>OZ020267.1:58994769-59517826 GCA_963971225.1 Melieria omissa | reverse complement strand
GTATTGCAATCACGATTTTATTGTCAAATCATTGCTTTTCGCCAAACGCTCTTACACACATACATACATACATGGCGTTAATAAAGTTTGCGCGCTAAATTCGAAAGTTGCCAAGCGATACAAAACACCAAAATTCAAATGGCGAACAAAACACGGACAACTTGGCGTTAATAGGCGACACTCAACCGTTTAATTAACACGTATACGCCACGTTAACTCGTTGTCACAGCGACCGGCTATGCTGCGCGCGGCGCGTAAATACACATTCGGTCGTGCCGCAGCTCGTCAGCCAACTGAGCGCAAATACTGCGCAAATTCGATGTCCTTTTGGCAAAAATAGAAAAACTTGTCAACATTTGTGCCCAGCAGCGGTGCATTGCTTGGGGAATACTTGGGCAAAAGCAAAAGGCGAAAAACCAGTCAACTTAGCACACATGAATGTTTGTATGTATGTATGTATACTTATATACACATATGTGTTCATCTATGTAAGAGTGTGTCAATTCTAAAATCATAACTGAAACAATGTACGAGAAATGCAAGAAGACGACATGTTAAATTGAAAAAATAAACTGAGAGCTGCAACGAGAGGCGCGGCACGTACACTGAACGAAATCAGTGTTGGGAGTAGTTATATATATAAACTGATAACTGAAAAAAACCGAAAGTTTGACGCATAGTCGGTGGTGTGATATGTTTTGTGACATTGAGCTTTGAAAGCATCATTCTGATAGTTTAAGCTCTTAGTATAACTTGTAATGATTGGATGGTAATTTAGACTATTTACTCACCAGATTCCAATTCTGTGGTCAACAGCAATAACCGCTTAAGTCGACTTAAGAAGAAATTGAGTTATTGAGCCACCACTTTCCCTTGACTGTGCTCTACGTTTGTGTAAAATCGGGGAGTTCGTAATTTTCAAATAAAAAAAGTTATAAATAAAAACCTATTCGCATTCCAATAACGAACACACTACGCGCTAGAACTTTAAAACGAGATTGCTCGAAACAGCAATTCTCGACTTAGGCGGTTATTGCTTTTGACCACAGAATTGCTTAACAACCTTAAATTCTAAAGAAGTTAAACACTGTTTAGGGTCCCATAACTTCTGATTCTTATGAGTAAGTTCAACGTTGCTAGAAAGTTCCACACGTTTGTGGAAGCTTGTGTGCTGCAATGCACACAATAAAATGTTTAAACTGGGCTATAATTTTTCTCAGTGTATGAATGCATTATAAGAGGTCGTTAGTTCAAAAATACAACTGTATCAAGTAAAGCTGCATCTCAGCTGGCCTTGGCCGCATTTATTGTATTTTTAAATTAGAAAATAAGCATTTTGGCTCTGCGTAGCAAAAGCATTACAAACCATAGAATTTGGACAGAACATCACAAAACTACACAATACAACATGTTTATTTATACTTTAACACTGCCAATAGCACTGAAGTTATACTCTCCAAGCCATCGCCAAACCATCATCATTCGAATCCATTAAGTGGGCGTAACTGTCGGCAGAAGCAATTCATTTCAATTTTGAAATGGAAAATGTGTTAATGGTGAAAATTGGGACCACCTGTCAATTAAAATTTCAATTAAACACACTTTGCTTACAGGGAATCTGCTGTAAATGGCGCAGGATCTGTGCTTTCAATTAGAAAAAAAAATTGCTAGTCGCACAACACTCCGCTCTACTCCAATAATTCATAACAACTTTATTTTGTTTTGGCTTCGTTTACAAAATACGCTGCTATGAATTATCTCACAGCCTTTTGGCAGTTTGAAGTGTACGTAAATGGCTTTTATACTTCACAAGTGTAGCGTTGTATGTGTTTAATTGCTTGTTTGTATGTATTGCTCCGTGTTTTCACACGAAGCACCATCGCTGCTGAGCGAGTCTGCTGGCAGCATTTCTTATTCTTCTTTTTGTTATTGTAATAGCAGTGCCTTTTAATCATGATGAAATAAACAAGGTGAAGCGAGTAGCTGACAGTTTTGTCAACCCATACCCTTATTTTGAAACATAGCAATTGACAACCAATTTTGCTTTGACATTGAGAGAATTTTTTAACCCCACTCAAAACGTAAAATCGAAAATATTGTGTTTAAAAATTTTCATTTGTAAAATACGCGTTTAACTTCTTCTTCTAAAGTAAGAGAGTCAAGAGTTTTAATTATCTTTCTGTAAATGAATTTGTTTGTTTCTAATATTGTTATGTTTTTTTACATGTTTTACACAAATGCTAATCGTTTTTTAGTAAAACATGTTACGTTGTGCTACGACATACCTATTTATTTTTGGTTTCATATTTCTTTATTATTCAATACCAATAATTATGCAGCGTGGGGACCTGCCACCAACGAATCGGAATAATCTTACCTACAACGCACTACAATAATAATGAAATTGATTTTTTGATACACCAGGCATAAGTGGGTTAATGCGAAGAAAGAAGAAGACTTTCATGTTTTGAGAGAATTTATTTCGAAAACGTCAGTTTTTCAAAAGCTCTCTTGTCAAAATAAGGGTATGTCATCTACTCGCTTCACCTTGTTTATTTCATCATGCTTTTAATGACATAATTGTTGTTGCAACATCATGTTTTGTGTGTTTGTTTTTGTATCTGAATGCAAGGGAAGTACAGTTAGAATGTCAATTGTTGGCACAAAATTAATTAGTGGGCCTTCAATACGTGCGTTTTGTTTTGTAGGAGAGTCGTACCAAAGGGGGATTCAGGGGGCGAGTTGTTTTGGGGTTGAACCCTCCCCCCGAAATATTAGGATCGACTTTAAAACTACATATAAATTGAAAGGCATTTTATGGATATTAAAGAATTACTTTTTGAAACCCCAAAAATATTTTTCTGAAACCGCTCCTGGTACAAACGGTAAAAGTTTTTATCCGACTGTTATATTTTTGAATTTTTCTTCTGTAAAATCACTTTTTTATTTTATGTGAATATATCTTTGTTATATTCCCTCCGATTCTCTGTCTGTCCATTATCCGTTTCAAATTTCTTTATGAATCATTTGGTTTTTAGGCCATCAAAATATTTTCACTCTTCAAATCCAACGGGTGGCAGCATTGCAAACATAATATTATTCTTGTCTACTTTCAGGCGCATCTTGAACAACAAACAGCTGATGTAAGTTGTCACTTTTGTTGTGGTTGAGCGCGGTTCTTCGCAGATTCAAATTTCGTGTGATATTTTTGATTTCACGTATTCCTCTACCCGTCGAGACAAATCGCTGATGAATCCACCCGCTCCGCGTTCAGCTTCGCGTTTCGTGCGTGGCCGTGCACGCGGTGGCGGAGCTTATCGGCCGTATTTCTATTTTCGCCGGAACGGACGCACCGTATGCGCTGGTCGCGGTCGGAACAATGATGCACCTGTTGGAGCTAACATACCATCAAGCAGAAAAGCAACAATGCGTGGCCGCGCACACAATGCCAACGCCAACACTGGCATCGGTCACCCTGCCATAGTTGAGTTAGATTCAACGTTCCTGCGTCCGGAAAGTTTTGCCGCGCCAGAAGACGCGCTGCATTCGGTACAAAGCATTTCCACCGATTCGCCAGCGCAATGTCCCGGTTGGCGTTTGTACTTTCCCAAAGAAACTTACGAGGCCAGCTCCGAGCTGGCACAACGCATTAAAGCTGTGGAGACGCACTTCAGCAAACATGTTGCTGCCTATGATTTGTTGGCAATACAGAGCAGAAGGTGTTTTGTGCTGCAGGCAAAAGTTCTTGCTGCTGATGAAGCGCTTATGCAGGTCTGGCCTAGTGTGGCACGCGATTTGCAGCTGCATCCACAACGCACGTTGGCCACCTTGGGGGTGGCCATGTATTCGGCTGTGGCGCTTGCTGTCATAGACAACACGCTAAGTCTGGAGCCTTGCAGCAGAACAGTCTATGTGCCGCGTTATGGGCAACCGCCAAAGATCTTCGTGCGACCTGCGGGCTTCCTGGACACACAATTGATGTCGAAGGCGAATCGCGCTCTGGTAGACCAGCTGTACTGTGTGCGCGGCACAGTGGCGGCCGTTGGGCCAGTGGAGGCTGCTGCCAGCTGGATTGCCTACAAGTGTGCGCGCTGCCGTCAGGAGCAGGCACTGCGGCAAAGCGGTCAGTCATGTTCTATCAGCGCCCATTTAAATTGCATATTTTGATTCTCAACATTTTCAGGTTATTTCGTCGCCCGGCCCTACAGCTGCAAACGGGATGGTTGTCTCGCCAAAAAGAATTTTGTGGAGCAGCGTGCCTCGCCCTTTACGCGCATCACGCCAATACAAATCATACATTTGACCGAGAACAGTCTGCAGTCGCTGGATTTGGAGGCTGCGCAGTTGCGTGTCTTAGTCGTTGAGCTGCGCAATGAATTGGCCGACTGTGTGGTTGGCGGACAGGATGTCATTGTCACTGGCATATTAAAAATACGTGCACTGGCCGAAGACCAAGAATCGGCGTCATTCGAAAGTGAAGTTTACTTAAAGGCCGTTTCAATAATCGATGCAATGCAGACGCCGCAATCTTTCACCGAACGCGATCTTGAGGCAATCTCTATGATTAATGCGGAGCCTGATAGCTTCAAGCTGCTGGTGCATTCCATAGCGCCCGAGCTGCACGGCCACGAAATCGTTAAAGCAGGCGTGCTACTGTCGCTTTTCGGAGGCGCCGGTTCGCAGATACACGACGAATCCGAAATCAATGTATTGCTTGTGGGTGATCCCGGAATTGGCAAATCGCACTTGTTGCAAATGTGCGCCAGGATTTCGGCCAGAGGTTTGTTCAAATTATTGTGTACAATCACCTACTTTGGCTAATTTCTGCTTTCACTGCGCAGGCGCCTTGGTTAGTGGCAAGAGCGGCTCAGCAGCGGCCAATGCACTGACCGTTGCAATACAGGGCCGCGCTAAATACACTATCAACAGCGGTGCCGTGGTGACAGGCAGCGCTGGACACTGTGCCATTGACGACATTGATCGTCTGGCCTCACAACAAGATATCCTGTTGCAGGTGTTGCAGTCGCAAGTGATCTCCCTGCCTTTTCCCAGCATATATGCTACCATTGCGGCACCCACCAGCATTGTAGCCAGCGCCAATTCGTTGCGCGGTCACTATGATCACTCGAGATTGCTCACCGAAAATACGCGCCTCAGCCCGGCTCTGCTGCGGCAGTTTCACTTGATTTACTTGCTGCTGGACAAACCGAACAAGGACCTGGACACTTCGCTGACCGAACATATAAAGGCAGTGCATGCTGGCACCAAGAAGAGCGCCACCATAGCGGCGCGCTTTGCCATGAAACCAAAAGTGAACAATTCCATGAATATTTCATGCAGCGACGAGGAGAACGCTGACAGTGACTACATGCTGAGCGAGCGTTTAAGGCTGAAGTGCATAAATGGAGTGGAAGAAGAAGAGCTGGACTTGCTGCCGCCCATACTGATACGTAAATTTATCGGTAATGAGTTCATTGCTTGTGTTATTCTGGCATTTAAATGTTGTAAATGTTGTGATTACAGCGTACGCGCGACAGCAAGTGAAACCCCTGCTTACTGCAGAAGCAGCTGCTGCTCTGAAGGATTTCTATATGAGTCTTCGACAGACGGAGTTGGAGGAGAATCGTTGCAGCGTGAGCACAAGGTGAGCGGGTTGGTTTTTATTTTGCCAGATGGTTGTTTTTGTTTTATTTTGATAGTAGGTAATACAAATTTCTTCGTTGAGAGTATTTAAAAAACATGATATAAGTATTTAGGAGCTTAAATTACACTTAACTACGCGTAAATAGCTATGAAAGTATGTAAGTCTTTGAAAGAGCATTAAAGTGGTACACTCTAAGCGTGTTCCTTCCGGGCGGAGGCTACTGTGAAGGCCGCAGCAGCTTCAAAAATGCCGACACCGGCAATTCCAGTAAAACGGCCAGGATGAGCGACAACAGGTACGACATGGACACAGTGAACATGATGAAGGCAAACTGAAAAGCAAATCACATTAACATGGAAGAAATGGATTAAACAGATGAGCGCGTTACCATCATGCCGACGCCAAAGTAGATGGGTTGACGTATAGTGGCCAGCACAATGCGCGCAACGAAGATGTGTATGATGTAAGCACCATACGTGAGGCGGCCCAGTATTTTAAAGATGGGCAAACAGGCAAATTTGCGAAAGATCCCTGCAGTAAAATTTCATATTAGTTAATGTCGAACAAATAGACACGAAATGAAGAAATAATTCAATAAAGATGACCACTTACAGCCCACTTTGCAGGCCATGCCCAGCATAAAAATAGCCAAAGCGAAACCCCATGTGTTTCGTTGCACAGTGGCGTATACGCTGCCCCAGAAACGCGGAGATTCCGCGTAATAATGCTGGAACAGAGGATGTGCCGAGAAGAGCCACAGCACGCCACATGGCAGCAGCGCATACCAGGTGAATTGAAAGGATTTGTATTTGTGCAGTTGGAATTTTTTTGTGGATATCTGATCATACACCAGTGCGACAACAACACCGCAGAAATAGCTGCCAAAGTTCATGTGGAACGGCGCATAGAATTCGCTAAACTGACGGTCATCAATGAATGAGTCCTTTTGAGTTCTGAAAAAGATATAAAGTCGAACTTAATTTGACAAGTTTCTTTTGCCTTTGACTTACTGTGGCGAGGGCACAAAAATTGCATCGAATTTGTTCACATATGTGACAATGCCCGGAATGAAGTAGAAGACCGCTGCCACGCTGCCAAACAAACAATTGCGCACCTTCGGATATCTGAAGAATAATTGAAAGTTACTCCAATAATTTTGTGAAATTTGTAGACTAACTTGTTGGCAATCATCAACATCAGCAAACAGATCACAAAGGAATACGTGTCGGCAGCGAGATACCAACTTTGCAACATACACTACAAGCAAAATGTCGAAAAATTATATACAAAAATGGCCGAGCGAATGCAGTTGGCAGCTGCTTACCCGCTCATTGTTATTGACATAGTTGTTGATGTACAGCAAATTCGTCCACCAGTTCTTGCGGCAAGACAGCTGCTCGCGTTCGATTATGTGACGCCACAGCGGACCGCCCGGGTTCTCAAAGTACACGCCGCTCAGCAGCAAAACGAAAGCATAGGGCGCAGTCAGTCTGCAAGTTGAAAGTGGTTGATATATATTAGAAGACCGACCGATCATATTCTCACTAACCGTATATATCTGAAAACGTTGAACTTGATGAACACCTCCACATATTCAGGTCCAGTCAGATTACTTTTGATTTTGGTCAGCGCTACCCAGTTCAAAGTCAACAGCAGCCCGCTGATGACAAAGAAAGTTATGGTGATTAGACCGCCGGACACCAGCAACGTGCCTGCAATTGTGTGCAGCAGCCGCTCGTTGTCCTGCGGATTGCTAATCGCACTCTCGTAGATGATCCAGTTGGTGTGTGCAAACACCACCAGGAACATGCAAAAGAATTTGAAACAGTCCAGAAAGCGCAGATCACGTCCGATCTTGCCACTCGGCTCCTGATTCAAGCGATACCAATTGCGGGCGAGGGAGAAAATCACACAAAATTGACTAACTAAAAAAAAATATGTAAAAAAATGGAAAAAAATATGGAAAATTGTGTTGAAATGTAGACAAGACAGACTTACATTTGTGCTGGATGGGCACCTTGTAGTGATCGCCATCGGCCAGTGCCTTATCACTGCGTTTGTGCTTCAGATAAAAGTCATAAAAGCTGCTCAGCGTTAGCGACAGAACGAGCACGCACAGCACCGAGTAAAATGTTAGATTCCAGGCGTCTGCAAAACAGGGACGAACGTTGTATGTCAGTTGTGTCATTTGTGTTGTTCAAAATTTTGCTCTCGTCAAAGTTTTACTAGTAAAACTATAAAGAGGAGAGAATGTCTTATGGCTAAGGTCACAGAATATTTGAATGTGTATCACTGCTCGATCAACTTGGCAGTAAAAATGTTAGCGTCGCACAATTATTTGATTGCAATGTTGTAAAATCAACGACACTTGATGTTGATTCTCCAATAAACATCACTTAGCGTTGCTGCTTGTGGCGTGTCCAAAATTGAAATATGCCTTAATGAGATGCTTTTACGCAAACTAATGTGGCGTTCTAATATTGCATCAATCTATCGAACAGTCTATCAGTTCTAAAATTTGTGCGCATTCCTTTGAAGCAAATACTGTTTGAAATATACGTTTTATTTGTACAAGTACCTTGAACAATTACTTTATGATTCGTGTCGCAATACTCAACGACACTTTCCGCCTTCAGGCCGTAGTGTTCCGTCAACTTCAGATTGACGCATTGATTTAGCAGCCGATTGTACTGCTTGCGATTGCCTTCCTCCGAAGCAAACAAACGCAAATAAGTGTTGACCTGTTAAAACAATAAAACCTATATTAAAGTAATCATCCAAACTAAACATTTTCAAAAAATTCATATGTCAGCTGTACTCAAGTTCTTTAAAATGCCATCATAAACCATACCACCCACCATTGGGGCAACTAAGCTCTTAACAATATTATCAACAACAAAAACAACAACAACAACATCTGCATCTTTGCGTCATCGACAACATCAAGTCAGCAATACAGCCAACACGTGCATTTGGTGCAGTCGCACTCGACTTAATTTCGTTTTGATGACTGATATTTGTTTGGGCTGGTCAAACAACTAACCGGCACTTTAGCCACTTAGCAGCGACTGACGCTGCTCATGCGTGCAACATGTCACAGTATCGTGGCTTTATAAATACGGCGAGACTGTCAAACAATAAAACGAAAAATCGAACCAACTCTTCATTGATGCGCATAACAGAAAATAACTTGCGCCCTTCTGTCTCTATGTCTTCTGCCCTCTAAGCTTTTTCGTCGCCGAGTTGAATGAACTTCACAAAGCGCGCATAATTTAGCGAAAATTAGCGCCGAATTATGTATTTTGCGTTTTCGTCATAAATTATGTATTTGTGTTTGACTGACGTCTGTGTATTTTTGAATCTGCGTAGCTGGATCTGGTTTAGTAACGTCGAATGCACTTTTTGGTACATCAGAAGTCCTTGTTCTGTTGTGGGTTGTCTACCGACAACGGGCAATTAATGCAACGGCAGCAAATGCAAACACAACTCATGTCAGGCATTGATTTAAGACTGTCTTACAAATTCTATGCTATCCTAATGATAAATCCATTTCAAAAACGATTCATACCTTGGAGTTGTTAGTTAAAGTGCCGGCATAGAGTTCGGCCAACGCATCTTCGTCCTTTACATCGGCCAAGTCCTCGTTGCACCAGCGCACACACAGCCCGAAATACAACTGGCGATGATCGAAATGATGCTTATGGTATTTGGATATTTCGGTAATTGCCTGCCAGGCCTCTGAGTCATTCTGCGGTAACACTTCAGCGCGCACAAAGCAATACGTAGACAATTTATTGAATTCTTGCAAACAGCGATCGTAGTCGTCGAAATCATAAAGTTTTGGCATCTTGAAGTATTGTGTCACTGTCGAGCAAATTGCGAGAAAAATTTCAAAATAACATACAAACTCAGCCAGAATTAAAAAGAAGACAGATACAATAAACTATGCAATCATCATTAAAATCTGGCGCGTATTAACTGCTTTAAACATTTTATAATTTTGTTATTGTCCCGTAAAGTCCGCTTCAACAATTAACACAATATTAATATCTTCCTTTTGATACATTTCCGTTGTGCTGGTAAATTTTTCGCATGAATTCGCAAGCACAGCAAAATTACAAGGAATTGATTTTAATTTTTTAAAGATGCCGCAATGGTTGAAAAGTGAAAGGGAAACTTGTTCTGAACTGCTGAAGAATTCTTTTCTGCATTGAATGCATGGAAATTTTTACGGTTAATTGGTTTGTATGTGTGAGTGTGTGTTTATTTTTATTTTTTCAGTCCTTTTCTTAAGGTTGAGTTGATTGAGAACGAAAGACTTAAGTAACGAACTTGATTTTATTGAGATTTTATTGAAATGAAAGGAAGCGGCATCAAGTTCGGGTTCATGTGAGACAAAAGCAAACAGACGAGACTTTTTCTTGTTGTTTCGCATTACATTTGTTGTAATCTGTGTATGTGTTGAGCGACTAGTAAAGCCACTACTGGTTCATTAGACTGCGTCCTTTTGTAGGTATGCTCTCGAAATATTGAATGCGGTTGAAATTACAAAATGATACTCAAAACAAAACTAGGCGTGCAAGGTTTAGAAAGAAGGTGTAGTCGGTCTATGTATAGGAAACCTCCAAAAACGATTATATCTGTATCTGATATCAACTTCTAAAAATTTGTGTGGGATATCTTCAGTGACTGCGTTTATCTTTGGAACAAATTTGAATTATATTACAATCATCTAAATAAAGCTTTCAATTTCATTAAAGATTTTCTTTAAAAAGGATTGAAGTGTTGAGGAGACACGCATTGGACATTGTTGCACTGCTTTTATTGAAAGTGAAATTGCAATAATTTCTTTGGCTCTAATTTTTCAGCAACTTTGTCACAAAACCGAATTTTCTTACTGCTTTTCTCTTCCGCACTTCTACACATCGTTTGCAAAACGTGCTTTACATTTTCACTTTTCCTACACGAAATAGTGATTTTGTTTTTATTTTTGTTTATACTTTTAAGTGTGCAAATAATTCACTTGCTTTGCTCATTGTTCTATTGACAAATGTTCACTGCGCTCTCGTATTCACTTTTGAAGCAGCACACTTACTATTCATCTCGTATCCCTCTGTGCTGACAATAGAACAGCTTACAAGGGCACAGAGCCACACCAGCATCCTATAGAACATTTTCGAAACTTTTCTTTCGTACACACTTTGGCTTAGCACAATTCAATCGAATGAAATTTCAATAATTTCATAATGGCAAATAGCGAAACGCGTCTGTTGAGCTTCCAACTTTTCCAAGTTGACTTTGGGAAAAATCAAAATTTGAAACTCGGAAGATGAACCGCGCGCAGCAGCAGTTACAACGGGAATGAATTCAGATTTGTAGGCTCAGCTTAAAAATTGAAAAGAACACGCTACAAGCGGCACGACGAGCCTGTTGTTCAACAACTCATCGTCGTCACAGTCTCATGACCGCTAATTTGCTATCAACTATAAAGGGTGGGCACTAAATATTTTTAATTGGTTGCGAATGTTGCCGTCCGCAGTGATTATTAACAGTGCCGAAAAGTGATTCGACCTCTACTGATTTTTGGCAATTGCTGCACGATTTTAAGGATTAAAATTCTTAATTGAGGAAAGTGAATAGTAGAGCGTGTTGAATGTGTTGTGTTGTTGTATAGTTGCATAGAAAAATGTAACAATTTTTCACTGTGGATATTTGAAGACTTTTACTATTCTTCATGGAGCATTGCGCAGTGCGATTTTTTGTTACAATATGCCCACGTTTCTAAATAAATTATACGCGCAATTTATTCCACACGTAAACATATTTACATCAACAAAGCATAAAATTTTATTATTTTATTATATGTTATTTAGCTGTCAATGGCAGAGAAGAGCTGATAGCCGATTAATTTAAATACGCACCAAACGAAAAAGAAAGAAGATACCCAATGACATGATGTAAAATTTGGGCATTGAGAGGCTTAATGACTTGGCGAACTATTCTATACAAAAACGGCAAATTAAATGACCCATAAAAAATGGTTGACTAAGTGGTTTGTAAGTTGTTCTGCATATTTAAACGTGTTACAAAAGGCACTGACGAACGTTCCAAGGGGAATCGTTAAATTATGCCAACACACGCAATTTTAGATCAATGCGTTACAGAACGGGTTGTGGAAGATGAAAGAAGTAGGTGGATTCTAAAGAAGGTTTAAAAAAGATGCAATGATGAGAAGAGAGAACAAAGATGAATGAGATGAATTAAGGCAAAAATTGAGCTGAAGTTCGGTAATGAAATGTGTGACACGGTGAAGACTCAGAATAGCTTAATTAGGCTATTCGATCTCTGGCTCAACAATGATATTCATTCATTGGAATTTGAAATTAAAATTATTATCATCAACGCTTAATACTTTTATTGTTTCAACTTTTACTAGTTATTTAATTTGTTTTTGGTTTTCCCTTCACTCAAAAACCCATCCAACTAGTTGTTTAGTCACTTTTTTTTATGTGTATTTGAACCCTTTTGTCCATGACCCGGCCGACTGACTGTTGTTGCTGAAATGCGAAATAGACACCACATGTGTAAAGAATCATTAACTATTGAGATGGCTAGCACAACAACAAATCCAGTTTGAAGGCGTCACAAACGCTCTGTATGAAACGTCACAGAATTTTACTGAACCTTCTTCAGTAATGGTTCAGACTGCTTTTTTTAAACCATACAATGTAAAAAATTATGAGTTTTATCTCTTTACATTGTGTCGTCATGGATTACAGTAAACTTGAACTGAATGATCAGAATGAATGTGAACAAAATTTCTTTTGAAGAACTCGCAATCAACCGATCGTCACAGAATGTTGTTAAATTCCGCTTCTTTGTAATTCGAGTTTTTTTCTCTCTATTTATTATTGATTTTTCTGACCGTTTTTTACAGTCACCTCGAGGGGATTATACGGCTGACGCAAGCGCGCGCACGCATTGATTTCGCCAGTGAGGCCAGCGAGTCGCATTTGCGCGACGCCATCTGTTTGGTGCGGCACAGCATCGCCGATACATCGCTGGGCGATTATGTGGACACGAATGCAGCCACTGCCGCCGCCAGCGCATCGACCAGTCAACGCAGCAACGTTAAACGATTCTTGCAAATGCTGCAGTTGCGCTCGAGTGCCTTGGGACGCCGTATGTTCGACTTGAACGAACTGAAGGAAATGGCGAGTCGTGCAGGCATTACGAGCGGTGTCAGCAATGTGCTGGATACTGTCAATTTGCAGGGATATTTGTTGAAGAAAGGACCGGATCTATATGAAGTGATGCCGGATTAGTTCCGAATGCAACAGCAAGTTGGTTGAAAGCAATCCATGCAAAGTTCATTGAAATGAATGCAAAGTACAAATTTCATTCCACTGTTGGTAAACTAAAACGTGATGTATTTTTAGAAATAAGTTAAAATACATAAGTTAAGTTTGTAATAAGTTAAGTACGTAAGTAAGTTAAGTTTGAACTTGAAGTGTTTTTTTTATGTTATAAGCAATGTAAGAAAAAAGATGGGCTCTAAGCTTTCGGTGGAACGAACAATTCACGAAACTAGCTGCTAAACATAGCTGTTCCTGGCAATTTACAGATTCTATACAAAACAGGAGAGTCGGTCGAATGTGTACTCACACCATTTCCTGTACTCGAACACATTCGTAGCCTCTGCTGATCTCTGAAATCAAGCCCTGCTTTTGCTTACATATATCAATTGAGAAGAACGAAATTTGATCCTTCATAGAGCCACAATAGAGCTTCATACAATCGTCAACATAACGCCATTCCTTTGCTAAATAAATGCAACAATATTTTTGAACTTTTTTTTTTTCAATATTTTGTGGTTTTCATTTGCTGAATTACACATATCAACTTTTTTATTTTTATTTACTTAAAAACTACATACAATGTCTTTTATCAAATAATCTACTTCCTTCACTTTGTAGGCATTCATAGTAACTGTATTTATGGTTTGAAATTATGTACTTATGCATATATGTGTGTGTACGCCTTATAGAAGGGCTATTGAACTTACGACTAATTAAAACTCATGCTTCCTTTACGTTTGTATTTACAAAGTTGTAATTGTTTCGGTCTACACTTTGCATTCTATGTGGTCGAAACGCCGACAATACTACAACACTAAAACTTAGCATAGAATATCTTAGAATATCTTTTAATAAATTATTCGTTTCATTTTAGATTCATAGCATTTCCAGAAAATAACAACAAATACATATAAATATTTGGTTTACGTTACTTGGCCCAGTAGGCAGCTGTGTCGGACTGAATCGAAGCCTAAAATTGCACAAAAACTTCGACACTACACTGCAGTTGAGATTTGTAAAGCAAAAGGCGGGAATTTTGTAAATTCGATTTGAGAAGAAACGTTTAAAAATATCAACTTTGCTTAAGGAAATTTTTAGTTTTCAGCAGCGAAAGCCTTTAGAAAAAAATCCATAATACCACATTTTTTATAATAACACTGAGGCTGCTGAAAACTTGGGTAGCTGCCTTATTGAATGATGAGTGAATGCTCATTACATCTGTTGGGCCTTTGGAAAATCGTACATTTTAAGGAAAGCTTTGATGAAAATCGTTGAGCACACAGACTCAACGCAACGTAACGAACTGCTTTCGACTGTATAAAATATGTATACAGCTTCCTACGGGCTACATACGAGGCTATGGTCACAGGTATGTATGGTGTGTACAATTGTGTAAAATAAAAGACTAAAGTCAATAAAAAAACTACACATAAGTGAGAGGAAAAGGTGTTTGAAAACATTTTAAAGCCATTGTCAATGAGATTTCTTATGTGGTTTGTTGTTTGCTTCGGCTCTTCAGCTCTGGCATAATGCAAATGTGAAGTATGTGAGGGCAAGTTGAAGCTAAACACAGAATTTGCAGCATTTGAATATATATGCTGCGAATAAATATCAATCAACTATATGTAGATAAATATAGCTATTTATGCTAATCAGTCTAAAAACAATCATTGTAATATCCGTTTGCATAAATAAAAGTCAATATTTGTTGTTTAATTCGTGCTCGATTTTTCGTTTGATTTTTTTCATTATTTGTAAATAGAAAATTTCGCTAATATCATAATAAGGTGTGTGTGTCTTGTTGTTCGATTTGGAAACGGAATTTCGCCTAAAATGTGCTCGCAATATGCCTGCTGCACTAATGTCAGCAGTCGGCGTTCGTTGGGTGCTGGTCCAACTCTTGCGAGAGCAGCGCATTTCCCTAAACTTAACTAACGAAAGCACTTACATTTCCCATGCAATACTAAAATAATTTATTCTACTGCTAAACTAAATGTTGCCTGAGAAAGAGTCAAATTACGAGTGCAGGTTAAAACATTATACTATATGTAGTCATGGACAAGTGTCTAAAATTATACAACATTTACTGCGGCACGCACTGCGAGCAACGTTATCGCTCCCAGTCGAAATCGAACCGAGAGAACAGAAATTTAATTCTGAGTACATCTACATTGCTATGGAATTTCACTGTGAGCTTTGCAAGGTTTCTGTCTGCCTCAATCAATGCAATCGAGAGAAACCAATCAATCGATGAATAACCCATCAATTGGTGTACAACTCGATTGCAGCTCTAATTTAAAATGGGAATTGTAAATATTTGTCAAGGAATACGACGGAGTGTGCATTCGGCGATTTGTACATAAGCCAATTGCGGTGCGGTTGTGTGGCAATTCAACGCTTGAGTGCCTTTGCCTTAGGCGACTACTTCACTACAACTAGGTATTGCAAGTACAAAGCAACAATAAGAGATTCCGGAATGAATTGTAACTGCAATTGGTAAATCAGGATATGACTGTTTGTTCAACCAGTTTGTATTTTTGTGAAGGCAGTTTTCGTTCAGCTATTCTATGAGATGTGTGAACAGTGTAATCGTAGTTACGGGTTCTTTTAAAACTATGCAACAAATAAATCTACAATATAAACATAAATACATCTGTGTACGTAGGTAGTGTATAAATCCATAAATGGTGTAGAGGAAAATTCGTCAATAAAAAGCGCAATAATTCTGTTGTGGGCAAAAAAATCAAATAAATACTAATCATAATTTACCACAACACACATAAAAAAACCAACAAATACACGGAAACCAAACGCCGCGCCTAATACGCAGTCACACACATACACTTCACATACGCGCCGAATAAATAATATTAAAACGTTTCGCTTATTTAGTTGTAGAACGTCACATTGAACGTGCGCAACTCCATAGGGCTGAGTGTAATCTCTGCAAATGAATTGAAGCGTTTTCGCTCCTGTGCTCGCAGCGTGCCGGTCAGGCTGGTGCTTTCAAGCTGGTTCACACGCAAATTGTTGAACTGCAACGCAGCCAAGCCACGGCTTGTCGACGGGCAAACACTTGTCAAGTCAATGCTTTCGCCCACGCGGCAATCGTAGCCCTGGCGCTGCAACACCAACAACGCCGACGACGATGGGAACAGCTGCAACTGCTCCTCGGACAGTGTGCGGAAGTTAAGCAAGTGCACATCGCACGGCAGTGGCCCACGGTCCAGCAGCAATGCTTTGGGCTTTAACTTTACCGCCGGTGCATCCAGCGTTTCCACGAAATACAAATTAGCCGGATAACGCAAACCATTTGCCAGCTGCGTAGCCAGCAAGCTGGGCACCTGGTAGGTGTTCTCGTTCGTAGCGGGCATATCCTCGACCAGCACCCAGAAGCGATGCCGTGTCATGCGGCTGTCGACAATGCCTTCGCCCATGCCGCGATAATCGTCGTACAGGGTGCGCCGATCGAGCATGACTTCCAGTTGGCCGGGCTCGTAGCTGGCTGCGCCCTGGGCGTGAGTTGTTAGCAACGTGAAACGCACGTGAGCGTCCTGTATGAAAGCGCCCGTAGTAATGGGAAAGTAGTTGCCCTCAATACCAATGGCCGGCACCTTGATGCGCCTGCAATGGGAATAATGACAATTGTATTCAATTGAACGTAATCGTTTCGTGTTTGGCAACTCACTTGTGATACTGGAAACCATTCTGGTCGGTGTAGAACACTGGCAACTCTGTCACCGAATCCGTCTCTTTCAGTACATTTTCCTGCCGCACTACGACCGTGTTGTCTACGTCAGTCACGAATCGCATGAACAGCTCTGTTTCACGATTCTTCGGTGGTGGCTCAAAGTCAATGTCGTTCTCGATGTAGATGGCTGAATCAAGGTAGGTGCCCGTATTGAAAATGCGCACCGTATGCGCCAAGAACGGCCCATAAATGACAGTCACATCGCTGACTATGGGCCCCGATGTGATTATGATCAGCACATCTTCGTACTGATCCAGCACATCCTTTTCGGACTCGTTCTGATCGGGATCGGTTTTGAAGAGGTAAGCTCCCGAATGGAACTGCGCGCTACGGTACGCAGCGAACTTGATGGCACACTGCATGGGGCGCAACTGTTGCTCGTTCTTGGTTTTGCGAGTAATGGTTTTCAGGAAGCCACTGGTTTCGTCGAAAAGCAGCCGCATCTGATTGTTCTCCAGCTGCACATCACCTGCAAAAAGCACAAAAGCAGAACCCAATTTGAAGATGAACCAGAGTGCATGAAAGTTGCTTCCCTACCTGATGGCTTCGATTTGATCACAAACTCATTGCTGGCCGTGACACTGGGCGGAGTTGCGGTATCGGTGCAGCCGTCACAGTAAATGGTGGCCATCGAACGATTGTGATTCTTGTCTTTCAGCACCACCACGCTGTAGGTGAACAGCGATAGCGGCTCCAATTCGGCAATGAACACCACCTCGTACTGTCGATTCGAAACGCGTATGCGGCCCATGCTGCTGGCGGCGGCAGCATTGTACATTCCGCCCGACATCTCGTAGCCATCGGTGATGTTCCAGACGGGATTTATTTGCACCTGGCGTATCTCCTCGCCGCGCTCGTTCAAAATTTGCACATTCGGCACTTGCACGCGCAGTGTGACCACCTCCAAGCGCTTTTGCGCCAGCGAGTTGAAAATCACAAACGATGCAGTGCCCGCGTTCGCAGTGAACTCGACAAATTCGTCGGCACCGCCGTTTCCGCCCAGCGGAATGAAAGTCTTGCGCGGCAGTCTGCTGAAGTTTTCCCGCTCCAATTCGCTTAGCAGGAAATTGTGACTCGACGTGCCGTTTTGTATCAGCATCTCAATGGTGGACTCCTGCATTTTAACCGCGTCCTGTATGCTTTCGAAGAGTCGCATGCCATAGTCGCGCATCACCGCAGACTTTGAGGTGCCCGTGATGGCGTCGTGGTGCTGGAACAGGCCCAGGTTGCGGCGCGCGTGAATCAGTTTTTCGTAATTCTTCTCAAAGATTTTAATGGCGTTTTCGTGCCGCACCTGCCGTGCCGTATTGTAGGCGACAGTGAACAAAATCTCGGCAGCGCGCAGGTTGTGCTCCAAGTCGGCGCTCAGAATTTTGTAGAACGGACGTGTGGTGTAGTACCCTGACCAGTAGGCCGGACGGCCTTCGGAGAATATGTCCGAGTAGACAAAGAAATCACCTTTGAAAGTGGGAAAGGAGGCGGTACGCTTACGTATCTCTCGGAAATAGTCGCGCGGAGTGCCTGCAAAGAAACAAGTCTGTTGATCAACCTCACGCACACATTTGAGTTCAAACTACACGTACCGAATGAAATGTCCACATTGTAGAGCCGCTTGTTTGCCATGATGTGGTCAATCAGCTTTTTGTAGTTTGTGTACTGTTGATCGACTTCGCGCTCCTTATTATAGCGGAAATCATCGCCGACTGGAATCAGTGCCACATTGTGCGGAAACAACGAGGCGGTGCGCGCGTACTGCTCCAGCAGCACCTGCGCCTTCGACTCGACATTCTCGTCAGTGATGAACTGCGCCTTGATTGAATACTCTGTGTACTCGCCGGGAATTTTACGAAAATCGAAACTCAAACATATAAACGGATGCGGCCCGCAGGATCCCTTAATCGAGTAAATGTCGAAGGGCATATTGTGTGTCAGCAGGCGGCCTTGCTGCGAGGGCGCCTTGCCACGTTGCTGCCAATACGGCGTCCAAACGAAGTCGCCCTTCTGCTCGCGCGCAAACCACTGCTTCCAGGCATAGTGGATACGTTGTATAATGGCGCCGTCAAAGTTGCTGCCGGACAGCAAATATGGCACTGTGCTGCCGTGACCGAACGGATCGATCGACCAGCCCACGGTGGGCGTGACGTTCAGATTGTTGCGCAGCCATTGATGGCCTTCGATTAGCTGATCCAGCATGGCGTACAGATGAACGTTGGCCTCGTCGGTCATCACCCAGCCGCCGGTGGTGATTTCAAACCGGCCCGACTTGATTAGCTTTTTGAGGGCACGCTGCTTCGTGGGATGTGCCTGGTCCCACCACAGCTGCAGGAAACTGATCTCGGACCAGATGAAGGTCATGTCGGTGTACTCTTGCATTTTGGCAATGACCAGGTTGAGGATTTGGCGCGAATCCGATTGGAAATAATTCACGAACGTTTTCAGCCAACCCGGATCGTTGTGTGAATGCGGAACGACGAAAATCTTCAAAACAAAGAAAGTGCACATTTTTGTTGTAACATTTGAGAATTACAAATTGTGAATGGGTAAATTGCTACCTTCAATGGCGGACGTTTGTAATCGGTTTTCTGTGCAATGAAGCGTTCCTCAAAGCCGCGATCCCAATACTCCTTCGTACGTATCCACTCGGGCTGCAGAATATACATCGGAATGTGATTTAAACAGCAAGAAAGAGTACGAGAGAGAGATCTTACCTGAAAGTCAAATTTCGCATACTCCTCGCTGGCGGTAATGTTCGTCTGGCTCTCGTCCAACACGTAGCACGTATCACCCCAGTTGGCGCTGCTGCGCGAATCCGTGTCGGCCAATACTTCGACGTTGTTCAATGTGTTTGGCAACACTGGCAGCTGCTGTTGTACGTGTTGCGTTGTGCTGCCGCCGCCTCTTGCCGTCGCCTGTTGCTGGTGCTTTTCCTGCTCGTTGAGATTATTCGGCGCTCTGTGGGTACTTTGGCTGGGTTTTTTCAAGTGTTGCAATGGCATGTGTGCAGCACCGGAGCCACCGCTGCCTATAGCCGTGCCAGCGCCAATCTGGGCCGCCGTACTCGCTGCCGTGGCGTCTTTGGACTGCGCCGTTTCCTGGCCCATCGAAATGTAGTAGAGGCAGAGTAGAATCGTCACGAACGCGGACAGCAGGCCAACGCAGCGCGCCGAGCCGCGACGAAACAGCTTGAATGTCATCTTCGGGACTTTGTTTCGGAGCTCGCTCTCTATTATTCCAGTGCTTCGTATTTATGCGCTTAGGGGGCAGAGGCGCTCCGAGGATTACATCGACTTATTTGCTCAATTTATCTCGATTTACTTGCTCTGTAGTCTTTTACAAGTGTTGCGCGTTCGATGCTGTCTGAATATTCGAGTTCGTTGTTGTTGTACTAGTGGTAACCTGCCTTGTAAGTCGGTTTGCGTTGAAGCTGAGCTGAGCTGCCGCCACCTGACAAAACGCATCAATTAACTGTCGATTGGAAGTGCAGTTGTTCGTGTGTCATCCTTGTAGCTACCGCATGACTAGCGTTCTTATCTGCAAACGAGCAACGTTTCAGGTGCGTTGTAATGTCATGTGAAATGAAAAGTCAAACTAAAGTGAACTGAACCTCATCTCTATGGAGGTGAAATTCGAAAAATTGTTTCAAGCACAACGTTGAAGACCTCAGCCAAACAAAAACAAAAACGGAAGTTATACCCGTTGGACAAGTTTATCGGTCAGCGCGCCAGGCTTAAATAATGTCGCTTTTAAAGAACAAAAATTGGCAATTTTGTGTAAAATTACCACCGACAATGCAAAGAGACACCAATTAAGTGTTGAATAATAGCGTGGAACATTTATTTATTGCAGGCAGTAGCCGTGTCAGCAATGCGAGCACTGAAGGCAGCAACAGTGGCCGGCCGCCAGTCACGCTGTCGCTAATGAGGCGCTGCTGTGTTTGCGCCTGCTGGCACCGGCAAAAAATACAATAAACGCAGGCAATGCACGCAACCGACTGAGTTATAAACTCAGTAATTAAACGTGCTACATAATTTTGAACAATGCAACGAGGTGAATTCACAAGGCTGGGACCATATCCGCAGATAATCGTTTCCCCCTAAAATGCCCTAAACAGAAAAATAATTAGTAATAATTAGTGCTGCAGTTGATTCGACTCGATTGGATTATGCAGTGCACGCCTCGAGAAGATTTCAGAGTGCGATTTGAGTTTTTACAATTTGACTCAGTGAAAGTTGAATTAGCTTAATACTAAAAAATTGGGTACTTGATTTCACTCTCTAGCAATTTTTATTTTTGGTGCCGCAATTAGTCAGTTGATATGAAATAAGAATCGTAAATCATGATTTTATAGCCAATTTGACAAACTGATTGAAGCTTTTGTTGCCTCCAGCCAATAGTCAGATTTTATATTCAAATCGCGTTTAGGTCTTTCTTTTCGACTTGCATGGCTTGAAGAAACCACATAGTTGGTACACACTCCAGCAAATTGCTTTTTGGGTTCACTTCCTGTTTTCCATAATGCCTGACACAATTTTCCGCTTTCGAGCACAGCTATGGGTGCGAGCAATGTAAGCAACAGCAACGCAAGAAATGCCCAGCAAAGCTGAACTTGCAACAGTTTTGCTGCCACACTTGCAATGCCATCGCATTTCGGTCACGGTGAGCTTACACGATTAACTTACTCGCATTTTGCGTGTACGTTTGCCGTGTGACACCCTTGGCCCCTCTTTGGCACTCGCATTCTAACCGAATCACATTTCCAAGTTCATGCAAAGGTGTTTATTTTATTCTCATTTATTTGTTTTTCTTTTGAGAAAGCAACAATGCAACAAACCTTAATGGCACAACATTGTTGGCTGACAACGGTTACGAGGCAATGGAAATTGGTTACGTGCTGTAAGACACTGGAACTTAAGAGTCATTAACATAGTCAGCCGAGTGAGTGGCGACTGAAATATGATTAGCAATGGTAAATGTTTATGACGCTG
This sequence comes from Melieria omissa, assembly GCA_963971225.1. Classification (NCBI taxonomy): domain Eukaryota; kingdom Metazoa; phylum Arthropoda; class Insecta; order Diptera; family Ulidiidae; genus Melieria; species Melieria omissa. The sequence goes on along the minus strand of OZ020267.1, from coordinate 59,496,088 downwards.
AAGAAGCGCTGCAATTGAAGACAACAGAGCTGTAGGTTTGCAGATGCTCAGTGCTGGCAGTGGCACAATTTAACAACCGAAGAAGCCGATTTCATGCTCAACTAATCGCTTGCACGACCCATAGCGCATCATTATCAAATGGAAGACGTCCCGGTTAGTGCACGACACCATTAACTGCTGAACCACAAACACACTGCCACACATGCAGCTTGCGGAGCCGCAAAGCTAATGTGCACACTTTGCAAAATGACTTTCGATTTGTTTCAGCTTAATTAGCATATGATTGCCACTCTGTCGGCTAGTCGGCCGGGCGACTGAAACGTGCCGCTCAACTTTGGTGGCCCGCATGCAGTGTGTGCGTGCATTGAGTAGCGGCTCAAGTTTAATTGCTGCCTCAGCAGATATGGAACAATCATATTTACGCCGTTTCGCATTGTCAGCTCGGCATACAAATACAACAAATACTCTATGCCAAAAATGATTTGTGTGCTGAAATAATGTATGTGCATATTTAGCGAGTCTGTCGTATAAGTTGTGAGCAATCAAAGGGCTTAGGGGTAATTGGAAATCGTGTCACCGGGCCGAAGCGAATTTGAACATTGCACAGGAAATAAGCAATTGAATGATTTAAAATTTTCAACAGCAATTACATCAACAATTTAATGGAATTGGTTTAGAGCTTATGGTGGCGCATGCGGCACGCCCACTTGCCTGTCTTTCAGCACAAAAGGCGCTGTACATCTTTCAAGCCTGATTGTCATGTTGAGTGCAATAGCACATAAAACTGACTACACCTCTTCCATTGCTTCGGAAATATAGAGTCGAGTCCAGAACAATCAAATATATTTTGCCAAAACTAACTGAAAGCCATTAGAAGTGATGTTGTCTAAAGTTCAACGGACCAAACACTTTCGTCGTAGCAATTCAATTCTACAACAATTTCAATCACTTATAAATCAATTAAATACTGCACTTGCGCTGCTGTTTGGCAAATTTCAATGGCAATTTAAAATCGCATGTGAAGTGTAGAGTCGAATTTGATGCGAACAATAAAAGTCACACATCATTAACAACACAAATTCTACACCGTTCACACACAACAATACACTTTAAACAAACAAAGAAGCAGTCGAAGCATAGAATTCACCAAAGGCAACGTTCGAATTTCAATTAAAGACAAATACACATTGAATGGTGTCACAAATAACGAGCGCCAAAAAAATTTTAATTGAAAATTGCAAATCATTCAGCACGAATGTAATCAAGAGAAATAATTTGTGCTTTGTTGTAAGCGCCAGTGCCATAAAGATCATTTCGTATGATTAAATTACAGTTGACATGCAAACTGACAAATTAATAATAAATAATTTGACCGGAAATCGAGTTGCGTATAATTTTGTTGTAATTCTGAGCAATTAAATCGAACAAGTACTTTGAACAATGTTTTAAAACAACATTGTTTAATTAGAACAGTTTTCAGAGAATGTGACGAATCGTTTGCACAGCACAGCACGTGCGAAAGGTTGATCTCAATCTGGCTACCTGCACTAAGGTTATCAAGAAACTTGTGATGACTGATATGATTTTTTGTCTATGTCTGCTAATAAATTATATTAAATTTTTTGTAGTATTATATGATGAATTCCTAAAGACTACTAAGAAAGTGGTTAGCATGAGAGATGCAAAATAACAGGAAGCCACTGTGCTCTCCACAGAACTAGTGCCAGTTCAATGTTGTGTTGATGTGAAAATGCAAAAACTTGTTAGTGATTTGTATTCATTTCAAAGACGTTCAACGTTACGAGTTATTATTATTATTAAAAATTTTAACACTTGTTATTCATATTTATTCACTTTGTATAAACGATACACAGCAAAATCTTGTGTGTATTTTTTTCCCATTTGAAATCACCCAACGAGCAATCGAGCGCTCGAGGAGCACTTTGGGTGCGCTGCTTAGTAAGCAGTGAGCGCTCCCCCGTTTCTTATGGCCTTCCATGTGTTTTATCATTGCATGTCATTGGAGCAAAGCGCTCCCTTTGTGCCCCCCTTAGAAGCACTCGGTGAGCACTCCATCCATAAGGAACGATCAGCGCTCTCCTCCGGTTAAAGCGCTCTATACACAAGGATCAATAAGCGCTCATTTTGATTTTTTTCCTTTTTTTTATGAAAAAACAAAAACTGTAAATTTTGCAATGTTCGAGTATTTGAGGGTGTTGGAAGCATTTCTGATCGATTTATATATATTTATTTATTTTTTATCATTATCATTTTTATTTTCATACATCAGCATCAGATAACCCTTTCACGTATGCACGTTTTATTTATTGTACAATTGAAAATACAATTTTTGTACAAGGTTTATTTCATTCATTATTCATTTTTGATTTTTTGAATTTTTTAACTTTGTTCAGCATACTGAAATTTAGTTTTTATTCAAATGCTCACATTGTGCTCCTCAGGGAACACGCTCACTTTGCTTCCTGTTGGGCAGTTATATTCAACTACATTCAACTACTCAAACATGGATCTGAAAATTGTTTTTATCGACCACAAAGTTGCTTAACCCTTTCAGTCACAATATCCAATATATTGGACTACAGCCCATACAATTCATACAGAACGGGTTTATTTGCATGTCGGAAAGGGTTAATGTAAATCGTAATTTCACAATTCAAGTACGCCCCGCAAGCTTAATTGCATATGTTAGCCGGTATCTGCCCGTATTGCAATCAATTCCGAATCGCATTTACACGCTCGATTAAAGCAGGTGAGGCGCTCACTTATTAGCGGAAAGCATTCATCATTCATTCCCAATATTCATCATTTACTCCATTTGATGGCCTAATCACAGCGACAAAAAAACAAAACACATGCATACATAATTTCATGAAATGGCAACTATACAGCCGGAACAATGGACAACGGCAACGAAACAACACCGGCGGTTCTCACTACTTATTAATAGCAAATCAATAAAGGCGCACGTAAGCAGCGCAGGAACACAAATTAGAGCAAACGTCAAGAATTCACAATTCACAGAGAAAATATATTAAAGCAAAGAATGGACTCCATTTAAAGTCCACGCTTAAATAACGATTAATGTTAATTACAACTAAAACTGGTATAAATTTGGACAACAGCAATGACAAGCGGCTAGATTTCAGTTCATTTGCATAGCCACTGGTCGTTTGCAATTTGTTGGTGTTGGTCCTAAAATACGCAGAGAGAGTTTAGTGTTCAAGACGGCAAATCTAATTTAGATATATTGCGGCGTTAAATCAACTTGATTGCGTTGTTCAGCGATCCTGCGCGAGATGCTTGCTGCCGTCTTGGATTTATTTGCCTGTAGCCAAAGTGCACTTAAGTTTCAAATGCTGGAGCCAACCGTCAAACACAAACACTTTACTGCACGTATAATTAACGAGCAGAGCAACGCCCGCAAGGAGAAATAAAGGCATTTCAAATATAGCTTCGAAATTTTGACGCGACCACAGGAGGCACACTTACAGCCACTCGAACGAACGTTCACTGACGCCACACAGCAGTTGAAGTACTTTTTCTGTTTAATGCATAAAAAATAATAATAATACACTTTTTGCCTTAATATCGTAGCTTGTGGTCAGGCTTTCGTGACCGGTTTGTTGTATTTTTTTCCGAAGTTTATATTTTTTGCCGCGCGTATTTTCTTCTACCACCGACGCGTTCCGCACTCAAAATGAAACTGAGAGTAGCGTTGGCTGGGCTCATGTTGGGAGGTTCGTTTATTGCGCTCAGACAGCAGTGGCAACAACAGCACCCGACCGGCGAGGCGATGTTCACAACGAAGCAGAGCAGCGCGCTGTGTGGCAGCGTGTGTAGCGCGTATTGTGTTGCAGGCAGCAAATGCCGCCAGGTTGCCTCAAAAACTGAGCGCGTTGTAGTGGAATCGAAGAAGTATTATGCGGCTGCACTTTGTGTACTTGTGAAGGGTATAGTTGGCAGCAGCAGCGCTGCGCGAAAGAGCGAGTGCACGTACCAAAAGATGCGACTTTATGTAGCAGCCGACAGTGCATTTCAGGCATAGGACTCTAAATTCTTTTTTTTAGGCGAGAATTCATACATTTTTTCGCATGTTTTGTGCACGGCCAGATTGCAATGTAATGGGAATACGCTGGTTTTATGGCCCACAAGTTGCTATGAAAAGACAGCGCTGCAATAATGAAATGCAATTGAAAATCTCTGCGGAGAGAACATTTTGAGATATTAACATTTATTTGTTTTTCTGTCGGTGGTCTCTCGGCAACAGGAGCAAAATTGTGAGTTTAAAATTTAATTTCAGTTATATTTTGAAGCTAAGTGCATCCATGAAGCTGCACGCTGATTCTGCGATTTATATGATGTTTCCATTTTCGTATACCACCGACTATGTTACCTGGCAAGAAAAGAGAAAAGAGGAAGCGAGCAAAGTAAGGATTAGTATTTTGAACAGTTTCAATATTTGCGAATTTGTTGATGTACTGGAGAAATGTTTTTCTTTGCTGCCTCATACTTACTTAAAAATTAGTCATTAGGAGTAGTTTACGGCCTCCATCTGCATTTAGTCACAACAACAGATAATAGGGCGTCCTCTACTTGACCTTTCCAACAGCCAAACGGTCTTCCTCGGCCTTCTAGCTCCACATGGCACAGCATTGCATCAACACGTCGCGCTGCGCCCATTACATTAAATACCCTGCGATGACCGAACAAATTAAAAATAAAAATAAAAATAAATTTCCAGTTTATTGGCGCATTACCAATAAAACTGTGTAAAATTAAAACAAACTTAAAATGTAGCAAAATTCTTGAACGTCAAGCAGCAATTGAATTTAAACAATTTAACTGTTAACGTGGAAACTTTTGCCTATTTTTTATACGAAATTGCAAATCTCCAAGGTTGCCATACGCTAATAAATGGTGCCCCACGTGTGAGTAGATTTCGAAAAGATTGCAGGTAGATTTAGCGATTGCACCGTAAATATTTACACAGCAACTTAAACACCTTTTCCCATGGGCCTAATGCCATGATTTGGCTTAGACGCTGCACACCTTGACAAAAGCAAATCAAAACAAGTCAAATGGAAATGCGCAAATGCCCATCAAACCTGCGTGCTGCAGAGATTACAATCTGCCAAGCTGCAGCATAAACTTAAGATCCGCGAGCTGAAAACTTGAGCACATCCACACGACAAGCGACTTTTGTGCTCACACAAACTCGTAAGCCCAGCCAACGACGTTGACACTGGCCTCGTCGATGTCGACAGTGCCACAACTGCAGCCAACAGCACCAAACCGGCAGATGTAACCGAAACACGCCGCACGACAAAGCAAATACGACAGCAGATACGCAGTCAGCCAAGACAGAACTTTGCGTGAAAAGCATAAAACCAAACAAACAAATAAATATAGCATCCAGTCGGTGGGACGGGCGGCGGATAAACCAGATAGAAATAATAAAAGCAGCAAAATTTTATTTTTGCAAACATGAGAAGGTCGCAATTTATTGATTGCAGAGACAAGACAACAGCGAAACAAACGATTTGCCCTGCCCGCACACTCACTCACACACAGACGCACATTCACCCACACTGCCACAACTAAATCGCACAGTGAGTGCGTGTGGCTGTGCTGAGTTGAGCTGACTTGAACTGGAATTGGAACGGGCCCTTCAACATGAGCATGGCACAATAAACAAGGTAGTGGCAGGAAGGAGCGAATTTTATTTTTTTCTCGTCAGAGTTCGGTAGGTTGTCAGAAATTTTTGTCTGTTTTGTTTACATTCGGCGAACAGCATTGCCAGTCAACTCTTTTCCTGTGGAATTTTAAGCATTTTTGCAATGACGAAAGAATATTATTTTTCCAACTTTTATGAATTAACGCAAAATCGGCGAACTATGGACTTAGCACTTTTGCCCCCTAATTGTAAAACAACAGATTAAAACAAAGAAGCTATGTACTTTTGCTGTTATTTGATGTATTTTTACGAATTCGATGCTGGCAATACTGTTGGCAAGAGAATCGTCCGTCCGATTTGACAATGAACCGAACAAAAACACTAACAAAATACACGTGAATTTTTTCGCTCCTTCCTGCCACTACCTTGTTTATTGTGCCATGAACATGAGGTTAATACCCACACCGAGAGCTGCCGCCCGACTAAAGCGTTTTGTACTTTTAAACGGTGCGCGCACTACGTCCGCGCCGATGTACTTGCCGCCGCCGCCTACCTACCATGAAGCAGTTGAGTGGCGCAACGCGAAGCGGATTTGTTTTTACTTTTCTTGATTGGCTCGTTGGGATCGTCCCCCCTGTCTGCCTTGCAACGCAAATCATTTTTTACAGCTTTGCAGCTTGTTACCCGACTACAACTGGATGAAGCAGCTCAGCAGTTACTTTGTTCAGTTGCTTGTGTTGTTGAAGGAGCAGCAGCGCGTCATTTGGCAGTTCGATGGATTTTGAAATACGTAAATGGTCTGGGGTGCCAAGTGGCAGAAACCGTATGAATCGTCGCGCTTCGCTGCGGAAAAACTGCCAAACAAAAGATGAACTCAGAGCCAGGCGACCGAACCCAGCATGTGGGGGACAAATAGCAGCAAAAAAATTCTGAACAGTGCCTGAGCTGAAATTACAAGTGCACACAGACCTTTACTAACGCAAATGACTGGACACACACACACACATACAAATGGACAAAGCGCACAGGCGAACAAATGGACACAGAGAGCGTGGCAGCGAATTGAGGTGGCGGGGGCCCACGGTATGGGAACCAACGACAAAACAACTGTCGCTTGGGTTAAGTTAAATTAAAGCCTGTGGTGTAGTGCACACGGCGACATGACAATGCAGAGCATTATGCCATATTTTATTGCCGCATAATAAAAGCAATCGTATTGTTATTGTTATTGTAAATGACTGTCAAAGAATTTCTATGTTGCCGTTGGAAAAGAAGGGTTTAACTGCATTTTTCCATCACTTGTTAAAGAGTTTCGGGAATTGTTATTTTTACATATAACATGAGGGACGGAGTAAAGTGAAAACATAAATGATAAAAACTTGTAACGAACAAAGCGAATCCAGTGATAATGTTTGAGTAGGTCTGGGCAGAGGTTTGACCGATTTCAAGCGGCCATCGACAGCTCCATGAATTTGCCTCGGACAATATTTTACGCTAACATCTGCACAGAACTATAACTGTCACGTTTCGAAGCCTGCGGAAGTTAAAGGAAGCACAAGTCACCGGTCAGAGAGATAAGAGGCAAACATTTTTCAGAGCTTCTTTAGAAACTTTTCCGGAAATGTCGAAGCACAATGGGAAATATCGCTCGGATTGAGTGACACCAAGACAAATGAGTTTGCAAACACGCAGCAAAGCGTTCACTCTGAACAATTAAGATATATTTTTTTCTTGCTTATTTAACGTTTCATTTTGTGTTTAGTTTTACTTTTTGTCGTACCAACCGTAATTTGTACTTTGTCACGAATTCAATTGTGTATGGGGGGAAAAAATGAAGAGAAAAAAATAAAGCAAACGTTAATTATCATGGGGTTAATTTTGGAATATTGCGAGCACTTGTCAGGTTTGTCGGTGTTTGCTTTGGGACTTTCAATGTTGAGCAATGCTCAGACATTGAATAAGACAACGAATTGCACAACATGGCGACTTGCGGTTTGCTTTGTTGTTCAGCATTAGGAAAAGATGGAAGGAATTTCTATGTCAGCGTTGAAGTTGTCAGTGGTTTTAGTGAACTTGTGTGCATTTATAATTATGTAATGTTTAAATAAAAAAATTTTACAATTTTGGAAAAGCATCAAGCAACATATCGCACACGCACAACAAAAGTGACACAACTCAAAGTTTTTGATTTTTCAGGAAACGCAAAAAACTGTTTTTTAGCTAAGTAAACATTTTTTTTAAATAACGAATAGACCGTTCAGTAGAAAATCCTAACAGATTATGCTTTATGATAAGTTGCAAGAATTTTTTTTTCTATTTTACACTAAAAAATCCAAAATTTTGAGTTGTGACTGTTTTGATGATATTTTAATTCAATAATTACGGAACTATTTCAAATTATACCACTTTTTCTGAATTTAATAATTATAAATGACAATTAAAAAGTTGAAAGAAAAATTTTGAAAATTCATAATTAATTTTAATAGTTAAAAATATATACAGAAATTGTCAGAAATTTGCTTAAAATTAACTTTAACAAAAATTTATTTCGTCAAAAGTGACACAATTTGAGTTAGGACACTTTTGCATTGAGCTGCAGTAATCAAATAGCATCAAACTTCTGACATGAAGAGAGACCTAACTGTATTTTTGAAACAGTAAACAACAACAAAATATACTGAGCTTTTGCTGATTGGTAGATTTATGCATTGTCCACAGTATTAACACATAAACCCGAAAATGAAAAATTTTGAGTTGTGTCACTTTTGTTGTGCGTGTGCGATATGGTCGCTTTGAAATCATGTTCAAACCTTAGACATTAAGCTTTCCACTGCCCCCAAAAAAAACACAGCAAAACTAATTAAGTCTCTGGAGAATTTTCCATGACCATTTAACTACACAAAAACAAAAAAACAGCTCGACTTACTAGCGGCCGACTTTGGTTTGTCTGCACAACTAGTCAATCAATCAAATGCTCGTCTGAAATACGTAGGTACTTTTCCACCTGCGGCACAGCCAACAACAATTAAACACAATTGAGCACCGCAGGTTCTGGGCTTTCGTTGGCCGCGTGACAAATGACTTTCAGTGTTTCCACCGCCAGCAGTTATTCAAAGAGCAAAAACATGCACTTAGTTTAGGGCTGCCAGATATGCCTATTGCAATATTAAAAAAAAGCCAAAAAAACACAATTAATTAAATGAAATAGCTGTTGCTAATTAGAGAGGAAGTGCATGAAATCGTCGATGTACGATTACTGCCAGCGAAAAGTTTAATTAACTGCAGATATATGTAACTATTTCACAATTAAAAACTAGTCGAATATTCTGAAATTTAGTTTTTGCAAATTTATTTAAGGAAAGGAGAGGAAAGTAATATACAGAACCATACAAGTATTAGGCCAGGGCTGCCAAATGTCTTTCGCAAAACTGGGAGACTTTGGTGAAATTATTGAAAATACCCCTGTACCGCTGGTCGACAGAAAAACCTTGTTGATTAAATTAGAAACTACTCGAAAGTTCTGAAATTTAATATTTGCAAATTTATTTGCAAACAAATCTTTAAGCCTGGAGGGAAAACCGGAACACATCAAAATTGGACCGGAACAAACAGTCTAAAACCGGCATATGTCCAGGAAAACCGTGACGTCTGGCAGCCCTAACTTAGTTGCACAATTAAGCGCAAAGTTAGTGACGTTTAAAGTCACTGCACACTGTTGACATCCACTGAAAATTTTTCGCATGCAGCAGCAACTGCGAGACTGTTTCACTTCATAACAAAAAGTTCATTGCCTTCATTATAAAAAAAAAACACGCACACACACACACACACACAAACATTTACAGAAATACAAAAATAAAACAAAACAACCACAACAACAACAAAAGAAAGCAAAAAAAATATAGCAAGAAACAAGCGACCAAAACACATAGAGCACACAGTCAACTCTTGAAAAGAGCCCAAAGCGTCACTCACTCAGCCATCAACAATGCAGCACAACGTGCACCAACAGTCGCACCAGGGCAAACCATTGGATATCGTCCGCATCGGCATCGGCAGCGTCACACGACGCTGACTTGGCCTGGTCTGTGGTGTCCACAAAAATGGCGCGCCGACGCTGCAGTTGGCACCGAGCAGCAGGCAACTGCAGCAGCGGAGCGTCGACAGCCCCGTTTGGCCTGTTGTTGACAGTACAAAATACTGTTTGTATTTTTAGCCAAGCTCATTGTTGTTGTTGTGGCCATGCTTCACTGCCACAACAGCTTCCACATATTGTTGTTGTTGTTGTGTGCTGCATTTGATTCTTTTCAGGTCTTTCGCAATGAATTGAAACTTATGGCATACATAAACTTGAGCATAAGTCACTCTTGGCTAACAAAATCAATGCACACATACGCAATCAGAAGGCGGCCACATAAGAAATTTTCAAGTTTCGTAACATCTCTGTGATCTTTGTCGAAAGTCATTATATATATTTGCAAAAAGAGAATTTTAAGAGAACTTTGAATATTTTGAAATATGTTCCAATGAATTGTAAAATAAATGTTGAGATTTGAACCAGATTTTATCAAAAGCTTTGAGGTCGGCTTCATTCAAATTATGGCGATTAGCAAAATCGGAGACATAGTGAGGGGTCCATCCAACACCCAGACAGGATTTTATGAACCTAAGATGTTAATAGGGGTACCGGTTAATTCGTTCGGTTTTTGTTTTTTGTGGAAAATTGAAGCTTTATTGTGAAAAAATGGTTACAAATTTAATATTCAAAGTATTGTCCATCCATATATTTCCCATTTTTCTGGGAATTCACGAATACCCTTTCTGAAAAATTAGGCCGGCTTTTCCGCTATCCACAAATCGATCCAATTTTTGACTTCTTCATAATTGGAGAAGTGCTGGTCAGCCAGGCCATGTTGCATTGATCGGAAGAGATAGTAATCGGATGGCGCAAGGTCTGGACTATACGGCGGGTGGGGTAGAACATCCCATTTGAGCGTTTCAAGGTAGGTTTTGACAACCTGTGCAACATGTGGCCGAGCATTGTCATGTTGCAAAATTAACTTGCCCTGCCTTTGTTCATATTCCGGTCGTTTTTCGCGCAGTGCTCGGCTCAAACGCATCAATTGTCGTCGGTAGGTTCCCCTGTGATCGTTTCATTCGGTTGCAACAGCTCATAATAGATCACACCCAGCTGGTCCCACTTTTCATCGCCAGTGACAATTCGATGCAAACAACTTTTTCTTTTGTGCCGTTGAAGCAGTTGCTTACACGTGAAAAATCAGCATTCGACGTCTCTTGGCTTCAATTCATACGGCACCCAATGGCCTTTCTTCCGGATCATTCCCATTGCTTTTAGACGATCGGAAATGGTTTGTTGAGCGACGCCAAGTGATTTTGCAAGTTCTTCTTGCGTTTGGGATGGATCTTGGTCGAGCAATGTCTCCAATTCGTGATCTTCAAACTTTTTTGGCTGTCCGGCTGAACGGCCCCATCGTCCTCCAAGTCAAAATTGCCACTTTCAAAACGTGCAAACCACTTCTGGCACGTACGCTCAGCTAGAGCATGCACACCATACACTTCCACCAAAATACGACGACTTTCGGCAGCCTTTTTCTTCATATTGAAGTAATGAAGAAGTACTCCCCGCAAAAACACTTTATTCGGCACAAAATTCTACATTTTCAGAGTCAAAAAAAGTACTGAGACTGAGACGTACTGATTCTGAAACTATATGACAATAGCTTTCCAACACATATTTGGAAAGGTGAATCACTGTTCACAAAATCAAAAACCGCATGAATTAACCGGTACCCCTATTAATTTAATCAAAAAATTAATTCAGTTGAATTTAGTTTGAAATTAAACACTTAAATTGAAATTAAAAGTAAGCAATCAAATCTGAGTGTTTTAGTTCATCTTCTCATATTCTTCTTGAGCTTCTTAAGCCATTGACTTAATTTCAGCTCAAATTTTCCAACAAAGTCACGCTTGACGTAAATTATTACCTCAGAACAAAAATACGAGCCATTCACAAACATGTTGAACTCAATATTAAACAATCACACGAATACCTAAGAAGTATATAGAGGATTTTGGTTTTTGTCTAAATCTAAAGAATACATAGAAGCGTTCTAGTAAAAAATTATGGGACCACAAACCACCGTTTGATAACCATTTCAAGTGCCAGCGAAATGCCGCCAATAGTATTGGCAGTTTGACTGGTTTATTTGTTCGCCTATTCGCCGTGATTTATATGTGCAATTGACCGCAAAACGTAAAATGAAGCAGCGGATTTTACACTTTCGGGTTAAAAAATGTTGACAATCAAGTAAATGAGGTTGCACCGCATTGAAGCAGACGTAGACACACTGCCTTCCTCTTTGATTGGCGGCCACCTAATATGGACGCACACTTAGACGACTAATGGTCACCGCTTGACTTGGACTTATTGGCAATAAATTGTGTGCAATTGATCAATGATTGAAATGTACAAGGAAGGCGTCGCTGTCCGCTGATAGTTGAGAGTGAAATCGGTGCTCCGTCGATGTTAATTTGTTTGGCTGTAAGTACTAACAAAACCATTCACCAACACACACTTCAATTGGTAATGGGTGAAGGTATTACTTTCGGTTTTGCTATACGAAATCATAAAATTTCCAAAGTTTAACTGACAACTTTCGAAAGGAACTGATTTCGATAATAAAGACAACAACTATACATATGCAATTTACATAATACAGTTTTCTTCATAGATACGGATGATATCGTGTAGATTGGCGCGCCTGATCCCTACCAACGATAATCAGCTCCTGTTATCCCGCCAGATGAATGACCGAATCTACCGACTACTTAGTGGATTTTTTCATTTCTCCATTAATTTTTAGGTTCTTTTGACTAATCTATGCTCTTCTACTTGCCAATTCCGTTGTCCTTGATGTCTCCTGCAGTGGCAGTGTTTGTATATTTATAAATAAAAAACAGAAGAAGCAGATTTCAAGTTAAAAAAATAAGCAGTTTTTAATTAGTAAACAAATTTTAATCAATTCACCTTAATATTTCATATAAATTTAAATGTTTCCAAGGAAAACTAATCTGCTTTGCACCTTTTAGCGCTTAAATTCTTGCCTTGCTGCAAATGTTAGCTTTTTCATTATGAGCGATGATCACTTTCATCATTTTCCTCTGACCTGATTAGCAAACTTGCAACGAGTGAAGATTAATTGCCAATGCAGCTGCACGCTCGCACATGAACGGCCGCGAGCGGAAACTGCAGTGGCGGGAATAACGCAAAATTGTTACGGTGGCAAGCACAACTGTGCGGTGCATAATCGAAAAGATAAAAGCGGCAAAACATGGGAAACATTTACGACCAGATATGCACACAATGCGCAGAGGAGAGCCCACTTGGGTGGAAAACACGAAACGCTGGAAAAACGTAAACAAACGAAAAACTGCGCCAAATGTTCAAAATATTGTAGCAAACAATGACAAAGATAAACGGTGGCGGCGGCGGCAAGCTGCACGGACAGACAGTTTTGAAAAATGAAAGTTGCGGCAGGCATGGCATACAAATAGAATTGAATTACTTAACTTTCGCTTAATGCCAATTCATACATAATGCCAGCACAGTAACAGCAACAATAACAACAACATCAGCAATTGCTACTACAGTAGCTGCTTGATGTGAAAAAAAAAACAATACACGATCGCACAATGGCTTTTGAATCGTTGATGATTTTTGTGCGGTAATTTAAAATTATTTTCACTACACACATCTCTCCTTTTGCTTTTTTTAAGGTAGATTTTGCGGTCGCAAATAGATTAATTCATGACTTCTGCGATTGATGTTGTTATTGTTGTTGTGATGTGTTTGCGTCGCACTGTGGCATTTGGCTGGTTCGGATAGTTCAATTATAGGAACGCCTGTCGTCTGGGAAATTGGCAGCGGCAGGTGCCCCAACATGCGACAGACAGCGTCCAAATTTAGCTATTCATGAAACGCTTCGCTGGTAGACGTTACGTTTTATGTTATTTTTATAAGCTACACAAGTGGAGCATGTGCACGAGGAACGGATTATGTGGTGGTGCTGTCTGCTGTGTGTCTGCAGCAGTTTTTGTGTTTATTTGCGGTCTCACTTCCGGCTTACGTTAAGTGTCGGATGTAAGCATAGTTAAATGATATAATAAAACCGTAGATTAGTTGTTTTTGCGTGCAGAGATTTTAATACATCATTGAATGTTTTTTAAAGACAGCGAGTGGGTTTTATATGTTGATCCAGATTTGGTGAAAGCGAGCTACAAGCTTTCGAAGAAAGCATGATTGTCAAATCGAGTTACTGAATTGTTGCAAGTTGTAATGTTGAGATTTTTCTATAGCTTCCATTATGCGCTAAATCATAGCTGACACATTCAGTTGAAGCAGCAACTGGCAGAAGGTGAAAAGGAACTAAACATGAATAATTTTTTTTGAGCGATTTATATTTTTAAGTGCATATGTGGTGTGAACATATGGTCATTTAATATCGGGTTTAGATTAATGTAGCTATCAATAACTTCTATGGAAAGAGGGCGTAATTCTTGGTTGAATGGCTACATGCTTTCAAATGGGCTGTCAGCGGGTAAAAGTGACACTTGGGCATTTTTTATGCGAACGGTGGGTGTGGTGATCAATTCATGTTTTGCACATACCAAGCACAAAATATTCGTGGCATGGCTACAGCAACCTGTTTGTATGTACATACATACATATATAGACAAAGGGACGAGCGGACCAACAGACAATACCAGACTGGAATGAAGCCGATAAGTGTTGTGCACCCAACTCAGTGCCTGTTATGGCTTTCTTTGCAGGTTATAAAATTCTTTTCAGCAACACTACAGGTAGACGCAGCGATACCTGAGCGAATACGTGCGGGAACTGCACCAACAACAATGTTCCCTGTAGTTCACTTTGGCAGACCAGTGAAATCTCAGCATCCATCGTTGCGTACTTTGCTCCGGCCAAGGTCGCACTTATCCAAAGCCACGCTTTCTCTACGATTCTATGAATAGTCACATTTCATATATCTTCTTACCTTTACGAGCTGTATTCCCCGCCGTTTTTGATTGCAAACTGCCGTTGTGCTTCCGTATTTCACCAGCAATTTATAAATTTTTTAACTAGTTCCAAATGGTATCACCCCGAAAAGCACCCTCCCCCAGTTGTTGCTGTCACTTATTGCTTTTAATCAATACACCCCAACAGCAGCAGCTACAACAAAAACGCCATTGCAATTGCCTCGTTGCTGGACGCCTTGGGTCGCTGGACACCGAATGCTAAATTGTCCAAATTTCTATGCTCACAGTGGATTTTAATTTGTTCGAACGAGAAGAGCACTTTTACACGATATTTTATTGCTTAAATTGAAATTTTTACTCATTTATCTTTTAACTAAATCATTTTGCCAATTTTGTCTTAATTTCTAGCACACCCCTTGAAACAGTTCAGCAAACGCTTCCAACAGTGTTGTATTCTCAGCACGTTTATGGGATGACTACATGCCCGGGGTTGTTCCCGTAGCCCGAATTCAGCACTAATAAGCACAGTGAATAAGCACGCGAAATGCAACACTGGAAGTGCAAATTGCTGAAATGAGAGTGGTGCATCCAGCACTACTTCAACCCAAACTTCTATGTCTAATAGGGCATAGATCGAACAAAGAAACTATTCCTCTAATGGCTTTTGAAAATGCTTGAATCTAATGCATAACAAATCTAGTATGTGATAACATATGTTTATTCTTTAGGCAAATTTTTACCACATGATGCCACTCACTATGGCCCAGTGCAACTCTGAGTTGATTGAACGAGTTCTTAAATGAAAGAGATGGCATTATGTTCATGTAAACAGGGAAATTGTGAATGACACCAAACCAAATTTATACAAAATAGGTAGCATAGTTTTAGGAGATGCATTTATATAATTTTCGAATGTTGCAGAAAGTTTAGTTGTAATTTAAGTTATATAAATTTATATTCAAAAGCCAATATTAATATTTTTACATAAAGGGTTTCTTCTTCTTGGCAAAGAACGATTCACAATAGTGCTACAGATGTTCAGCTTGTCTGGTCGAAGAAAGTCGAATAAAGGTTAATCAATATTAAAAAAGTTGTTACCAATTGCATTGCGTTGTTTATGAATATCTGCTTCATTGTTAGTATCTTCTTACTAGCAAAAGTCAACGTCTTTTATTTAAATAAATAAATAGTTTATTTAATTTGTTATTCATTGCTCTAATTTTTTCGTTTGTTTAACCGCAGCAGTGGCGAGAGAGCCGAGCAAGCAACAACTCACTTCGTGGAAGTATTCATCGGCGCCATGTGAATCCAGTATGCGGCACTTTCTGGGGGACGGCCGAATCATATGGCAGGAGCGACCGAAACGGTAACTGAAACAGCAACGGCAACACAGCAGCAGCAACAACTTCACAGCATTCATTCATTTCAACCACTCCCGTTGGCCAATACGTTCACTGGCTGTTGGGTGGTTTTCGCTGCCGCCCCGTCTCCGTCTCAGCGCACGTCCCGGTGGCACGCACGAGTCGGCTATGCCTGCAAGTCGAAATTGCCAAAAGCCAAGTTACTAAAGGGGCCAGTCGTGTTCGTATCGTCGTTGAGTCGTGTTGTCTGCAGATTACGAACGCGTCGTTACGTACCGAATACTTTGAGAAAATTTTCCAATTTGCTGAACAATTAGAAAAAGAAGCAAAATCGCTCTATATATACACACGATATATATATAGTAGCAACTAAGCTGAGACGAAATTTGTAATTGAAAGCCTCGAAAACTGCTCAAAGTCGCAAACGAAATTCAAGGAATCCATAGGAAACGGTGCGTGTATGTAGGCGTGAGAACGTTGGAGTGTTGAATTTGATTGCCTACTTTTGGGTGCCAGCCAGCCAGCCAGCTAGCCTGCCTGCTTGCCAGCCAGTCAGCGCCAGCAGTTACATATCGATTTATCGCTGAATGGCTTTTAACAAATTTGCGCAATAATTTCCTCACAAAAAAACTTTCGCCAGTTGTGTTGCGCTGCAGCGAAAACATTTGAAAATCGATTTTGACTGCGTTGGACAAATCAGCCGTTCGCCTTGCGGCCAGTCAATGGCATACTTCAAGCCGCATTGGTATACTACAAGGAAATTTTCACCATGAGCGTACGTGTGAGATCACCATTGCCAGCGCCAGCACCACGGGCCGCCGCGCACTCCCCGCACCCATCGGCAGCAGCCGCCGCGGCGCTGCGCAGAGCTGCGCGGCTGTTCGGTGCTCGTGCCGCATTTTCGTGACGTACGAGCGAGGAGACGTGGCAAATACTCAAATTGTTGCAATCAAAACCGAATCGAAAACAATCGCAACGGCTCGGATTGCCAGCGGAGTGCGGCCAAAAATTCGAGGTGCAAATAAATTCGTTGTGAATTTGCTGTCCGGTGTTGCGAGCTCGTCGCCGCATCGTCGCACTCCTCGAGCTATGCAACAGTTTTTGTACACTTTGCCACGCTTCGCCCTTGCAGCGTATTAAAAAATGCATGCAGCTGCGCTCGGCGCAACACCCAGCGGCAATCAAATTCAGTGGGCCCCGCGCGACGCAAACACACACAAACACACACGCACGCGGATACAATTGTAGCTGCTGCGTTCACGCACTGTTGCGGGGCAATTTCGCAAACAAATATAAATAATTAATTTGCATTTACAGTTACAGTTACCTTCACTTTCTTTCCAACCCCATCCACAAAAAACAACTACTACAACAACAACAATAACAACATAACTCGATTACTTCGTACACCTTAACTGCTCCCCTCGTACATAAACGCTGCGTACCCTGCGCTCCGTCTTCGAATGTCACTGTTGCGTTAGCTGTGCGCACCGCTGCCCCGTTTCGGCGCCGCCAACTGTGCCGCATTTGTGCCATAATTGTTTTGGCAACGCACTACGCACACTTCCAACGCCCGTCCGCCCATCCACCCCGTCTTGTGAACGCGACAAGGAACTGACAGTCGTCGAGTCCAGTTGAGTTGAGTGGAATCGAGCAAAAAAGCGAACCGAATATAAGGCGGCAAGACGCGTGTGTGCCGTTATTGTTGGTCGTGCAATTTGGAAGACGTAATAAAACATTCGGCGCCACTCTCACCGACACGCGCACACACACGTACACTCGAACACACACACCAATACAATACAATACAAACCACTAAACATACAAACCCAAATACGTACCGCCCCCCTCCCACTCCCACACGGCTCCGCTGTACGCGCTGTACTTTTATTTTGTGGTTATTATAATACGTTTTGTTGAAGTATAAAACCTTCCTTATGATTGGATCATTTTGGAATTTGTGTAGAGCGTGCCCATCAATGCCGGTCGACAAGGTGAGTCGCATATCTACTTTTACATTCAAACATACTTCTAACTACACAAACATCGGGAAGACACTTTTTAAGGCTGTCAACGATTTGTGGGCAAAAATTGTCAATTTTCTTTTTTTTTAATTCACTGATGGGTTATTTAGGGGAAAAGCTAAAAGTGTAATGCCGATGCTTGTGTTTTGTTGTTATTCTGGGCGGGTTGGGTTAGTTAAAAATCTAAATATAGAGTGTTAATGGATAGGTGGATGGACATTGATAACGTTGACAACGATTCAAATTACAATGACAGCAATTAAAAGGTCATATTTAATTAATAAGGTAATTAACAAGAAATATTATAACAAAATAAATACTAAATTAATATCAAAATATAAAGATATTTGGAGTAAATATATTTGAATGAACTAAAAAAAATAAAAATAAAATGGCAGAACCCACAGGCATTTTAAAAATCAATGTCAATAAGCCTTCACTTCATTCTATTCATTCATTCTATTAAACCTTTCACACCTAATGAAACATATTTAACTGACTTGAACAAATTTTCAGTGTCCTAGTGTCGAATTGTTGTGAGAGGCTTTAAATGAGAATAGACCAGATATTCTATAAATTCTATTGCAATGTTTAGTCCCCAACACCCAACAACTACCTTCTCTATGGACTAGAAATTTGTTTTTCCTTGTTCACTCCTCTCTGAAGCATAGGGCCTGCACAAGACTCTTCCATCTTACATAGACTGACAGTCATTTCCAACACCATTTTTTTTAATATGTTTGGTGTTGCTTAAACTTAACAAGCAGTTCTAATAAAAGGCAATAAAAATGCCAAAAATATCATTGTCACAACTCACAGTGTGCTTTCGAATTAATCCGCAACACGTTCATGGCTCATTTGTCAGCCACATTTATGCTGAACAACCCTACACGATTTTGGCATTTGTGCGCCCGACAAGGCGTTACTACGCCAGTTAATGCCAAAATATGAAGTCATAAGCAAATAACGAACGAGGCAACAAGGAAGCAATGAACACGCGTCGCAGCACGGAAGGAAAGCAGCAGCAGCAGCAGAAAGTGGAAGTCGAGGAAAACACACCGAAATAGTAACATAGATAAAAATCGATACCATATGGCCGAGTGGTGTTGGGTTAAGGAAACCCCAACCCAACTGTAAATAAAACGCACCAGCAAACAAACAGCAGGCCAACTGACAGTAGTAGTAAATCACACACACATACACAGAGACACGCCGCACAAGTCAAAAGTGGCAGCTAGCGCAAGAGAGCGAAGGCAATGAATCGAGTTGAGAAATGAATCTACTTCAGTGGAAAGTAAACTTTTCCTGCCGCAAAAGACCTTTCCGGAGGACACTGGCCCACTGGAAGGCGACTGAAAACGAGAGAGAGTGAGAGAGCGCGCCTGTGCATTGCGGAAATGACCCATGCGCTGAAGCAGCAGCAGCAGCCACAGCTGGAGCCGTGGCTGGTGCCGGCTTCTGCATTGTTATTGCTGTTGATTGGCTAAGCATAAAAGTGACAACAACAAACAAAATCAGACACTCGCCGCTCGGGCGCATTACATCAGTAAAAGTAAAGTAAAGTAATTTTATTACTTAACGAGTCAAAGTGCCCGCACTCCGCTAGGCACGTTGGAGTTAATGCGGAGAACGCAAAGCTAGGTTATGGTTCACACGGGTGCAGTTCGTGTGCTCGGCTGCTTCGTCTGCCCGGCCCGAGGCATTGGGATGTTGCGACACTTGTGTCTTGGGTATGAATCACATTTTTCGGTCTTTGCTCCAGAACTTGTTGGTGTTGTTGTGGGGCTTTTGGAAATGCCGGCAATTTTTTGGTGTGCCCGCACTAAATGACAGTCGACAGTTCGTTTGGTTAAGGGGTTCGATTTTATTTGGGTATTTCATGTCTTGCGGCCGTTTCGCAACTGACGCCTGGCTGAGCCACGTAGCGAGCGCACACACCACAGCCGGCTGCAAGTGTTTGTCTGCTGAATGTCCCATCAGTCAGCCCGAATGCACGGCTCGTCACTCCTTGTCTGCTGCAATGGCTTTGCCTCGCTTTGCCAGCGTCTCGTCTTCTCTTTCTGGTGTCCTTTAAGTTTGCCGTAGTGCCGTGTGCAGCAGTCGTCACACAGCAACAACTGCAACAAAGCAGCGCGGCGGCAGCTGCATGTAATTGGGGTATTAGCGTTTGCTTATTTTGCAATATCCTTTGAACGCTCACTGCTGCCACGGCTCAAAGTGCTTTGCTGCACTGACTACGGCGATGTGCGGCTTGTGCCGCTGCTGCGCTGGGCAACACTTATCGATCTGCAAATATTTAATGCCTTTGGCACGTAATAATCTAAAATCATCCATCGGTGTGTTGGCTGGGGTGCGAGTTGATGTTGCCTTTCTATCCATTACTCAGCACCAAGGTATATTTATATACCTTGACTCAGCACTGTATGTTCAGTTCGAAGAAGAAGAATAAAAGCTGAAGAAGTTGAAATATTGGATGAATTTTTGAAAAGTTAGTGCAATTTGTATGTGCATTGGTTGTTTACCATACCAGAAGACAAGGTTTTAATATCGAGAACTAGAAGAAGAACAATTTTTCGTTGAGAATATTGAAAGTTGGAGTAGAAAAATTGTTGTATTAGGTTTTGTTATTGAATGAGGATTTTTGAAAAATTTACTAAACAAAAAATTGTTATAAATTAAAAAAAAAACCAACCATAGAGAAGTTTAAAAAAATGTCGTAATTTCTTTAACAGAAAATTCTTCTCAGAATTTATGTTAATTTCAAGAAACCAATTCTGGTTGAGTAATTTTTTTCAGTCAGACGTGTAATATGAAGCGAATTTTTCACACATGGTTTTTCAATTAATTATATAAAATATATATATATGTTTTATTTTCTGTCATAATTTCTTTAACAGCTGAAATTTCTTCTCAGAATTTCTGATTTTGAGTGTTTTCCAGCTACGAATTTACAAGAAACCAATTCTGGTTGAATAATTTTTCCAGTCAGCCGTGTAATATAAAGCGCAGTTTTTCACACATGGGTTTTCAATTAATTATATAAAAAATATTTTTTCTTTTCTTTTACCACACAACTTGTAGAAACGAAGCTTCTGTGGCCTACAGTTGAAACTGAATTGTAGTTTTTTACGTTATCACGTGCATTTTAATTTATTTTCAACTGCCGTCGCCACAATCGACCATAGTCAGCAAACGAAAAATATAACAAAAATGTGAACAAGTGGAATAGTGTGGCGCAAACAAACAAAGAAAGCAAATAAAAAAGGCCAGCACTGCCACCGGTCGAGGTATTTTCCTTTTGAAGTACGTGCGAAATTTTTCACTTGACGCGTTTGCGTTGCACTGTTTTTGTTTTCTCTACGCTGTGTGCTTTTGTTTTTGTGTTTGGCTCAATTTACATGGCGTGTGGCATTCGGCGCAGCTTGCATGGGTTTTTGACTTTATCGCTTTAGCAGTCGCGCAGCGGCTGAATAAATTTCACTGCGAATGTTTGACCACAACAATGTGAATTTCGGTGGCAGTGCTTTGGTTCCTTTTTGCGGTTTCATTTAAGAGGCGCTGGCGGAATTTGGAGGAGTGGCATTCAACGGAATATGCAAATTTCAGAGCGAAAAATATACAAAAAACGCAGCGTGACACGTGGCGAGTTGGAAATTTATGGGCGTTGAATGCTAGTAGGAAATTTATTTGCCGAGAGTTTTGCGTTTGCTTTAGTGAGAAATTTGTCTGCAATTTAATTATAACGAAGCAGAAAAGTTGCTTCTTTGAATTTTGTTCGAAGTTGGAGAATATCCAAAATTCCCATTGAAGAAATTGGAGCAAACATTTCACTCAACACTGAGCGACTGCTTAATTTTATTTTTCAACTACTTAGCTACAGTCTCAGTATCAGATGTCACCTTCTAGGAAAAAAGTGATTTCAGTCGACAGCAAACTTGCCTGTTAAAGTGTATCGTTGTTGATTTTTCCTTGCGACATCGATTTTCAACTGAACCAAGCAAATTTAGAAATCTGCCCAAACTATAGGGTGGTCCATATAGCGAATTTGGAATTTGAACTACGCTTTATTTCGAGAATGGCAGTCCAAATGTCATTCAATTTGTGTTCGTAATTTAGTTAAAAGTTTGACATTTACGAAATGGGACGCTATACGTTTCAACAAAATTAGGAAATATTGAGAACTTCCTTCCAAAGTAGAGAGTCTTCAACCCAAACTTGAAGAAATTAGAAAAAAAATTTCCAAAAAAAATATTGGTCTTTAACTCAGTTTGTGGATCAATTTGTGAAGCGAGCGAACAACCCGTTCCCGTTCTCATGCAGTGCGCACAGCCGAAAGCATTGCTTTTGTAGCCGAAAATGTGCGTGAACATCCATCAACGTCAATTCGCCATCGAATTCAGGAATTGGATGAGAATTTTCTTCTTCTTCTTTTTTCGTTCTTTGATGAGAATTTTACATAAAGATCTCGTTATGAAGGCTTACAACATTCAATTGGTCCAAGAACTGAAGGCTCATGACCATCCGGCACGTAAAAATCTAACTTTTGGGCACCGTTTTCGAAAATCGAATAATCAGCCGAAATTCTGAAGTCAATTGCTCGCCTCGGAGCTGCGATTTAAGTCCGTTGAACCTTTTTTTTGTGGAGAGCAGTAAAGGACAGGAAAGTGTTACGCTAACCCTCCAGAGACGATTGAAGCTTTGAAACATGAAATCAAAGTTGCCATTCAGGAAATTCTACCCGGAATAATCGAAAAAGTACTTGAAAATTGGGTTGACCGAGTGGCGTACTGTAAGGTCAGTCGTGGCAGTCATATGAACGATATCGTTTTTCATTCTTAAATAACAAAGTCCAAGTTTTGTAATAAAACAGGAATTTTCCAAAAATATTCATTAGTTTTTTTAATAACCGATTCAAATTCCAAATCTTAAATGGTCCACCCTGTATTATCGGCATTTTTTCAAATAAGAAGTCAAGCCACATCTATTGTTGTATGTATATAAATTGTAAAACTGTCGCTGTCGTATGCCGTGTGTTCGTGCCTCACAATGCAGCGCCGGCAATGCGCTCATATTTTACGGTATCATAAAACACTTGAAAGCTTCTTGTCTACTAAATCTTGCGCAACTTATGTGAATGAGCACGAAAGATTGCATTTCTATAACTCGTTGTGCTTTATTGCGTTTTATGGTCCTAATGAAGACATCGATTGTGTGCAGTTAGGCGGCAATGAAGGCTGCTCCGCGACGTCCTTCAGTGCAGCGCCTCCAACACCAAATGTGGGCGTCTGAATTTAATTGCATTGATTTTCCGAAAGCTGTTTCTATGTTGTCGCTTTTTTGTTGGTCTTTTCTATTTACGGTTTTAGTTTGTTTAGTTTGTTATTAAAAATACGTAATAGGTATAACCGCCTACACGCTGTTGGTAGCCGTTGCATGGCCGCATGCAGCGCTTCTGCTGACGTGCACTGATGGCGTGTGATCTACTCGCATTACGTATCAAACGTGGTAACGTAATTTCTTATTTTTGGCAAAAAGTCGCTGGTGCTCAGGCCGGTGTTGTTGTGTGTGCGCTTTTGTCGGTATACAGGGTGACTTGGTGCGATATTTGGTGCCAAAGGCGCAGTCACCCCTGCGGATCACATTTGCTGCAATCCGTCTGTCAATGGCTGGAAAAGTGCATCGCTTGCTAAGTGCAATCGGTGTGACACGCCGTCCTCTTTCGGCGCCGCCAAGTGTGTGCCACCTCAATGTGCCACTTATCACCTGAGTAGCAGGCGGCGGCAACGACAATCACTACAGCATGCGGTGTCACAAACGAGACAGCAAGACAGCAACATCACCGACAGCATCAACTCAAAATCACTTGGAATAAATTTGAGACGCGCGGGCGTTGCGTTGCATTAGTGTCACATGCCCATCACACGTTTCACTGCGCTCTGCAGACATTTTCATTTCCGTCGCTCGTCTCGTTTCCGGCAGCTTCCGCTGCCACTTCGACTGCCAAGCAGCTGGAAAATTTAACGAGCGCGCTCCCTTCACACGGCCCCCGAAAAATGAGAGGAGAAATTAATGTGACTGGGCTGCAGCAGCCCCACACGGCAACCGCTGCGTCTGGCATCGGTCATACAAATGTGCAGACAAACAGTTGGCGGCCGGGCTTAGCTTTTTGCCATCGAAGGGAAATTATTATAATCACATTAGTTGAGAGCGGAAAATTGAAAACGAAATTGCCAGCAGGCCCTGTAGCGCCACAAAACGACGGCGACGTACACAGGTGCAGTCGCGACAAGGATGGCACGCGCAGGCACCGGCGGCCCGCTGGCTGTGTCACGCTGCGAATATGCAACTGTGGCCGCACTGTTAGCGTTTTTGGTAGCTGCCGACTGCCGTCTGCCGTCTGCCACCCACTGTTGCTGCTATGTGGGTTGCCATGTGCTCATATTGCACACGACACTACATGGCAGCAACAACACCAATGCGGCGACGTGCACTGCAGCGAAATTTAATTACTGTGATGAGATTTCTTTTTTGCTGCTTTCGTTGGCTGTTCGTGCAGTGTCGTGTTGCTTTTTTGATTTTGTGTGATTTTTGACAAAGACGAAGCACGGCGTGGTGCTGCGTGTGTTTGTATATGTTGCAGTTGTTGTTGTTGTTGTTGTTTTGTATGAAAGGATATGGGTGAATATCCGCTGGTGCTACCGATCAATAATCGTTTGTCATGTAACGTGAAAAGTTGTCGTGTGGAAGTCTGCAAAGGGTTTCAGGGTTTTAGCTACAAAGTTGAGCTATAACACCGTGCAACAGAATTTTTCACACCGGAAAAAATCCATAAGGGCGTGAAACTAGAGACCGAACATAGTAATACTGCGTACTGAGTTTTTTTATTTCTACATCCGTTGTCCTTTTAAAAGGACTTCAAAATTTTGAAGGGGATAAATTGTAGCTTCCGCGTTTTTTGAATAACTTTCGAACCAATAAAGTTAGAGTAATGAAATTTTGACACGTGATCAAGGAGATTTTGGGTTTTAATATTCTTACTTTTCAAGAAAATTCTACATAAATTTTCAAGGACATAAAGGATTAAAATTTTCAAAGGACCGTTTTCATATTCTTTTTTCACAAATAGATTAAAAATCAATTTTACTTAAATTCTTGAGCCTTTTCTCTTTCATTTGATATACATATCGCCATATTCTAACGAGGTTAGGTATTTTTTTTATTATTTTTATTTTTTATCCCCTTCAAAATTTTGAAGTCCTTTTAAAAGGACAAAAGATGTAGAAATGAAAAACTGAGCACACAGTATTACTATGTTTGGTATCTAGTTTTACGCCCATATGGATTTTTCCCGGTGTCAACATTTTTTCTTATTTTTGTTGCACGGTGTAATCGTATTGGTTTAAGTTACTTAAGGAAGGTAGAAATACGATACACCTGGCCAATTCCTTCTTGGACAATCTGGGGCATCTACCCGATAGGACTATTTTCAGTCTACTTTGCTTCGTCAGGAGTTCAAACTGCTTTCATGAGTGAGTGGTCCGAGGTAAACTCGATTGATTCTGGAAATCAGTAGAGTTGAGCTGAAGATGTGGACGGTAGACGGAATGAACAGGGCCAATTTTTCCTGGTCAATTTGTTTCATTTCCTCAACGCACACATTCACAGCTACAAACCAATAGTATCTATCTATATCAACAATTTATGCTACAACTATTTCTTTTCTCTAATGGCCAGCGAAGTGCCAACGTTACACGTCATGAGCTCATTTTTCATTTCTTCATTTCGAATTGTGCCAAGATGAGCCTTGAGCCTTGAGCAGTGTTCGTAAAATTGCCATAGGATTCCATTTCGTCCATGACATTTGTCAGGGCCCATTGAAAGGCTGCGTCACTTGTGTGCCTGGCAATTTGAGTGCAACTTCTAAGCGGAGTGGATTGTAAAAATGCCGCATAATTCTTTGCTGCCTTGTGAAATTAATTAGTCGGTACAATGCCCCACACGTCAGTGCCGGCCGTAATTTCATGCTAAATATGTTTTTATTTTCTTTCGCACCGCTGCAGCATAGCCAGGCAACGGATTTGCAAAAGGCGAAAATTTGCGCAAAAATTTATTGACATGTTTGTTGTACGAGAACTTTCCACTTGGCTTTTTGAAGCAATTCACACAACGCCCACCTGGTAGCAGTAGTTGTGTTGTTGTGGTGGCGGTAAATATGCCGCGCGACAGTATTGTTGCAAGGACATTGCAGGCAACAGCAGCAAATGGCTGAGAAAGGAAAAATTTTACAAGCGCTGCATAAATGTGAAAATGAAGTAAACAACAGCAACAAAAAAAAACTTGAACAAAAGCACCAAACACTGGTTGGAACTGTGTGTTTTACGGTGAAGTGGTGCCGTATTGGTGTGTGTGCATTTTTTCTCGCAAATATTTCAACAAAGCTGTTAATGTTATTTTAGTGGCCCCTCTAGCAGCGCCGTTCGTCCTGTCATCGTTGCGTGCGGTGTGTTGGATTGGGTTGAATGTTGACGTTTCGCCCTCATGTTTCAGCACTTTTCAGTCAATGTCAAAATGTTGCATAATCGCTGACTGTTTTTTATTTTCGATGCGGCGCTTTGCCGAGTATTTTTGTTTTCATAATGCTGTGAATGGTTTTTGTGGTACGGGTTGTTATAGCTGTGCAAAGTCGCAAAGTTTTTATGACTGAATATAATCAGCAGCAGCTGAGTTTATGGTTTTTATTGTAGGTAGTTGCAAGTAGTTCATTTTGTTGCGGCGAAGGCTGCATTGACGTGCACAGAGGCCTTTTAGTTATAAAAAAGCAATGTTTCATAACTTTGGCTACAACAAACAAATGTAAAATGTATATAGACATGTATATATTTTTTTATTCATTTATTTTGCCAATCTTGAAAGGCACTAAGACCAAGTTTTTAGTTGAGAAACTGCGCCAAATATTAAAAAAAATCAAAATACTTAATACTTTATTTTAAAATATAAAATCTAAAATATAAAACAGAAATAAAAAACAAAATATACAAATAAAAAATAAAATAAATATAAAAAAAAAAATTAAAATATTTAAAATTTTATTTTGATTTACAAAAAAAATTCACTTCTTTCATTTTCTTTGAGAAACCGCGCCAAGGATAAGAAATAATCAAAATACTTAATATGTTATTTTAAAATATAAAATCTAAAATAAAAAATAAATTAAAAAATAAGATATAAAAATCAAAAAAATAATCAAAATATTTAATATTTTATTTTGATGTAAGAAAAATTTCACTTCTTTCATTCCATGCATTCTTTGCAAATGTCTCCCACTAAAATCACAACTTGCATTTGCCATCTTGCAACGAACTCCTTGCAGTTGCGTCACACAACATTTTTTCACTGCTGCCGCAAAATTAGTTGTTGTAAGCGCCAATAATTGGAAAATGTGCTCAACGAATTCGAAATATTTCGACTGCCGTCGCTGGCTTCAGAAATACCGAAGAAATAGTCGTGCTTACAGTAAAAATTCACGCTTCAATGCGCAAATCTTTGCAGTCATTCATGCAATCAAAGCTGCAACTTGTTTCAGTTGCCGTCAGTGCCATTATTGTGCCATTTGTTGTTGTTGTGAATTCCAGGTTGTGCAAACTAGTTGGCTGATTATGCTGTCACACAAGATTAGCATTGACTTGCAGCATGGAATAATCGAGTTGAATGCATTCTGAAGGACTTGTTTGAATGGGTTCCAGGTGAAGATGGGCCGAAGGGGCGCAAAAGCGACAAAAAGGTGAATGAAACAAAAACGGAATGTAGGCGGAAACAGAGAAACAAGGAAGGATATGGCTTCAAGTTAACATGAAAAAGCAGATACAGCAGTATTTTCAAAAGTTAGAGGAGTTGGAGAAAATGTTTGAAATGAAAAAGTCATAGATGAGATTAGAGCGCGCTACTGTTTTAACTTGCATCTTTATGGTAGTTCAGAACATTTAAAATCTGGTATAGTGCAGTTAGTTAGTAAAATAAATGTTGAGAATTGTTTTTAGGAAGGTAAAAGTACATAAAATATGCACGAACCTAAAACTAGTTTGTCGCACAGCTGATGTGACAAAATAAAACAAAATACGTGAAGCTTAAATGGTGAATACTTTTAGTTGCAGTAAATAAATTTTTTTTTAAATTTTTTGCCTCATCCGGCAAGCCGTCAGTCGGGTTAATGCCACCGAAAAGCGATTGTGGCTTGAAATGCAAAAACACACACACTCACATTTGCAAAGACAACGCACTTCCGTGCAGTCGTTGGCCAAAATACCACTTTTTATTTTTGTTTGTATTTTAATCTGTGTATGTTTCGGTCGTGTGTGAATGTG
The DNA here is from genome assembly GCA_963971225.1 of Melieria omissa. NCBI lineage: Eukaryota > Metazoa > Arthropoda > Insecta > Diptera > Ulidiidae > Melieria > Melieria omissa. The sequence goes on along the minus strand of OZ020267.1, from coordinate 59,467,590 downwards.
TGTGTGTGTGTGTTTGTCTGCACAGTAGCGCAGACAGTAACAAAATTGCATTTTAATGCTTACAGCCGAACAGCAAACAACGCAGGCACAGCAACAAAGCAGACACAATAGTCAGCGGGGAGGATGGGAGTGTGGGGGACACCGTGTCTGCCGACAACCAATGCAAGCACAACAAAATGGCAGCGCACAAAATGGCTACAAGAGTGCAATATTAATTTTCCAACTCTAACAACAAAACTGCATTGTTGTTGTTTTTCTATTTTATTTTATTTACTTATTTGTTTTTACAACAACAACAAATTGCTTGCAGTGCCTACATGGCAAAAGAGCACAAGTGGCACAAGTTGTTGTTGTTATGTTGCACAGAGTGTTGCAGCATTTGTGTAATTCGTCGTTGGCGAAAAGTAACTGAACAACTGAAATTACGTTGGCCGCGTTTTCGAGGGGTGGGCGTGATGCGGCAAGTGCTCGAGGCGTGCAGTGCCCTGTGGGCATTGCTTTGTGCTCTTCACATATATTAGGGGTATTCATGAGACGTGACAGCTGATATGTGACAGACAGATATGTGAAATTAAAATATTTAAAAAAATTTTTACTGGTAAAAACCATACAACTTTAATTTTGGTTTAATAAAAATTAGTTAGTTTAAGACAATATTTGCTTTTCAAATCTACTAAATTGAACTTTTCCCAATGTTGCTGTTGGCAACCCTCTTTTGACTCTGGTGCAAGTGTGCAACTTCAGCTGAATTTCGTTAACTCACTAGAGAAAACATATACAAACTTATACACACTTGTACACATTTGTGCAATTATGTTCACATATCCTGCGGCTAAAAGTTGTACTGCAGTTGCAGTTTTCGGTTCTTCATTGCTGCCGGCGATGACGCAATGGCCATGCACTGCAAAGCCTTGAAGGTCGTTGTCCTGTCAACGCAATATTCTTTCAATTCTTTTGCAGTTTTCGCTTAGAACGCATTTCATCACATTAACTGACATCAAGTCATACGTCATTTGAGTTTTATGTGACCGGCAAAGTTTTTGCGCTGCACGCAAAGGTCACAGCAGCAAGTTGACAACACATTCAACTTGCCGCATACAGCTACGCCCAATCGTTAATGTTCTGCCTACTTTACTTTACTTTACGACCAGTTCGTGCCCCCTTCTTCACACATCCAGTCAGCGGTCGCCAGCTTCGGCTTCGGTGTTTACGCGCACTGTTTGTGGTCAACATTATACGGAAATAGACAACCGCCTTGGCGGATGCGCATTGCCAAAGCTGGACGCGTGGCGTTCCCTGCAATTTGACACCGTTTGTGCACAGCCGTTGCTGAACGCTTTTATGGTTTCCATAAACCACACTGGCAGCAACTTGCCACATGTTGGTCGGCTTATGGCCAGGGCGGCTGTTGGGTTCGGCGACGGCGTTCAGGTGTTGGTGCTTAACGAGCGTGGCTGGGCTGATGGGCGGAGATGACAATTAATAATTTCACACAATCTTTATGTACATAATGTGTGTTGTTGTAGCGGTTTTTAGCTAAATTGAATGCGTTTAAGGGGGGCACTCCATGAAACGCTCAAAAAATGACCAATTTTCTTTATTTTACTGTACAAGAAAAGAAAGAGACAGGAAAAATCCGTTTGGAACATCTGTAGGTATTAGTTAAAAGTTAAAAAAAAAAATTATACACAAAAAAAATAAAAAATGGCAAACATATTTAACATCTTCCGAGGCTTGGTCGGACGTCTTCCCGTCCACACGATGCCGTCCGAAGTTAAAGTCTGAAACATACAAATTATATATCAAATTAATCAGCAGGCTTGTCGCAAGTGCGTGAACCTTAAAAACTATAAACATTTTCAAAATTTGGCAACAAAGCCATATAAACTACAAAAAAAGTTCGTTTTTTTCTTACTTTTCTTTATTAAAAAAACAGTAAAAACTTTTTTCAGATTTCAGAGGTTCATGCACTTCTCTGTTCAATATCCTACAAAACGAGTACACATTCGTGTAGATCGGTTTAGTAGTTTTTTTTATCATGTGGATGGACTACAACAACGTGTTTATGAAGAAACGCGTTCCAAAGTTATTCGGAACACCTGGTGTGAAAAGAACTGTGTCACCGAAAGTTTTCAGAGTTCGACTTTGAAACTTTGCAATAATGTTCTCGGATAATATATCTTTCGATTAAGGGGGTCTTCTACCTTGTTGGTTCAAAAAAATCGATTTTATTTTTTTTGCAGTTTTGTGGCCTAGAAGGTACTAGAAATATAATATTCAAAGGGTATAACCGAAATCTTATTATTTCGGGGTTTTTAGAGTCATCGAATATAGCTCCGCATGCTGTTATCGCAGCGCTCATCGCCACTTTAAATGCAATTTCCCAAAAGTTGTGTTTTTGCAACTGGTTGGCAAGATATCTCGAGAACTAATTGATCAATTAACTAAAGTGATATATCAAAATTTGCGGAAAACATGTGGCTATCGTTTGACACGAGCTTTTTAGATTTTTTTCATTTTAACGATTTTTACAGCTATTCTTGACCTTGAAAACGTAGACATTTTTGTTTGTTTGTTGCCTGTTTCGTGAAATTTTGGAATTTTTCAAAAACCTCGTGTCAAACGATCCCAAAGCCAAGCCAAAGTCAAAGAGCCAAAGTCATAAAGAAACTAAATCATTTTGGTTTTTTTGTTTCAGACGACTTTCATGGGCTGAATCGTGACAACCGTTTTAGTATAAATTTTTCGTAAGGGACATTTCAAGGTCAAATCACGGTCAAACTAGAGACAGTAAAATTTCAGAAAAATTAATGTTTGAAGTATAGAAATAAACGAATTCAATGCAAAAAACCGAACCTTGATTGCATTATTGGTTCCCCTACAATCTATTGTCAAAAAACAGTATCAAAAACGAGGCCACAAGCTAGAAGACCCCCTTAAAGCCAAAAAAAAAAATCGATATTTTGAAACCATTTCATGGAGTGTTGGCAATTTGTTGGCAATTTAGATAGGAGACTAAATGCAAAAATTAGAAACTATTGGATAGTTGAAACTATTATTTTTTTAATTACAGTGGACTTCCATTACAACGAATCTTATGTTGTATCCCTAATTTGTTAAATCGAAAAATTCGTTACATCGATCGAAATTTTTTATTGTTTTAATGTCTCCGTCTTAAAAAAATAAGTCTCACATATTCAGTTTTTAACCTTCCGTCGGTCCCTTGGGATCTATTTGACCCCAGGTGGTATTAAAAAAACGGTTGAGCAATTTTGTGCAGTTGTCTACTTGTGTTATTTAGTATTAATCGCGCTTACAACTCAATAACAAATCGAGAAAAACACTTTTCGGGGCTTTCCCCTTTTTTTTTTTTGAAAAAGTCTTCGATGCGGATTGCCTCTTTACCGCAAGTAAACTTTTCTGTATGGACATTTTTCTTGATTGATTATTGAAATTTTAATTTTTAAAAGAAAAACGTTGACTGAATGCAAAACAAATCCTGTGAAAATGATCAGTAATGCATACAAATAGAATTCGAAAATTTTTGAAACTTTACGTAAATTTGAAAGTAACGTAACATTAAAAAAAACAATTGATGTATCGTTCACTTGACGAAACAAACATTCATTGTTATTCTAAAGAATGTGAATGCTCAAATAAAAACAATTCGTAGGGTGAAAATTAAACATAAATATTCGTTATATCGAATAGCAAATTTCAATGTTGTTCGTAATATAGAAACATCAATGGAAAAAATTTGGCCGTACGTTAAATCGAAAATTAGTTAAGTGGAAAGTTCGTTATACTGGACGTCTACTGTATTTTTATTTATTTTTATTTGTTTTTAATTTCTTTGATTGATATCGATTTGATATTAGTATTATTATTATTTTTCTATTTATTTTTATTTCACTATTTTTATATTGATTTGTTCTATTTTGATATTTCTTTGCATTGATCTCAGTCCACATTTTCTTGTGATTCCATAACCCGCAGCAATTTTTTCTTGGCACTGACACAACAATGGCGTCATATCCTTTTTATAGATAATACAAACAATGCCAATATAAACGTTCATGTGTACTTACGTGTCCACACACTCACACACACTCACACTCACGCAACATTGTAATATATAGAAAAGGTAACGCTCCAGCCAGTCCGGGCCAGGCCACCGTCAGCCGTCAGCCATCACGTCGGCCAATGGGTTATTCGATTTGCTTCGGTTCATTACACCAGCAAGGATATTTATGGCCACTGCAGTGCGTGCACTCAAAGGCAAAATCTGATTAAACAAAAAAACAAAACAAAAAAAAACACAAAAACAATGGGAAATTTCTTTCTTGCATGTCGCTGTACGCTGTACGCTTCCATGTCTTTGCGGCGCTCTTTGTATTTCAAGTGTCGCTTTAATGGCCAAGAAAAGCAAAGCGACACGCCGCAGAGTGCCAACACTTGCATAATGACGGCAAGTCGAGTCGAGTCGGTCCGTCGTTCGGTCGGTTGAGCGCCTTAGAACAGGACATGGCCTCCACGACAGCAACACAATTTTTCTTGCGCGCATGAAAACACAAAAATCAATTCTTCTAAGCGCATTAAGAATCGCATTTAATTCAATGCTGCGTTGACTGCGTGGCCGCTAATGAGTTTTAAATTATGACAAAAGCGCTTTGCAAACAATTTTTAAAGCCATTAGCACAATTCCAGCGTGATTTGGTTCTTCTCTACTGCATGGAAAAAGCGAAATGTTGCCACAATTTAAAGCAATTTTGTGCTGTACCGAGCTGCCTTCAAGTAATATTCAATTGCTTTGGCATTTGAAATGGCAAGAACTCAAGTCTGCGCCCCAAACTATTTGCACAGCTATTAGAGAACTGCTGAAAAGCACAAAGCTGTGTGCCGTGTTGCACGAACGGTCGGCATGCACTTCCCGCTGGGCGAGTCATGTGAGGGAGCGCATTAAATTTGTATGGGCCGAGGGCGCTGCGAAGACTGTGAATGGCCGAGAGTCGAATTGCAAAAGCGGCTGCGGCTGCTGCCATAAAAACACAAACACATACATTCGTTGTAGTTGTAAAATATCTAATCAGAGGGAATAGTAAAAAGTATTGATGAAAGTTTCGAGTTGTTACATTGAATGGTTCAGAAGTTTTCGGAACAAAAACTCAACAAGTACTAAAGTTGGGGTTTTCAATAAGAAATTTCAGAGATTTTACGGCTTACGAAACAATGGTTAAAGTTATGTGATTGTGTGTGAACAAAGTAGTACTTGGACAGGAAATTCATTGAAGGTTAGGTTGAACGTAGGTTTGCAAAGCGTGTAGGGGAATGTCTACACTTCCATTTGGAGGCAGTATTGCTCAATGTGTGTGTGTGTGAGGTTCCTATTAAAAGTCAAAGTACAGTCTAACTTTGAAACCTAATCAGTTGTATAAAAAAATAATTTTCACTTAAAGTTTTATGGGATAAAACGATTTATGTAAAGAAGAAATATTTCCATGACATTCAAATTACAAATAAAATTCGTCATTAAAAACTCTATCGAAAAGCGCAAAGCCATAAAATTGAATCATCTCAACACAACAATGTGTTTTAAATGTTTTTACAATAAAAGCACAAATTTCTGGAATAAAATCACATAAACCACTTTATTTTCTACTAAAAAATTCAGCAATAACTATTGTAAAATTTTTACCAGCATCGATAATTTACGAACATAATTCCATAAACCGCACTTTTATTGACTTTTTAACGGTGACTGCGCCGTCGTTGACTTTCGCACACATTCAATCGCTGAGCATTTAATTATGCATGCGCGGCAATTCATTTGTGTGAATGTTGACAGAAGAGTAAAGTGAAATTGCGGCCACCAAAAAACGCACAACTTTTCCAACAACACCAACAACAGCCACGGCTAGTGAATGCAGCTTTATGTAGATTTTTTTGAGCACATAGTTTGGCATAATTGCTGAAGTGGTTGCGGTGTGTGGGCCTAAGCGAACACGTGGGCGGGTTAAAAACGTGGCAAGTGATGCCGAAATTAGTCTCATTAAAATATCACAAAATGCCGCCAGAAACTTGCGCACAAATGGAACAATGCGCTGGAATGCTGAAAATGGTGATTGCTGCTTGTGAATGGCAAAGTGGGGAGTATGCATGAAAATGTATGAAAGAAAGAACGGAAGTGAAAAATGGGATATGGTTAGTGCGTGCGTGTGTGTGTGTGTGTGTGTCGGGAAGTGCCAGCCTACCTGCTGAAAACGGGGCCATTAAATTCCATGAAAATAATTGAAGTTATTTTAATTGTGTGCATTGTGTGCTTCCATGGAATAATTTCACATTGCATACATTCTGCAATTTTGTTGTTGAATTTTTTTCAGAATAAAAGAGTATTATTGGTTAACATAATTTTTATGATTTTTTAATGGCTCTGAATCTAAACGTTGAGCATTAACAAGCATGATTTGTGTTTCAATGGGAGATGAGCCCCAATGAGTCCCAATGCACAGTGATTCGACTCCCTACAACCGCGGGAGAGAATTAGAAAAATGCTCCGTTCTTCATAAAAATGGGTATACTAGTTAATTACGGCCCGCTGAATTGAAATCTCTATTTTGTTTTTCTTAAACTTTTGTAGTTTGGCAATGCCTGAGACTTAAAATTACAATTTTCGTCATTTTTGGTAAGCTACAGCACCAAGTTTGTTGGCTAGATTTTTCAGATTTTACATTTAATCGGTAACGTCAACATTGATAATTGTAAAGAGTAACATAAATTGCCTTAGGACCCTTTAGTTTTGCAATAAAAACGATAACAACAGACGTATGTTTTGCTTTTTTGCAGTTTTGTCAATTTTTCATGCTGATTGCATACTTTTAGGGATGAAAAAAATAAATTTTGTCGAAAAATAGGTGTTTAGACCACTTTTCAAATTGAATTATATTCTGAGATCGGAAGATATCGGAGGATGTAATTACATTATCCGACAAAGAAAGACTGCTTCTTAAAATTAAAAAAAATCCAGGAACATACTTTCACATACTTTTTAGATATTTTCCTCTAAGCTTTGCCAATTTTCAGATTTTTTAAATATTGTAACGATGAGGCACTTGTTTGCTATGCATGAATGCTTTTACGAGCATACTTTTAGGCATACGCTTTGAAGTACGGCCGGCATGCTATAATTCCGATATGGCAAGGATGGTTCGCGAGAATGGGATGTGCGAGAATGGTCGAGCGTTCTGTGGCCGTAAAGGCTTGATTACACGTAACAAGTAGAGTGACGAGACAGCAACTCGAACGAGTACTCGTTTCGTCTAAACAGTAAGGCGAGTTGTTGATTGAGTCAGTGCCGAGTAAAGTGGCGAGAGAGTCACTAGAATCACATTTTGTTTACTAGGCCGAGTACTGCTTTACCGTTATATTTTTCTCTTTTTCGCAGCAATTCGCGGAATCGCTCGTCACATGCGGAATCGCTCGTAACATGCGGAATGCGTCACACACCACTTTTCGCTCGGTTGAGTTTAATTGCGCGAGTTGCTTAGTTCATTTTGTGCATTGTAAAACCGAACTGACTCGCCTCGTGTCAAAATACGTTTGAACAACTAGTCGCTTTTTCTCTCGGTCTAGTACCATTTTGATGTCCCGCCACTCTACTCGTTACGTCTAATCAAGCGTTAAGGAATAACAGCTAAAATCGATTTTATGAAGTTTTCAGCAGAGCCCTTTTAATTTTTTAATTTGATTTAGATTTAAATAGATACATTTTAAATTTTTGGGCGTAAAACATTCATTTTATGAGCAAAAGCCATATGATGTGTAATAGCACAGAACAAACAATATACAGAATGCGCATCTGGTGTAAAGAAAATTTTCTTCGCGGGTTCCAGCGGTACGACCCGTTTGTGGATGCGGGGGGAAGCAGTAAAGGGGATGAGAACGCACAGAGCGCGAGAGCGTGAGCTGAGAAGCTGCGACCGCGCACCACACACTGTGGTTGTTGTTGTTGGGCAACAAAGCGATGTGCCGCTTGCATGTTGGTGCTGGCTCGTGCTCGCTCTCCGCTTGCTTTTTGACAAACAAGAACAAGAAGTGGAGAGGCAGTTTCATAGAAAAATTGATTGAGCGATCGCCAAGGCACATAAGGTGGTAGCACTACGAGAAAAACCAAAATTCAATGGATTTTATAAGTTCTTTACAAGCAGACCAGTAAAATAGAAGTTGTAAAAAGTAAGTACAAATGGCTACAATGAAATATATGTGTTAAATATTGAAACAACCAAGACGCATTAAGAAAGTGATAATAAGTGGAAAACTATTGCTACAATGTTGTGCTAATTATCAAAGAATGCTGCAACTACCTATTGAATTTGCCTTGGCGATTGCTTTGCCAAATCAACCACTTTCAATGTGCACGAGTAAAGCCAAGCTGGCTTGCTGCGCAAGCCAGCCGCAACAACATTGCGTGTTGTTGTCGAAATGAGAATAAAGCCCAAAAAAAATCGAATGTATGCGTATACAATACATCAATTCGCGCTTACTCTCTCGGTTCCCTTTACATTTTCCTCACCTTTGTTGCTTCCCGCCCGCGTCTGAAATGAAATCGCAAAATTATTTCAGATGCGCCTTCTGTATACTGTTTATTCTGTGGTAATAGTACATTTGAATACGACGAATGCAATGGTGGTAATAACTCAATTTTATCCTAACTCGACTTTGACTGTTATTCCTTACGGCCACAGCATTGTCCAATTGGAATGTGCCAACTAGTCGGTGCGATAACCAGACAAGTATAAAAGCACAGAACAAACAATATACAGAATGCGCATCTGGTGTAAAGAAAATTTTCTTCGCGGGTTCCAGCGGTACGACCCGTTTGTGGATGCGGGGGGAAGCAGTAAAGGGGATGAGAACGCACAGAGCGCGAGAGCGTAAGCTGAGAAGCTGCGACCGCGCACCACACACTGTGGTTGTTGTTGTTGGGCAACAAAGCGATGTGCCGCTTGCATGTTGGTGCTGGCTCGTGCTCGCTCTCCGCTTGCTTTTTGACAAACAAGAACAAGAAGTGGACAGGCAGTTTCATAGAAAAATTGATTGAGCGATCGCCAAGGCACATAAGGTGGTAGCACTACGGGAAAAACCAAAATTCAATGGATTTTATAAGTTCTTTTGGTCTGCTTGTAAAATAGAAGTTGTAAAAAGTACAAATGGCTATAATGAAATATATGTGTTAAATATTGAAACAACCAAGACGCATTAAGAAAGTGATAATAAGTGGAAAACTATTGCTACAATGTTGTGCTAATTATCAAAGAATGCTGCAACTACCTATTGAATTTGCCTTGGCGATTGCTTTGCCAAATCAACCACTTTCAATGTGCACGAGTAAAGCCAAGCTGGCTTGCTGTGGAAAGCAACAACATTGCGTGTTGTTGTCGAAATGAAAATAAAGCCCAGAACCATTGAATCTATGCGTGTACATCAATTCGCGCTTACTCTCTCGGTTCCCTTTACATTTTCCTCACCTTTGTTGCTTCCCGCCCGCGTCCGAAATGAAATCGCAAAATTATTTCAGATGCGCCTTCTGTATACTGTTTATTCTGTGATAAAAGGCAACAGTGTGCAGCGCAGAGGGACGATTCTGATTCGAGCAAGGAAAGGGGAAACAGGCAATAGTAGTAGTGTAAAGTAGTAACAAGTGTAAATTTGTAAATAAAGTAATGATTGGTTTCTGGCTGCGTTTTGCGCTGAGTAATGCGACCAGTTTTATTTTCAAGCACAATCCAGATACGAACTTAGAGAAGTCATTTTCGTAACAATATTTTAAATTAAAAGTGAAGTAAAAGCCTCCGTTTTGCAAATTTTGAGAAAACATTAAAAGCGAAAATGACGACATCATTTCTTAATCTATATTGAAAGTTTTAGAAACTTCTTGGTAACCATGTATTTTTAAAATTTTTTTTACTCAATAGACTAAAAAACAGAAAATATGTCTTTTACATTTTTTGTGAAAAAAGCTTAAACTTTAAGCCGATTTTGCACACACACTAATTAATTTTTTGCACAGATTTTTTTGGGGGTTTTCTTAGTTGGAGTTTTACCTTTCAAATGACATTAAAATCGTTAAATATTAAGACTATACATTTTTTGAATTTTGTCTATTGAACGAATCACTGTGCAATGGGGTACCTCAACGGTTTTTGTTCTTATATAAGAAAAAGAAAAGCCACTTGAACCTAATTTAACCAAATGACACTAAAAAAGCATTCTTGCTTTAATGTTTCACTTGGCAATCGTGTTTCTGTCACTTCCATCATAGAGCTAAGCAATAAAGTAAATCAAAAGTATGCGCAGTTAATCTTCGCTTTCAGCTTCTTTCAAAGAGAAATAAATATCTTTTATTGTGATTGTCACTTACTGAATAAATGAATACACAACACTTCGCTTGAATACTTCTCAATAGATCGTTAAAAGTCCCATGCGAGATGGCTGCAACAACAAAATACCATTATTGTAAGCGAGTGTCTGTTGCATAAAATTGTATGTATTTGTGGCTAAGTGGCAGCCACATAAATTCATACAGTGCTTGTCGAGCATATGAAAATGGTTCAAAAATCCTCATTGAACTTGACACTTATTGGGCTGCAAATTGATTGACACACATATACACACACACACGACACCAACGAACACGCCCTCTAAATCATGGGTCGCGTTAACGACAGCGCGTTGCGTGTCGATGGCGTGTGCAGTCGACATTAGCCATTTGTCAATTATTTGAAACATAAATATTGCGTGCCTAGGCGGTGAAATTGAATGCGGCTTATTGGCATCTAAAAGGCTAATTAATGAAGTCGCATAGTGCGGAAGAGGGGGGAATGATAAATAAATGCTCAAGTGTTTAGTGGGCTTTGGAAGTGCTGTACAGTGAATGCGCCTAAAAGTAGATATGCAAGTGAAATTCCTATAAGGTTTGCAGTGTAAATTCACAGCTAACAATAAGCAACTCAGTGCGTAGAAAGATTAATTTGAATTTGAAAAATGCTGCTAATTTTCTGCATTAGTTTCTAGGCTACAAAATGTCAACTCACTGGGTGAGTATAAATTTTTCATGCTGACTCGATTGCAATTTTCTTGCTTTGTGCCACAATTATTCACTGTCGTTGCTGCATTGTAGCAAATGAAAAAGAAAAACACAAAACCCCAAAGCAAAGCAGCAAATATGCACCAAACAGAAATGTCGAATAGTTGTAATCCTTTTGCGTGCTGGTTGGCAATTAATTTTTTACAAACAAATAAACAAAGTGGAAGCTCATCAGCACACACACACAGACACACACTCACACTTGCACTTAGCCACACACACACAGGTACTCACGTAGACAGTCGCGCACTGCGACTGGCAATCGGGCTGGTTAACTCGCATTAGCCAATGTCCTTCGTGTGGATTGCGCCCGGCCATTGTCGCCAGCTGTAATGACAATTGCTGCAACGCCGAACGCCGCCAGCACAGCAATTCCATTGCGGCTTGTCAAGCTGACTTTGTCGTTGTTGTTGTCTTGCAGTACACTTGTTTATTACGTTTCATTTTCGTGCTTGTTTTGTAATTTGTAGTTTAACCCACTTTTGTCTTGTAATGAAAAACGAAAATAAAATACAAACACAACAACAACAACGACAATAGCAACAAACAGAAAAATCAATACTAAATTGTTGTGTACAACATTGCTGCTGCTGGTGGCGCTGGCGTTGTTGTGCTTATGGCTGCCATGACAGCAATAAACATGGCCATAATTATCCACCGCCTAACGGCGGCATTTGGCTGGCAGTCAGCTGTTTTGGCATGCAAACGAACAAAAACAGCTGCTGCCGTTGTTATTGTTGTTGTGGTTGTTGCGGTCAACGCGTTGCTGCAGTGCTTGCAGCGCATGCAATTTTATCATTCATGAAAATTTGCTTTAAACTGTTCATTGGTGCTGTTATTATAGACTTACTTAACCCGAATGTGCCTGAATACTTTTTCTCTCGAACTTTGCGAAAACATGTTTTGAACGATTTAATAAATAAATATGAATCACAATTGAAGAAATATACTTTTTTTAGTGCATGTTTAGTCACGCTGCGCGTTATCGGGTTAAAGCCAATTGTAGCGTGCTGGCCATTGTGCATTGTTCGCGTCATTTCCATAAATTCAAAACTTACAAATCCATAAAAATCCACCTACGTTGAGTGATTTAAGACTTTGAGTGGTTGCAGCGCTTTTTAACGACTTTGTCCTTTTCAATTCGTCCAGAATTTTCTGCATTGTTTTTATTTGTATTTTTTTTATTGTTTTTTGGTGGCGAGCCACACAAGTTGACAGCATTCGAAATGCATTAATCTTTCGCATCAGCAGCCATGTTTTCGTATGCAGTGTTTTTTTTGTTGTTTTGGTTTATTTATTGGCATAGCGCCGCCATGTGTGTTTCCACTGTGTCTCTCTGCAATGACACATTTGAGTGCACGCTACTGCTGGTACTGTGCGCCACTAGTGTCGAGATGACAGATGGAAAAACTGGAAAATCGCCAAACTGTATGTGACATTTGCGGTGTGTAGTTTGATGGCCTACAGCAGCAGTGTTTTCATGTGTGTATGTGTGTGTGTATCTGTGTCCACGTTGTCAATGCCAATCAATGTGGCGGCAGAAAAACCTCAGCTGCAACGGCTGACAGCGTCCGTTTGTGTTTAGTTTGGCAAAATGTGACTTGGAATGGGAATCAAATGGCATATGTGGGAAAAAACTGTATTTTTTATGGCCGCAAATATGGCGGAGCATTTGAAAGTAGAATTTTCCTTTGGTGTTTTTTCAAGTAGCATGAAACATGCTGTCCAGAATTAGAGATAACGATCGATATGAAGAAATTTTCCCATAGATTGAAATAAATTTGAACTGGAATGAAATGCAATAACCGTACACAGTGTAGTAAGAATCCAGGGTCTCTGGGGTTCTGAATATGTGAGGCTCTCACTTACTACACTTGTCTGTCGGTCCTGGACATTTTCAATACTTAAATAATAATATTCCCACATATTAATTTCAATTTAGAATATTTATAAATTGTCACCAGTTCTTCATTAAATGCATTTTTGTTTTATTTTTCGTACTCTACTTTCAGCAGCTCCATTCGGAGTACCGGAGCACTTATCGTTGGCATGAATTCACCGGAAATTCGCGTCCTGAGGTTGTCCGCCGGGCACCAGCACCAAATCCCAGTCAATTTATCGGTAAGTCTAGTCAACTTCACATCTGAACAAACAACTCTCGACAGTTGGTTGCAATCATGTACGATTTGGGATTTGGGCAGAGAATTGCGGGTACCATTAAAAACTATCTTAAGCCTCATTGACAGGTCCAACGAACGAGCCCCCATTGCCACGGCGAAAAAAGTGTCCAGAGCTGGCGTACAAATCGCACGAGTTCATCATCGGCTCAGAGTACACAGATGCGCGCAGCAATATCGGCGCCAATCGTCTAGCTCGGGTGGGTGTTTAAAACTTTCGAGCGCATTAAGTTTTACATTCGAATTCGAACTGACACACACAGCGCAGTGCATATTTTATGAGCGCAGCAAATGACGACAGCAATTGACACTCATTGTGGCTGCATGTGTGTGTTTGTGTTTGGAAAAGTGCAGATAATGGCTTGGTTTGTGCTGATTTTCAATGCGCGCTTTTAATATTTGTTTCCTGCGGAAGACATGCACACTTCCATTTAGAAATTGCTGTCTACATTGTGCGGCCGCAAAAGTCCTTGTCAGCGCACTGTCGCAAGGACAGCGCGGCCGATTGCGACTGGAATGGTGAATGCCGCATGGAGCATTGTTGCAAATGAACAAACTTAAAGCCGATTGAAAATGATTGCAGAAATTTTGATGTTTACTGCAATCTCGAAGGCTGAGATTTGTTTTAAGTGATTTTTTTAAATGCGTATTTCATTCTAATAGAATAAACAGCGCAGCAATTAAGCAAAACTCTTCTAAAGCAAACACACATGTCGGCGAGCAATTTCCGCTTTGCTGACTCTCTAAGCACACATTTGGCGCAATTAATGAGCACTGAGCAGCGCTGCAATTGACATTGAAATTTATTTAGATTTTGCAAGCAAACAAATTTAATTGAAATTCAAACTTGTTCCATGTTGAGCAAATGTTTTTAAAGTCAAATATTTATTTGCACACGAAACAATTTATATATTCGCAAAACTAGGGGTCTAATGTAGTAAAACTGAATTTTTTGTTTTTCTCTCTGACGTCAAAAGGACGTTTAAAAAGACATTGAAATTTCAAGGACATGTTTATTTCCAAAAATTATTTGAAAAATTGAGCGCATTGTAGAATAACAATATCGGCATCAAATGAAAGAGCAAATTCCTTAGAATCTCAAAAAATTTAATGTTTTGATGCAAAGGGACAAAAAGGTATTGAAAATGTCATTTTAAAATTTTATCCTTGAATATCCTTGGAAATTTTCAATAGATATATTTGAAAAATATATATTTTGAGGACTGATATGTACACTACCATATCCTTGAATTTCGTCCTCATAACTTTATTAGTTTAAGATAAAAGAATTGAATGCCTCCTTAAACTCCAAACGCAGTTTTAATATGTACATTTGGCCCCTAGTGTCACAAGTATATTAATTTTTTTTGTTAGTTTTAAAATTTTTTGATTTTTGTCGCATAGTGTAATTAATTCGTCACTTATTTTCGATTAATTATTAAATATAAAAACATAACTATTAGTTAGTTGCAGTAGAAGCGTTGAGTATAATGGTCGTTTAATTAATACACGAAATTGCCATTTTGCAGTCCGAGGAGCGCGGAGGCACGCCTTCGCGCCGCAGTAAATCGGAGGGACCACCGGCCCTGCCCAATGGACGCGCATTTCCCATACCAACGGAAGTCGATGGGACTGCAAATAAACAGGTATGTTTTTAGGCGCATACGGCCCACTCACTGACAGTGCCCTATGTACTCGTACGTTTGTGTTTGTGTATGCGTATGTGTACCAATGCACATTATGTGCGTGCGACTATGTATTACCTAATGTGCCAAACTGTAGTCAAAATTACTAATAACCAATTTTATACTCGTAGTATGTGTAACAGTTTTGAGGTAGAAAGTGGATTATGGGTAATTGGAATGCCACACAAACAATGCTTCTGTGCACACGTATAAATACAAATTAAGTACTTACTTATGTATGTATGTATGTATGTAAAGTATATGTAAATAATTGAAATTGGCAGCATGCGCTGATTGCATGCATTGTTGATTAATTACAAGTGGACCAGTGGGAGGGGCATGCAATTGCAAGTGTTGTTAAGATCATATCAGCAATTATGATTTATTGCAGTGTTGTAATTATGGGTTATTCGGCTGTATTAAACTTTGCTTGCATTGGGTTCAGTCGAGAGAGACTTTGAACAACCTTATCAGTGTCGAGTCAGCGCCCTCCATTGAAATTCGAAGCGCCAAAGACCACAAATTGCCGTTTGCAAATTGCAGATTAGACGCTTTTGCCACTTTGTTTGTGCTGCTTTCTTGTGGTTGCTTCACTGCTCAGAGCTTCGCCATACGGGTGGCGGTGCCATAAATTTTCACATGGGTTGCCACACGACTTATGGCGCATTATGTGTGCGTGTGTGTGAACATAATCGCTTAGTCGACACTCCAGTCGCACTGCAATTTACTTTTATTTTCGACCATTGACAGCCGTTGTTGAATGCAACTCCAGAGTGAAAAGCGAAAGCGACAGCAAGTCCGTTTGTGCGGATTAGAAATTTAAATCAGCACTTGGTCGCCTTTAGCATTTTGCACCAGGCTCGACAGCAGGCAACACAAACACGCTCTGTTTGTGTTGCCTGCTGTCGAGCATTTGAAGCCTTTTCTCGGATTCCATGGAGGGTTTTATATGTTATATGTATTTTGCTTCCCTTCCACTTCCCAGTCGCATGCAAAAGTTGGCAATTTTCAGTAACGGCAACGCATGAAAACCGAAAACTCAAAAGTTCATTGCAAACGCTTGAGTTGGCGCATTGATTGGTGCAGTGGTAGGCGACTGCTTGGCAGCGCAATAAAACGTTTCTTTGTATGTTTGGTTGGCGCAAGTAGATGGCTGACATTTGTAAATATTGAGATGCTGTAAAAAATTGGACGCAAATAGGAAGATATGAAAAATTTTAAGCAAAAATTCATAAAACCTAGTTTACACTATATTGGACATGGAACATGGAACTTGTAATGCCAAAAGGAAGTGGGAGTTATAAGAAGTTAGTTAATTAAGAAGTACCAGTTATATCAGTATGAAGTGAGCCTTTTTTTGCGAAAATAAAACACTAATTTTTAATGGGAAAGTAAAAAAACATTTTATTCAAAGTATTGGCCATTGCTAGCCACACATTTTGTCCATCCTTCAGGCAATTTGTGGACAACGCGCCAATAAAATTGTTTGTCTTTTGAAGCAAACCAATCAGACACCCAATTTTTCATCGTAGAAATCGAAGTGCTGCTCAGCCAATGCGTGTCCCATCGATGAAAACAAATGGTAGTCGGAAGGAGCCAAGTCTGGTGAATTCGGCGGGTGGGGTAGCAGCTCCCAGCCAAGTGCTTTGATTGTTTGATCATTTGTTGTTTGATCATTTGTTGTCGTTAGCGATCAGTATTAACGGTTTCGCCAGGTTTTAACAACTCGTAATACACCACGCCACTCTTGTCCCACCAAACACACATCATTGTCTTCTTGCCGAATCGATCTGGTCTTGCAGTCGATGTTGAGGGTTGTCCCGAATTAACCCATTTTTTCCGTTTAGTATTCTTAAAATAGATGCATTTTTCATCGCCAGTAACAATTCAACGCAAAATTGATTTTCTTTCGTGTCTTTGAAGCAAAATTTCACAAGTTTTTTTTTCGGTTTTCCATCTGCCTTTTATTCAATTCATGTGGCACCCTTTTTCACACTTTTGGATCTTTTCCATAGCTTTTAAACGGACAGAAATTGTTGCTTGTGCAACATTTAACATTTCTGCCATTTGCTTTTGACTCAAAGTGTCATCTTTATCCAATATCGTTTGCAATTCGGTGTCTTCAAACTTTTTTGGTGATCTTCCACGTTCTTCATTTCTCACATCAAAATCATTATTTCTGAACCGTTGAAACCATCTTTTGCATGTTGCTCTTGATAGAGCATGATCACCATATGCCTCGACAAGCATTCGATGCGACTCTGCAGCACTTTTCTTCAAATGAAAACAAAAACAAAAATAATTCTTTCCGCAAATCATCACTATTTGGTACACAATTCGATATTTTTAACAACATGAAAACATATGATGTTGTTTGTTCAATGACTTGATGTATACTAAATATGTTTGACAGATGTCATAGCAACAAAACAAAAAAAAATTAAGGCTCGTTCACAACGAATATTCTCTATCGAGAGGCTGATATACCTGGTATAAAGATTTTTCGATAAGATTTCCAATTTGCATTTTCCTCCGTCATTCGGCTGGTAACATATGTAAAATTTTTTAATTTAATTTAATTTAATTTTTTTTTAATTTCGACCATTTCCTCATAAGGAAATGAGTTAGTTAGAATGAGTTATAGTTTTCTGACCGCTTTAATACCTAAACACTGTGGACCATTCTTAAAAGTAGCGAACTTATTTAGTGGAAAGAACTTATAATAGAGACAAATTGGTCTGATTTGCTTTAAGTGCATTTTGTGCAATGTTTCTAATAGTTTCAAAAAGACTGATCTTTTCTGTGTATGCTATGTATAAAACGGGCTATTTACTCTATGTGCATCATTTTATGGATTTTCTATTAAATATTTTGTATATTATATATATATGTATAAATTATACATATGGCTTATGTCAGCTTAAGTTTTAAGCTAAAACTATGATATGCAATCAACAAACAAAAATTTCTAAAATATTATTTTTATTATTATTATGATTATTATTATTAATTATTTATCATTAATTATTTAACATTAAATAATAATAATAATTAATGATAAATATTAAATAATAAATATTAAATATAAAATATAAAATATAAAATAAAAAAAAATATAAAATATAAAATATGAAATAAAAATATAAAATATAAAATATAAAATATAAAATATAAAATATAAAATATAAAATATAAAATATAAAATATAAAATATGAAATAAAAATATTAAATATTAAATATTATCTATTAAATATTTAATATTAATTATTAAATATTCAAAATTAAATATTAAATATTTATTATTAAATATTAATTATAAATGAATAAATATTTGTTTATTTATTATTAATTATTATAAAAATATCCAATATTTCTGTATGTAAATATTTTTAAAAGCCACATTTTTCCATGTCACTTAGCTTTAAAGTTAGTATAAAATTTACAAAAAATACTTGTATTTTGTGTCTCTCTTTCTCTCTCGTTTTCTTCTCCACAATTTTCTCTTGCATTTTTTGTCTTTTTCTCTGTTTCTCTTGTGCTCGCTCGCCTTGAAATGTGTTTGATGTCTTATAACAAAAAAAAAAACAACACAACAAAAATGAATAACAACAAAACTTGATTGGTAACCGAACCACATCGATGCGACGATGCGCTGTGGTCGGTTGGCCGTGTCGTGTTCTTGTTCTCGTTTTGTCTTCTTGTTATCTCTTCTCTTTTGCAGGCGGGTGAGTCAAATGGCCTATTCAAAAAGACCATCTCAAAATTGAGCACAGAGTATCGTTTGCAATTCGTTTGGCCCAATGTCCGTAGAATAAAGGGACATGAGGCAAACGATGCGGCGGATCACCCCAAAAAATCAATATCAATGGGTGCGCTCAAATCGAATCAGCAACAACAGCAACAGCAACAACTTCACCTAAGGCAACACCATCAGCAACACCATCAAACGATGGCCGCGATGCCAACGGTTCATAAAAAACGTACAACCAATCAGAAAGAAGGTGCGACAATACGAATTGTCGCCACATTTACAATTCAATAGCGATTAATGAGCGAATTAATTAATTAATTCAAACAATTAATTAATCAATCAATCAATCAACTAGTTTTAACAATTATGTACTCTTTTAAAATATTTCTTAATCTCTCTCTTAACAACAACATCACATGTAAATGTTTATTTGTTTTGTTGGCGAGTTTTAAAAACGTTGCAAGTTAAACAGCGATTTTCAATTTCGATTAGCGCGCGTTTTTAATATTTTTGTACAAAACCGAAAATCAAACCACAACAAAGATGGCAAATTTTCCACCACCAAACGATTTAAAAAAAAATCACTTTTAACAATCACAATCAAAGCGGCAAATCTTTGAAATTATTTCTAAATTAAAAATTTTTAAAATTTATTTCCACTTGGAAAACAAATTTATTTAACAACTTAAAGTAGTTTTGCTGCTATCACGTTAAGTGTAGTGTCGCTTCTGTTGGTTAGAGCCAATTTTTAGCGAAAAGAATTCATATTTGAATACGTTCAAGTTTTTTATGTACACGTCGTCGTAAATCTGTTGCTCGTAAATTTCGATTTGACATCAAGAATAATACATAATATATACAACAACAACAATATCAACTATTCCACATTATACGAAAGTAAAAATTAGCCATACTCTCGACTCAGCTACACGCAGCGAAAAACGTTGCTCAAATCAGTAAAGACGCGCACGCGCGACGACCCAACGATCGGTTCGTCTCGTCTCATTGGAATTGACGCAGGCGACTTGCGAGCGAATTTTCAAATTTGTCACGAAACGCAGCAGCAACGATTTACCTGATTTTACTAACATTTTTGTCTGGTTGTGTGTAGCCGCATCAATAACAAAGTATTAACGCTTTTGATTTCCTTTCACCGTTTTCGGTTGCGAACTTTTTGCGTTGCGTTTGAAACTCTTTTTGACGATATTACAAAGTCTTATTGAATTCTTTCTCAAAAGTATACTTTATATAGAACGAAATTACAAGCCGAGAAATTTAAATGTCCTCATACTTGTATTGTTTTGAGAAAAATGTTATGAAAAAATTTTTGACAAATGCAAATCGAACGAAAAAATGACGTAAGTGTTGAAGTGTTGATCAATTTTGTATTTGGTAAATTTTTATTTATGTGCAAACTTAAGGAAAGTGCATGAAATACCACACCGTAGACACAGCTGTAGTCGACAAAAAATACGTGAACAATGAATTGAGAGAATTTGCTTATTCGAATGGAAAAGTAATCAGTAGTCGGTGGGGAATTTCAAGCACTTGCTAGCAAAAACTGTTTGTCGGTATTTACACAAAAGTAGCCAAATTTAGTGTGCGCATGCAATTCTAAAAACGACTTTTATGCAGACTTTTATCGTAAATACTCGTACATACCTACATACTTACATACAAATGCCCATTGACGCACCAAGTGTTGTCTTGAAGGGCTTTTAGTTGTGTTGTCTTGATTGAGTTGGTTGAGTTTAGTTACGGGGAAAAGGCACAAAAAATCATCATACATGAGTTTTTGTTCTAGTCATGAAACTTATCAAATCGTCTTAATATTGTCAGGTGCAGTGCGAGCTATAGATAGACACACTAGCGAGCGTTGGAGAGAAGGTTTGACATTTGACACTTTCAGATAGAAAATGTAAAGGAAGAGGCTGACGCATGAAATCTATAAAACCAGCAAGTAGAACAAAGAACCAGACGGTTTTGAATTCGATTAGGACTGGTAAATAGTGAGAATAACTGTTCATTGTGTTTAACCCTTTCGACCCCAAAAGGCTGACGCCTGAAATCTCTAAAACTAGCAAGTAGAAGAAAGAACCAGGCGGTGCCCAGTTTTGAATTCGATTAAGACCGGTAAATAGTGAGAATAACTGTTCATTATGTTTAACCCTTTCGACCCCAAAGTAGCCTGAGAGCAACTTCACCTATTTATCATCTTATGGCAAAAACTACGATTGATTTGTGGATTTAATTTAAGAACACATCAAGAAATTCATATTTTTGGAAGTAAATTCAAAGCAAATTACAAAAGTTTTACTGTTATGCCCAAAATAATTTCAAATAATTTGCAACGATATCAGTGGAAGTTTGTGTTCTAATTGAAGTCTACGAATTGGGCGCGTTTGATCAAAACCCTTTTTCTTTGATAATGGTTAAATAAAATCAAAAAGTGATAATTTTGTATTTTTGCACAAATATTAGATAACTTTTCTTTAATTAAAAAATATTGATAAAAAATTACTTAACTCGTTTTAAGATAAAATTTGTTCAAAAGTAAACTAGTTTTAGAAATCTAACAAAGAGGCGTGGCAACTTCAAATGTCATGTGTGTCTTGTTTCATGATTTAAACACCAAAAAGTAATATCGGGGTCGAAAGGGTTAAGTATCGATAAAGCAGCAGTTTGGACGCGTGTATTCATTAAAAAGGAACTTTTTTATTGCTCAAGTCCAAGATCGTCTATTTGTATTTTAAACATTACTTATTTTGTAATTCTTGTGCAACTTCTGAAGAGAAAGTAGAAATAATATATGAAATAATTTGAGGTTAAAGTGGCAACGACATTCAAGGTTGCAACAATTTCAAGTCTGACTTTCGACTAGTCCAAAAAATTGTATCTGTTGCCTTACAAGTAATTCTTTAAACCTATAAAACATATACGGATAGTAAAAGTCTTTGGTTTCACTAACAAATTTAGGATATAACTTTCAGCAAGTCCATTCAGAAATATCTGCCAGGTATTGGTCAAGTTAAGAAATGATTAGAAAGTTACGATGTTCTTTTAGAATCACTTTTCAAGCTGCTTAGTTCATGAAAAACTAATATGAAAAGCAAATGTAGTCAGTTAACTCCTTAGACATTTCACAAGGACCCCACAAGTCATGTCAGTTTTCGGATACACATTAGAGAGTTAGTGCGCAGTTAAATTAATTACTCTTTTGTATATAGTCCAGCAATCTTTACCAAAAAAACGCTTTGGCTTAGTTCAATTTTTTTCTTATGTATCAGCAAAAATTTCAACTCCCAGCGCTTTAGAGTCAAAGCCGTCGTACGCTTTTATTAAATGCTTCTACAGGCCTCTTTGCTGAATTGAATTGCTTTTTAGCCCACTGCCAACAATTGTAATTACATACATATCGTACCAATTTAATTCCGATTCCAAATTCCCTGCGCCAGCAAGGATGGCCGCATCCTTTGCATAGCTTTTTCAACTTATCGAAAAATGAGACACTTGCTGCATTTACTACATTTATTTATTCGTGTAATCAATTAATTTAATGAAATTTCGTTCTATATTACAACATGTTCTCTTCTGCCTCCCTTCCTGACCCTGTCACATACTGTTCAAACTAGCACACACACACACTACCCGCGCTTCAGTTTTATGTTTGCCACCTTGCCCCACCTACAACTCGCTCAATCACCCACTCACCTGTCAACCAGTCCTGCCACCTCAACACAAAATTAACAGTGCAGCACTTTTATTCGTTTGCAGTGCTGCGCTGCGTTTGGTTGGTTTGGTGCATAGTTTAGTTTATGTTTTTTGTTTTTAATTTGTTTTGGTTTTATTTACGCAAACGCTGCCTTTTTCCCGCTCTCCGTATCGCTCTCTCTTTCTTGCGTTTTCTCTCTGTAGTGTGCTCGTTAATTTCGCATTCAGTTGATGAGTTCCCTTAGCGCTTTGTTCACACCGAACTTTTGTGTTAACTCACCCCACCCCCCTTCTCTATTTAAGTACGTTTCTTACGTTCGAGTAGAGTTAAATTTAAAATACAAATACTTTACCGCAAATAGTCAAACATAAAATTAACGTTCAATCTTTCTATTCCCTTCTCTTCTACCCACCCACCACCAACCGACCCATGCACCCACATAAACCAACAACAATCCACAACAATCCACAATTATAAACCACCAAACATTACAATGAACAAAAATCTAACGAATCCAATGGAACAAAAATCAATTTTGTGTGTGCTTTCAGCTACACTTCATGAGCTGGAGCCGCTGGTTAGCGATGCCGATGAAAGAAAGCCCAATGAAAAGTATGCAACAACAACAATTTTACCACATATGTACATGTCTATCTGCTCCTAGCTGTAGTGCTCTTTAGTGCGCCGCGCCACATTTCATTTCACCTCACCCCCCCCCCCCCCACCCACTTCATTTACGCCCCGCCCCCTCATTGTGTGCGATTATTTTTCCGATTTTTGTGTTTTTCCGTTGTCGATTTGTTCGCATTTGCCACGGCACTCACGCTCGCACAAGCACTTCATCAGCAGCACCCGCCCCGCCCCGCCCCACCACGCTCGCGCCGCACTTGACACTATGAGATTAAAACGGATTTTCAATCTTCTTTTTCCTCTTTCATACACCGCGCTCACCCCACTGCGCACTGCTGCGCTGCCACCGTTTCCATATTTCATGGTGGTCGCCTTGCAAATTTCAATTTTCACGCTGCTTTAAATTGCAAATGCTGCCTGGCAATTGCTCACCGTCACCCGCCCACAACAACAACAACAATCTGACAATAAAACACGTCTTGCGAAAATTGCAATCGCTTGCAATGGCAACAGGCAAGTGACCATTGTGGAGAAGGTGGAGCGGAAGGTGACCGCGCGCCCATTCTCGCAAACGTTCGATCAGGAACGTGTCAATCACTTTATTACGAAGAAGGAGAACTACGGCTTCGAGGACGCCAAGGACGGCGTGGACAATAAGCAGCACGCCATGCTGGTGCTGAACGGCAGCGCTCCGCCGCACTCGCACCCGAACCTCGATCAGTGGTTCAAGGAGGTGGTCGAGCTGCGAAAGAAGGCCGGCGAGTACAAGGTACACACACACCCATACGCACACATATGCATATGAAAGTCTTATGAGGTATATTGCAGTGTCGCGGCTGGGGCATAGAGATCGATCCGGAACTCTACAAGAAGCAGAGAGATCTGTGGGATCAGGTTTCGAAGCGCAGCTCATTGTCAGCCTTATCACTAGCATCTTCCGTGCATAGGTGAGCATCGCGGCGGTTGGAGCGCAGGTCTTGGAATCAATTTCTGTTTCGATGTATTGCAGACCTATCACCAAGGAGGAGAAGGAGCAGGAGAACAACAAGAAGTCCATACCGTTGAGCAAAACACACAAGGCCCGAGTTCCTGGTCAAGCCTACATGATTGATAACAAAGATGAGATGTCCGCACTGCCAGCACGTTTTAGCAATATTCGCCATCATTTGGAACGCACCACTGGACCGGGTAAATGTTTATATTGAGTCACAAATTATGCGATCCATAAGTAGAGAGAGTAGAGTTAGTAGAGACAGTAACGCGATTGCTTGGTTATGGTATCTTCAAGAAGGTATCTATTCTTCAGAAACTGCTTGGATTTTTTGCGAAAGATTTTCCAGGCACGAACTGAATTGAGAAGATTTGAAGGAATGGTGCTTGAGTTTTCCAAGCACCATTAGACATTGTTAGACATTTAACCCTTTCAACCCCGAATTTTACCCTGTGTCGCGATATTACTTTTTGGTGTTTAAATCATGAAAAACTTACCTAAGAAGTTTGCACACGACATTTGAAGTCGCCACGCCTCTTTATTCGAGTTCTAGAGCTAGTTTACTTTTTAAAAATTTTAGCTCAAAGTGGGTTAAATACATTTTCTGAATGAATGAATATTTTTTAATTACAGAAAAATTATGTAATAATTGTGGAAAAATACAAAATAATCACTTTTTGATTATTTATTTAATTTAATTTTATTTAATTATCAGAAAAACAGGGTTTTGATCAAACGCGCCCAATTCGTAGACTTCAATTAGAACACAAACTTTCCCTGATATCGCTGCAAATTATTGGAAATTATTTTCGGGATAACAGTTAAAATGTTGTTATTTGCTTTGAATTCACTTCTAAAAATATTAATTTGTTGGTGTCTACTCAAAAAATTTAAATTAAATAAAAAAATTAAGTTCAATTAAACGCATAAATCAATCGTAGCTTTTGCTATAAAAAGAAAAATAGGTGAAGTCGCTCTCAGGTAACTTTAGGGTTGAAAGGGTTAAGCATCGAGCACGAGCTTTAAAGGACGTTGGGCTTCTTAGTCATAGTCGATGAAAGCCACACGATGAAAGAAGAAAGTTAAGACGTTGAAAATATGAAATTGAAGAGTGGAAGTACTAAAAAAAAAGACACTCGGAAAAATTAAACAACGAATAGAAGAAGAGAAGAATGTAGGGGCAAACGGAAGAGACTATGAGAAGCACGGCTGGAGTAAAGAATGCACAGAAAGATTTAAAAGTGAGTGGAAGGACTGGTGGCTAGGCAAAGAAAAGAACAATTAACCAGATGGATGGCATTAAAAATAAAACAGAAAAATCGAAATGAAAGAACGAATAGGAGAATAGAAGGTCGAATGAAAGTACGAATTAATCAAAGAACGAAGGAAACGAAAGAAGTTATAAAAAGATAGATGCTCAGAAAAACGGAAGGAAGGGTTCACGAACGGACGAAGGGAGGAATGGGTGAACTGATAAGAAGGGATGGATTAAAGGACGTGTGAAAGAATAGAAGGACGTAGGAAAAGACGAATGGTCGGATGATGAATGAATGGAGAGACTATAGGAAGTAATTGAAGACAGGATTTAATAAAATAAAATAAAATAAAATAAAATAAAATAAAATAAAATAAAATAAAATAAAATAAAATAAAATAAAATAAAATAAAATGAAATGAAATGAAATGAAATAAAATAAAATAAAATAAAATAAAATAAAATAAAATAAAATAAAATAAAATAAAATAAAATAAAATAAAATAAAATAAAATAAAATAAAATAAAATAAAATAAAATAAAATAAAATAAAATAAAAAAATAAAATAATATAAAATAAAATAAAATAAAATAAAATAAAATAAAATAAAATAAGATAAAATAAAATAAAATAAAATAAAATAAAATAAAATAAAATAAAATAAAATAAAATAAAATAAAATAAAATAAAATAAAATAAAATAAAATAAAATAAAATAAGAATAGAATATCAGGATATATGATAAGATATATTTAGCACACATCTTTATTATTATCCATAACTCTTTCATAATTTCTTTAATATTTGTTGTAATTTTACATTTGCACAGATGTCGAGGAAGGAGCTTTGCTGCCATCGCCCACGCGTGAGAAACTCATGCCGGCCATAACCAAACGTGAGTCAGAATCGCAACGTGGCAGCCCAAAGAAGACAGCCGCTTCGCGTCACGGCTCACCGCAAAAGGGCAGCCCCCAGAAGGGCAGTCCCAAGAAAGTGATCAAAAGTGAGTACCGCCACATCTCAAATGACTTAGTGAAGTTCCCTCCACTTCTACACCGTAAAACAAAGTCTACACAAAATAGCACATAACCAGTCGTGAAACCAGTACAAACTACGTCACAACGCAACACTTCCCCACCGTACAAAGTGTGCAAATCACTTGAAACATACTTAGTCATGTGCAACCCTACGTTATGTGCCGTCGATGAACACGAATTTTCGTTGGGTGTTTTCGTTTTCTATTTCCACAGCCAGAAAATTCTTAATGTTTTTGGTTTGTCTCTTTTTTGCCTGTTCCTGGCACTAAAACAAAGCAGCAACTGTTTCTATATTTCACACAATTTTTGACCCTTAACGTTTTTATTCCTTTATTTTGGATACAAAAGATGTCAAGTTTTTTTGTTTCTGAGATTTTTTTGTTTGCTGTTTGTTGCACTTTTTTCTTGCAGTTAACTGGCAATGTTTACAATTTCATTTGCGCAAAACTTTATACTTTCGCAAGAGATAAAATAAAAAGAATCTAACGTTTGTGATGAGAGGAAATTAAAAAAATTATATAATATTTTTTTAAGAAATATGCTAAAGATTCCGGAAATGCTGTGCTTGTTTCATTTTGTTAATATGCACCAGGCTTTTGTTTGCTTTCTTTCTTAAATCACAATGTATGCGGTTACTCTTTTAAATTGAATAGGATGCGTAAGGCAATGGGAATTGTAAGAGAGGTTGGGGCTTGAATTCACGCAGATGAGCTGTTCACAAGTCTAATCGATGAACTAGAAATTTCTAAAATTCTAAGAAGTTAGAATCAATCAGGAAAGTGAAAATGTTTGGAGACGCTAAAACATAATGACATACATATATAGTTAGTAAATAAAAAATTGTAGTATTTGAGTATTTCAAAGAAGAAAAACAGAAAGATGGTTCAGTTTGAATCGTAGACGCAAGGTTTTATTGATGAGTTCATTGAAGCTCTGCAATGGAAAACATTGAGTTCATCAACTTGGCTTGTGAACGTCCCATGCATGCTGCAGGCAAAATATGAATTCATATATATTTCTTCAATTATAGTACATCACGCTAAGGTAGATGCTAAGCTTATGTTCGAAGAAAACAAAAACTATAAAATATATAGAAGTTATAAATAGAAAAATAACTTTTAGATTTGTTGACGGAAGGGATGAGGAGGGAATTGAGGGACTAGGAATCAGCCCAAAAGTATGCCACATGCCACACGCCACAGCTTCGGCTGACAATATCGCAAGTGCCTTTACTACAACTGGCCGCCTATGATGGCATACTTTTGGGCTGACAGTTTCAATATCTAAAAACATCGATAAATTCATACTTTTGATACAATAATTGACCATTGTTCCATATGTATAAAACAGCATTTAGGACTCAATTATAGTAATTATATATGTACATACAATACTGCGTCAGCGCAACACCGTTACCTCCGATCCCACTTAATTGCAGCTACACTGAACTGTTATACCTACTAGCGGCATAGTTGTCCAACTGCTACAGACCCACGCTGTACAATTCTTATATAAATACTTAGTAAATAGCTAAGCGACTACACACCGTGCAACACTTTCTTAGTTGTAGTGTTTGTGTGGACTACTTCCTGATTTTCATACTACAAGTCCTTTTATATATCTGTGTGTGTATGTGTGCATTGTATATGATTTGAATTTCACTACCTCTACACTCACCACACCAACAAGAATCAACCAAATGAATCATCATTTCCTTCAAATTCAAACAAACATTCATTCAAATTGCAATTAACTAAAACAACAACAAAAAAATCGCTATTAAAAAATCAAAATCTCCCCAATTGCTTTATATCACCAACAATTTCGAACAATAAAACAATATATGTTAATCACAAAAACAACGACAACAACAACAACAACAAAAAGTGCGCTCACAATCCGTTGGGCCGGCTGTCATCGAGAATGTGTCACCGAAACGTCAGATACGTTCCGCTAGCACAGCACCAGCCGCCAAGTTGGCCGCAGCGGGCAAAAAGACGCCCACAGCACCGGCGTCCGCCACGGCCGGCAGCGCCTCGGCAGCCGTTGAGCGCAAGACACGCCCATGTAAGTAAATGTTGTTGCCCAAATTTGTTGTCTAACGCAGCGTGTGTGCATCAAATGCATTCGGTTCGTTCGTTCGTACGTTCGTTTGTTTGTTTCTTCTGCTCAGTTCGTTTCACATTATTTATTCAACTTTCATCATTTTCCCCTTTCGATTTCAACTTTCGATTACGATTGCGTTTATTATGGAATTATGTGAATTTTGATTAGTTTTCAGTTGTTTGGCCGTTCACTCATTTCGTTTCGATTCCACTCATTTCGTTATCGTAAACGTTTCACTCCTTTTGTTTCATTTCATTCGACTTATTAGAGTCAATCCTGAGGAAAGTCGTTAAACTTGCCACCTCTTTGCGTTTAACGTTGTACTCGAATTAACTATTACTTGTACGTATGTATTAGTGAATCTTACTCGATATAACCACACACACACACATGTAGTTAATACATATATGAACATTTGAGTGTGTTGTACACGTAATTTAAAGTGGCGCCAAAAAAACAGTCGTCCATTACATTCGATTCATCGAAGGCGGCCCCACCGCCCACTCGTGCGTCGTTAATGCCTTTGACGGCCTCGTACATAGTGTTTACAACGTTTGCTCTTTAAAACTACCTATTCTAGTTAATCTTGTTGACTGAGTTGTCTGTGTAGTGTGTACTGAGTTCGTATACTTTCTTTCATTGGTAATGACACCGTTAAGCATGATCGAATCAAATTGATTTATACAGAAAAAAACAATATAAAAACAACAATTCATACATACATTTGCACACGTTCTCGGCTGTAATTAGAATTGGGTGTCTATGATTAATCACTCGAAAAGAAACCAAATACAAAATGATGTAATTTATATGTAAGTAGTTCGACGGTTGTTATTGCGAATTGATGCTTTTGATTTGACGCTTTTAGTTTGTACAGTTTCGAAGTGTACGCGGATGTAGAGAAAATTGTACTCAATGTGAGCCAGCGACCGAGTATAGAATGTGAGATATCTACCAAAGTGCTTACTGGGTCCTTGGGTTTTGCAGCTCAATGTTGTCCTAAAAGTATGCAATGAAGCGATGGCTTAACTGTTGCGATGAAAACGTTGTATCTACGCGCTGTTGGCATACTTTCAGGATGACTGCTCACGAAAAGAGATCTCGACTAAGGTTTACGTTGTCGCTTGAGATTTTAAAGTATTGTGAATGTTTTAACAAAGAAAATATTAATTTGTAGTCTAAGTTGTTAAGAAAAAAACAGTGTGAATATGCAAATCAATGGATTACGCTGAAAGTGATTAGTAAAAAATGCTCAAAATGCTGATAAATTGCCAAAAGTTTATCCAGCGCTCAGTTCAATGAGCTATTAGTAGAGATAATTACAACCACAACAACGAAAGGCCGAGATACTCAAATTCCACCCATATTAAAAAAAACTATATTCAAACTATGGGTCATTTCCATAACATCAGTGCTGAAGCCTCTTAGATGCAAAAATTCACTGCAAAGTTTTGTGTTAACGCTGAATTTTATGCATTAAATTTTGTTTTGTCTATCGTCAATTTGAAAATGATATGAAACACTTCAGAATACTCAGTTTTATTTATTTGTGCCCTAATATTTCAGAAGGAAATAGATCAAATTTTGTATATATGAAATTCGAAATTGTGTAACTGGAAAACCGAATCATGTTCAAATAATCAAATCCAAACTTCCCAGCAAACAATTTCTCGATATAAATTTTCAACAATGCTTGAACTTAATTGTTTCGTGACTTGTTGAATAGTCTAGCAGTTCCAGAGTTTATTTGTTTTCTGCTCTGAAAAGATTTGATATTTTTTTTTATTTATTTGACTATTCTGAACTTTCGTACATGAATTCTAAAGTCCATTATTTCTTAAATAAATTTGAAATTAATTATATATAACGCTTTAAAAGAACTTTTGATATTTTCTGAAGTTTATTTGATATTTTCGTATTTAATTTAATATTTCTGAGCTCTATTTAAAATAAAATTGATATTTAATAAAAAATTTATAATACATAAAATTGATATTTTCCGAAGAGTATTCACTGCTTCTGACGAATATTCGAGTATTCTGAAAAAAAAATGTCATGGTGACTTACTGTTCGAAAAAGGTGAAGACCAACAACACTCTGGAATCTTGACTTTGTCATTGTTAGTTTCGCAATAGACACCAGGAAGTCTTTAGTAAAATTCTTCCACGGCTCTAAAATTCGCACTGACCATAGCAACGCTCGTTTGATTTTTGTCTACGTTGGTTTTTCTCAAATTGCGATTTGTTTTCCTGTGGCTCCGTTTTATTTCTTCTTCATTGGTTTATACGATTTGTTGGTTCATTTGTTGTTATAGCATTTATAGTATCATTATTTGTTTTTGGATTTTTTGTGTTTTGTAATTGATTTTTGCGACTATTTGTAGCAGCCAGCAAATACTTAGTGCGATTTTCTTTAATAATTTTCAACTACTTATGTTCTTATAGCAACCCTATCCACCACATTCCATTCCCGTTCGAAAAGTAGTTCCTTACCTCATAGCGGTAGAGCTCAATCAGTTCCTGCTACTACAGCAACAGCAGCAACAACAGCAACTACAACAACAACAAAAGCAGCAACAACAAATCAACTTCATGCCAATCAATCACAATCATCCCAATCGAATGTAAACAATCTGAACAGAAAATTGCCACCAGCGCCAGCACACCCGCAGCTGCGCAAGAAAGACAAAGACAAGTCGAATCTGATTAGCGTTGGTGGCAGTCGGACGGCCCGAGCACGGCCCAAATCCACCACGGCCGCCATGGGCCGAAGTGCGCTGCAGCCGAGCGCGACGGCAACAAGTGCAACCAGCGCCGCGCCCGTCATACGGCCGACGACTGCGACCACAGTTCAGGTGACACCAGCGGCGCCGGTGGTCGGTGAGAGCAGCGTTGCCGCTGATGCTGGCGCCAAGGCGAGTGCAGTTGCAGTTGTTGGTGGCGGCGCTGGTGATGTGGGTGCGGGTGTTGGTGTTGGTGGTGGTGGTGATGTTGCGCGTGTTGTTGGCGATGTCGTGCCAGCAGCCAAAAAGCTGGCGCTAAGTGGCCTAACGGTCTCGTATCGGGATAATAAATTGGTCGAAAGTGAGTAGAAGCCTTGCAGACTCTATGACTCTATGGTTTGGTTTTGTGAAAAAAGTAATCACCAAAAAAAAAACAATAGCAAAGCAATAGTATCAATCACACTTTGAGAAAAGCAAAATATTTAAATACTTGAATTGAATTGAATTGTTTGAGTCGTCGACTAGTCAATGTTGCTGTATTGTACAAAACAATTCGAACTAATCAACTAACTAACCAACTAGCCAACACAATTGCAAAACATACTAACTACTCGTTAACAGATTTGTGTAATATGCGTTTTTGTAATTAATCAATGTGTATGTACAATAATTAGTTGTAATTAATGAAAACGCTTGTAAATGAACAAAGCTAAAATATTTTGCGGACTTGCTTCAGCAGCAGGCAACTGAATTGCACAAATGTGATTCGCATTGAAATGAGATTACATTATTTATTAGTGAACTTTGCATTGAAATTCAAATTCAAAATTTTTTTTTTAATATCCAATTCATTTATTTAGTTGACAGTTAGTAATTAATGTGCTCTCTGTTATTACACTTTGTGATGTCATTATTTCGTAAATTTGTTTAATTATAAATTAGTTAAAAATCAATTATTTATTGATTATGTTGTATTTTGAATTAGTTAAATAATTTATTTTAGTTGAACTAAATATGGACTCATTGGATATTTTTTACCTCATTGAATATTACAAACTTAGATCATTGGCACTGAATATTTTCTACTCAAAATGAGTCAAATTATTAACTCATAAAACTTGTCACCTCACATTGGGTGAGTCGAGTTTTAATAGTTCAACTGAGTCTCGGTCTCAAGAGAGAGAGAGAGTTTGGTCTCATAAGCGAAGTGTGTTGTAATGCACCAAAATGCTGGCATACTTTTTGGATGACATGAAAACTCAAACATCACTGGCTGGCTGTGTGGTTGAAGTCTTAACTGAGCTGTAATCCGCAAGATATTTTGCTCAATGAATTTATAACTATTACCTGTTGTTGTTATGGCTATAAATGTTTGTAAGAAAATTATGTAGTTTATAAAAGTTTTCTTTACCTGTTGCATAGCCCAAAAACGTGTGTAGTGCAAACAAAAACCGAATAGTGTAAAATTTTAAACAAGTGATATTCCTAGTAGATATCTTTCTATGTTCTACTGTATGGTATTTTGTATGTTTAGTGTTTATATGCAAACTTACTCTGCATCCAAAGTCCCTCTATGATATCCTCATTAATTTTGTACGTGCGGTTCTTTCAACTTTCGCTGAAAATACTAAGTAAAAGAAAACAAAAGCAGAAACGAAACCTTCCCTCAAAACAGCACACTAACCCTACTAACTGGCAGTAACACATGTCCATCACATTCCACACTACTCTTGCATCGGCTTTACACTTTTTTTGCTTTGAAATCGACTAACGCAGCTCTCAAGGTCCAACTAGTCAAATAGTACGCAGACGTGACAGCGAATTTGGTGATAAATGCACATCACGTATTCAAAAAATTGGCCCCTATTTTTTAATTAGTTAATTAATTTACTTATTGTCAAAATCCCTAATCGAAAGCGTTGCTTTACTCTTTGTCTCGTTGGATTATCCGCTCTTGCGTTATATTTACCCAAACTCTCTCAAGTCTTCTTTACAGCATTCTGGTTAAACTTACTCAACTCTCACTCAACTCTTACTCCACTCTTACTCAATTCTTACTCAACTCTCACTCAACTCTTACTCAACCCTTTTCTGCTTTGTTTCTAATGCGTTGTGGATCGCTGTTCGTTCAGTGTCGCATGTCGTTTTTTAGCTTTTATCACTATTCATACATGATAATGTTTACATATTTATTGTCAATGTAATCGACTTATGTGTTGTAATCTTACTAACGCCTTTCTCAGCTTTTCTATTATATAACTAACACCCTGATTTATGCTGTTTTCTTGTTAACTATGATTTCCACAATGAAACGAAAAGGCTTTTTTCAGCTTTTAACCAATCGATGAGATTTTCAGTTCATTTGAGTTGAACTTATTTTTTGTTGTCCTTTTTTGACACCAAGTTTTACTGAGTTCAGTCAAGATTTGGTTTGAACTTTACTAACCGCAAGCTCAGCCATCAAATTTGCTTTAAAAAAATATTTAAAAAAATATCAAAACATTCAAAACAAATACTCGAAAAGATTGAAAAGGAAACATTTAAAAATTTATTAACTAAAAACATATTAAATAAATTGCAAAAATCAAACCACCAACCATAAGAATATTATTTCACGCCTTTGCCCCGCACCCGCCAAGTGTTAATATGCCCACATCTTCTGTCTTCCTTTACGCTTTTGTGCCCTAGACGATGCCGAGGACGGACGCGAGACCGCCATTTCCGTCTCCAGCTGCAGTCCACAGCCGACGCCCATCGTGCCCGACGAGCCCATAGTCAAATCGCCACCAGAGCCTACACGCGTAAAGTCGCCCGAGCAGATTCTAATGCGCTCGCCAGACCCAGTCAACTGGACTGTGCCCCTGGACACAGGGAAGACCTTCACCGTCACACAGAACGTCAAAGAGGGTAAACCCCGCATCGCCGCTCATTGTTGTAACTGTACTCATTGTGTTTCGTTTGCAGGTGAAAACTATAGCCGACCACAGAGCGAAATAAAGGCTTCGACTCCGGTCGAAAAGCCACCGCCGCCACCCCAATCGGCACCGCCACAGCTAACCGAACAAGCTAAAATGGACGGTAAGCTTTAAAGACGCTTCTACTTCAAAAACTAAAAAAACTAAAAATCAAATAAAATCCACACAAAAATCTGTAGTAAAAAAATCCATATCAAAACCAGCCAAGCTTTTCTCAGACAAAAAAAAAATATCTATATTCGCTACTCATCATCACATAACGCCAAAAATAATGGCAGCTAGAGCTGCCAGAATCAATCAATCTCAAGCAAACCAATTCGAATTCAAAAGCCAAAGTAGCAATGCGTAACAACCATTTCGTAACTTTCCCCACACGCGAGCACAGCCTGGAAACACGTCGATCGAACCGACCCGCAAACGTCGCGGGGCCACACAAGCCCCACCAGCGCAGTGGTGGCCACGCAGCCCAGCGCTGGCGCCGGCGGCTTGCCGCCAGCGCACTACGAGGCCAAGCCAGTGCCCGGCTCGACGCTGCGCTGCCTCGACGATCCCATCTTCGATGTGGACGTGCACGGCGCGGGCACTGGCGGCGCCAACACATCGTCCTCGTCCACGTCGACCACGACCAATACGGCGCCGACTGCGCGCACCACGGCCAACGATGTGCTGGAAAAGGCTCGTGACCGCTTCGATCGCTTCTGGGGTGGCAACAAGGAGGATCAGGTTTAAGTGCGTCGTTAGCGCCGACTAAATCGATGACATCGTTGACATTTTTATACTAAACTTGCAACAGTTTTTAGTCAAATTCATTATGCCTAAAATTATTATTATTATGATTATTATAAAACCTACTATTAACACATTACTACTTGTGCAGACATACACAATACACACACACAGACAAATACACATACGCGCGAAAACTAATAACAAGTGAAGCATGAACAAAATATAAACAAAAATGCAAAAACCAAATGAAAAGAAACATAATTTGCCAAGAAAAGCAAGAGAGAGAAACACTGATGAGGCGTTAGGAAGTGATTGAATGGGACTGGGACTGAGAAGTAGTGTTGAGATTGGCAGAAGGAGATTGTTATGGCTGCTATGAAATGCAGTGTGGAGGGATCAGTATGAGAAGATCAGGACAGATGGATCCGTTTAGGGAGATTAAAATGAAAAGATCAATTTGGATTCTTTAAAAATCTATAAAAGGAATCAGCTAAAGAAAAACAATACGCAGTGAACGTAGAAAGCGATCAGGATGGATTAGGGCAGTGGTCGGCAAAACTTACTCCAGTAAGCTGAGCAGTACGCTCAGCACACGTACACAGTACGCTCTCTCAATCAGTCGTTGTTCAGGTATAGTTTATGCAGTGGAGAGAACTTACACTGCACTCACTAACATCATCTCATTGTCAATTTTGCCGACCACTGGTAAAAAGAGTCAAATGTAAACATACCACTAAGAAGACATTGCTGTGCTGAGATCAAAGAAGAGAAGAGAGAGAGATCAAGAAGAGATCAAACAAAGGTTCCATGAGCGAAAGATAGAAATGTCTGTGCTACAAAGCAAAGCTTTCGAAGGAGCCTAACTAGTCAAAGGTCAGCCATGCAAGTCAGAGTTGAGTAAGAATTTTTTAAAACACGAAAGCGACAACTCACACTTTAGAGCTTCAAAGCCATATTAGACATCTAAATGAAACTATAAACGAGTCGCAAAGCAAACAAATAACTGCAGAAACACAGGGTAGCCACAGCGTCTAGAAACATGCTGAAGCCTCACAAAGCTGGGTCGAAGCCCAAACAGGTAAAATAATGAACACAATAAAAAATTAAAAAAAAAAATTACAAAAAAATAAAAATTAAAAAACCTATAGCCAACGTTAGCTAAATATAAATGAAATCAATGCAGCAAACCACAAAACACCAATTAAATCTTTAACTGAGCGAATTACATACAACAATAACTGACTTAATAAATCGCATCAAACAGGAGATTTTTCAAACAAACACAAACGAAAACAAATTTCTAATTCCGCTTAAAATGCTTTCAAGTTTTCAGAAAACTGCACTTGATTTTGATTTGTAGTTACAATTCAATAGTTGGTCTTTTGTTTGTCACAAATCATTCAGGTAGCATTAGTGTTGAGAGATTCGATTGCTTTGTGCTTTGAGAAGGGCATTAGAGGTACTCACAATCGGTGCCATTACACTTTGTTGCCGCAGTTGTAGTGTCGTCAGTGCGGTAGTTTCACCATTACAAAAAAATACAACAAAATTCATGGTTTTTGAAGCAATAAACCCCAGTCATAATCTATGCAACAACAAATACAACACTACCACCAAAATGTGCAGAACAACAGAACAGAACAGCATCACTCAAATAGCGACCGACAAAAAGACCCGTCCAATCAACTAAAACAACAACAACAACAATTTAACAAATCAACAAATGAAAAGCAAAACCAAAAACAAGCTAAATTTAAAGCGTTTCTCTAGCAAAACAAACTAAAACAAAACAAAATACAAGAAAAAAAAATGAGCAAGAATGCAACTGTCAGCAGTTGGAGAGATCGTTGCTGAATTTCAGGAACATTAAAATTTCCGTCAGATTTACAGAAACATTTTTTACATACGTACATTACATACATACTTACATACATGAGCTACCAGTGGAGATGTGACAAGTCTCGCTGGCGATTAGCAACAAACGATAAATTTGAAGGGGAAAATGCTGACGATAAAATGATAATGATGATGATGATAATGTTGATGGTGATAATGATAATAGTGGTGATGATAATGATAATGATGATGATGTAGCAGAAAACAAAGGGAAATCATAAATCATAATATTTTGGCTATGGAAAGCGCAGCGAAATGTTTTTGCTAAGCGAAATTTGTTTGTTTTTGTGGCTAAGCAAATAATTCGCTAATTTGTTCTAAATATTTTTTTACTGAAACACTAAGCTTGTGTGTTGTTTTTTGTTTAAGAAATTTGAACTTTTTGTAACAGCATTTAATGTCTGCTTTATGAGAATTTGAAAAGTACATTTCAAAGTGAGTAATGTTGTAAATGTCAGTGTTGTAAAGTGAAGCGAGTACGCTGAACGCTTTTTGTATTAATTGCAGCTGTGTTCTTTTTTTACGAAATAAAAAAAAGTTTCTCAAAAATTGTGTTGGCAAAGTATTGCCGAGTACTTTTTGAGGCTGTGATAAAAATGTTTGATATAATTTTTGGCCACACTGCCGCTTAGCGCAAAAACTATACATACAGATATATATTGCACAAAAAATTATGACTCGATTTGGTTATATGAGATGAGGAACTCCCCCAAAAAAACCACTGTGGACGTGTTGAGGACTGATTGGGTCTGTCAAAAGTTGAGAAGACGACGAGGCAGTGAAGTCATGCAGTGAGGGAAGAAGACAAATTTCATTAGTTGGTTCCTGAACAGTGAATGAAATGAAGTTTATTCTTTTACAAAGATCAGTTTTGGAATGGATAAAGTCTGAGGAATCCATGCTTTAAGGTTTTAGTTAACAAATCTGGTTCCAAAACAATAAATTCATGACTATTATTGATAAAAGTTATTGAATAAAGTTCCACTTTGGTAACTGCAAGGCTTGACGAGAGCTTCTGTCTCTCTAATAGCTGCAGTTACCAAAGCCTCTTCTCAAAGCTGCACATTTTTCAGTTTTTTTTTCCATAAATTTGAAAAGAAATAATAATAATAAATGCCTTTGAGATTATGCAAACATTTCTACCACATCTCAGCCTTAACATCTGATTGTTTAGGAGATCAAAAACCAATTAGCCTCATGATTTCCTTGCAAACACATGAAACGTGTTTGTAAAAAGCCAAAAAGAAAACCTTTATAAAACTTATTAAAAGCAACTTATTAAATGGAAATGCTTACTGTTTACCTAATTAAAGTATTATGCACGATGGCGAAAAATATTATTGCATATATCTAAACTAATTGGACATAACCAATGCATAGCCACATGTCAAAATAAAACAAAATAAAAAACCAATTGTCTATGCTTTAGTCACCGAATTTTGTAAGTCAAGAGACAAAAAAAACAAACAAATGAAAGAATCCCAAAAACAAAACTATATACTTAAACTCAGATTACTAATGAGCTATTTATATTTTTGCATTATTGTTAGCGTTGGTGTGTTTGACGATATGTTAAGTAAGTAAGGCGGCAAGTTTTTGAATATTTTCTCATTGTTGCTACTGACTGTTAGTGAGCCCCTCCCCCCAACTGTTTCCAGCCTTAAGAAACGAGAGTATTTTCTAAAACAATAAACAGTACGCAGACACAAACTTATTCACACACACACACACACACATACATACAACACACAGCGCCACAGTTCACGGCCGACTTGAGTAAATAAAAAAAAAACGTACAACATTTAGTTAGAGTTCACAATAAATTCTCACTCAACTATAGTTTCACCAAAGGAGAAAAAGTGCAGCACCTGAAATCCAATTGAGCGATTTCAGAAGCAAAGCAAAGCAAAGTATTAAGCAAACCATAATTTGTATGTGTCTACTAAAAGCAAAAAGCGCATAATGTGAATTTACAATTTGTCGAACTTCACTACTGCAGCGCTCGTCCGAGCGATGACAGAACATTTGATGTAAGTTTTAGCTTGGTGAATATATCTAATGAAATCAAATCATAACGAAAAATAAAAAAACAAAACATAAATGAAAAATTAAAACGAAAAACCAAATCGAGATAGTAAACCAAATAAATTCAAATACCACAAAAACACACATCCCAAAATATTTAAGTAATGAAAAGAAAACAAAAACAAATTGCAAATTTGCAGCGACTTCTTTTGTAAGCAAAATGACAAGAAAACAAAAACAAACTCAGCTGAAAACTCAAAAGTTGAAGCAGCAAAAAAGCAGAAAAGCCACTCAAATGCTGGCAAATTTTAAATTTATTCTTTTACGAAACAGCAAAATTCATAAACTAGAACAAGAAGTGAGCAATGAGCAGTGAGCAATAAATTAAGCGCAAATAAAAAACAACAACAACTGCTGACCTAAATCGGCAATAAGCACTCAACACATAAGCATTCAACACACATTTATTCAGAGCGCAGAAGCTCGAAGCTCCAATGCCACAAGCTCCAGTTGCAGCAATAGTAAAATATGAAAGCAGGCAACAATGAAAGCGCAATAAGCACATAAACAGGCTACACACATACACACACACACACACACACACACACAACCACACAGAAACACAGCAATTGCAACAGAGCAGAAGTTCTTCATCTTCTTGTTGCTAACACAATAAAGCGACTTTCTCTAGCCTCATTTTCTAATAGTCTGGGCCTCTGAACGCCACATACATACATACATACATACATACTCGTACATAGTTTAGCGCAATTTCGCACATGTCTAAAACTTAAACGAAGATCAACCAGATGCAACCAGTGCGCAAACTCAATTCGAAAGAACGAGCAAAATTTGCAAAATTGCCGCAGAAAACCAAATTACTACAACAAGTAAAAAGATATAAAACATAATGAAATGATTAAAATTTCAGTAATCCTCAAGATATGAAAACGACAAGTAAAATATGTAATGATAAAATCCAAAAATAAGGACGAAGCAGAATTTAAAGTATAACGGAAACTTTACGTAATATTAATGAATAATAAATTTATGAAAACTGCATATAAACGTTTCAAAAAAACATATATATACATTAAATTGTGTTTTATTTAAAGAATTAGCTGATGTGGACGGAGAAACTGTAGGTAAACCTTCTAAGGATTGCTTGCATATTGTAACGATGCGGCACTCTGTGCTGTGCTATGCATGGATGCTTTTACAAGCATACTTTTAGGCATGCACTTTGAAGTAAGGCCGGTTGGCTATAATTCCGATATGGCAAGGATGGTTCGCGAAGGTGAGTACAACTGGAATGTGCAAGAAACATCGGCGCGATAAGAAAACAAGTATAAAAAGCAGCAGTGTGCAGCACGGAGGGTCGAGTCTTAGTTGAATAAGCAAAGTATAGGGTTTTCCATCAAGAGGTGTTATTTTGAATCACCCGGTATTTCGGTAGCTGTCACTTTTGAAGCTTTTATTCTTTGACATTTGACAAGTAAAAACTACGCCATTACTAAAAATGGAACGATATACGCTTCAACAACGCTTTGAAATTATTAGAATTCACTACAAAAATGGTGGAAATCTTGCAGTCACAGTTCGCAAAACTAAAGCATTTTTGGGTCGTCGTGAAGCACCTTGTCGGACCGCAATACAGAAATTGGTGGAAAAATTCGAGCTGTTGGGACAAGTTAGTGATGTGAAGAATAAAACCCGTGCACGTCACTCAAGAACAACTGAGAATATTGCTGCTGTAGCCCAAAGTGTTGAAGAAAACCCCGGTTTGTCGATTCCTCGTCGTTCTTTGCAATTGGGCATTCCAAAAACGTCATTACACCGTATTTTGCATAAAGACTTGGGTCTTAAGGCTTATACAGTTCAGTTAATACAAGAACTCAAGCCGACCGATCAACAACAACGCATGAAAATGATCCGGAATTCCATCAAAAAATCATCTTGACTGATGAGGCCCATTTCCAAATCGGCGGCTACGTCAACAAGCAAAATTGTCGCATCTGGGCTCGGAAAACCCAAGAGTTATTGTTGAGAAGCCTCTCCATCCTCAACGTGTGACTGTTTGGTGCGGTTTATGGTCCGGCGGGGTCATTGGACCTTACTTTTTCGAAAATGAGGTTGGATCAACAGTTACGGTGAATGGATTGCGCTATCGAGAGATGATTAATGATTTTTCATCTTGTGATTTAACACCTTGCGACTTCTTCCTTTGGGGCCACGTGAAAAATAAGTTGTACGCCAACAGCACAGCGTCGATTCAAGACCGCAAAGATAGAATTCGTGAGGCTATCGAGGACATAGGGCAGCCACTTTGCGATTTGGTTATGGAAAATTTAATGAAAAGGATATGGTCCTGTAAGCGTGGTCGTGGTGGCCATTTGGCTGATGTTGGTTTTCATTATTAACGGCATACCTTCCTCTTTATTATGAAATAAATATCATTTAACTCAAAAAATTGCATTTTTCTTTGAATACCAAAATAACACCTCTTGTTGGAAAACCCTATAGTATTACATAAAAAAGGAATCTATATAACTCAGTCAGATGCTGAAATGATCCGATCCTCGCTTACTTAGTGATAATGTCGAGAATGAAGTCACTAACCTTTGGTATATTAGGTAAATGTCATTCTTCTCTTCATCCCACAAATGACACCGTGCGACAGCATTTTTTACACAGGAAAAAATACATATGGACGTGAAACTAGACACCAACATGTGATCAAGGAGATTTTGGGTTTTAACATGCGTACTTTTCAAGAAAATTCTTTTAAAATTTTCAAGGATATAAAGGATTAAAATTTGCAAAAGACCTTTTTCGTATCCTTGTTTAACAAATAGATAAAAAATAAATTTAAATTAAATTCTTGAGGCTTTCCTCTTTCATTTGATATATGTACATATGTATATATCGCTATATTCTAACGAGGTTAAGTATTTTTTTATATTTTTTTTATTTTCTATCCCCTCCGAAATTTTAAGTCCTTTTAAAAGGACAAAGGAGTACGCAGTATTACTATGTTTGGTCTCTAGTTTCACGCCCTTATGGATTTTTGCAGGTGTGAAATTTGTTTTTAATTTTTGTCGCACAGTGTAATCAAAGCTACTTTAGAGATCATCGAAAGAGGAGGTCAGGCGTAGTTCTATGCAAATAATTTGAAATCGAAGTAGGTTCGCTGTGAAGCAATGACTTGGATTTTGAAATTACAATGACTTGGAACAATTTTGTATGGTAAGATTTGGAAATGGTAAGAGAAACAGTTGGTTATCGTGAAATTGGCTAAATTTCTCTCCATGTATATTCAGCAGATTTGCGGGCATTTCTTCGGAAATATTATAATTCATACTGAAGACTATTACTATTTGTATTTGAATCATTTTGTATAGATTAATCTCAAGGCCATGCTAGATCAAAATTGTGTGCTCTACAATTCAGGTAAACCAGATGACAATACATTTCAAGAGCTTTCATCAGTTTTGGGAAAATCAAAAATAGCTTCTATCAACATCTTTTCTAAGCATATAAATCTCAAATAAACGAAAAGGATCTACAGTTTTATGCCAAATATCTATGTGAGTATATAAAAGATGAATATAAATGGATACAAAGACGGCTAAAACGGCCACAAAACTGCAAACAGAACAACTTTCTGTCTTTGAAATGGTTTCTGTGTATGAACTACTGCCCGGAAAGTATTAGCCTATATTTGAAAACTATAAAAGTTTCTGCTTCGTGTCCTGAAAAAAATCCATGTCTTTCATACAAAATTCTTTACATGAAAACTTACCGCCTTCTCCATCATTTCTTGAATGAAAACTACATCAATTTGTGTTGGTTTTGGTTTTTTAGTTGAGGAAAAAACTTTATTAAAGACCACTATTTGTGTTGTGGGTATTTTTTTTGGTTTGGTTTTGTGTACAAGATTATCGGCTGGCTCTGTATAGCGTCTGTGTGTCTATGTGTGTGTGTGTGTGTATGGTATAAACTGCTGCTAAGTGGCCATCGAAATCGGCCATTGTGGGAGCAACTCGATTTTTTTGCTTTGAACTATTTGAACTACAAGTATTTCAAATTGTTCAACACTAATTCGTAAGTGGACTTTGGTGTGCGTGCAATTAAACGAAAAGGATGTGTTGCACTTGTGGCTGCAGAGGACAACAAAGGACAACGACATTGTTTGGCGCAAGGGAATCGATTTGTTAACACATACAAATACAATGCACAACATATATAACTGTAAAACTCTTACACACACCATACAGATAGGGTTGACTACTCGGGTTTGCTGGGGGAAAATAGGAATCGCTGTTTACTGCAGACGTTCACGTTCAGTCACCTCGAACCCATTACACGGCTAAGTACATAGAATATATATCATCGTCATCGTCATCGTCATCATCTCAACGTCTCATAGTCTGCATCAGCGTTCAGCGTTTAGTTATTGCATTTAGTTGAATCAATTCGTTAAGTATGTAATTGTTGTAGTTTTGTAGTTAAGTAGTTAATGATTCTTGTTTTCGTGTTTGTTTTTGTTTTTGTTTTTGGGTTCAATACAATTAGTAAGCGTATAGCGTAATTACGTTCTTTACTCATTTCGTAGAGAAGTCTTTTGTTGGTTTGTTTGTTACTTTTACTTTTACTCTTACTTTTACAATTACAATTACATTTACAAATACTTTCATTTCACCTGCTTGCTTGAGTACAAATCAAGTGTTGCACTTAAAGTTAAAAATAATGCTTTCTAATTGTAGGTTTTTAGGTCCGAATACGAATACGAAAGAAACGTATTTTTGGGATTCATTAATGTTTTTTGTTTTAGTTTG
This sequence comes from Melieria omissa, assembly GCA_963971225.1. NCBI lineage: Eukaryota > Metazoa > Arthropoda > Insecta > Diptera > Ulidiidae > Melieria > Melieria omissa. The sequence goes on along the minus strand of OZ020267.1, from coordinate 59,423,916 downwards.
TTTTGTTTCTGTTTTTTTATTATTAAGTATCTGAGAGTGTGTTAAAAAGTTGATTGAATGATTGTTTTGTTTCGATTTTTTCATTTTCATTTTGGTTTTTAGTTTCTTCTCATCAAATCTATTTGCTCATATTGCCGTTTTGCTTGCTTCATTCATCAATTTTTTGGCGCAGTACTCGAAGCATTTCTGTGCTAATGCTTTTCGTTATTTGAATTGAATTTTTTTAAATTTCCTTGTTTTTGTTACATGATTTGTTTATGCACGTCTGCGATACTCGCCGATGAAATGTGCGATTTTTCATTCAAAGTAGAGACTGCAAAAATATCACAGATTTTGCTGAATTTAGCAGTCTTTAAAGATTTGAAAAGAATAATTGTGTGTGGTAAACGAAAAGTGAATATGTGTGGAAAAAATGAAATGAAATGAAATTTTTGCAGTAAATATTGCATATAAAAAAAGAAGGGGGTATGTGCTGATTTTAGGCGCATTGCGGTTGAAGTTTGAGGGTGAACAGTGCAATAGTTGGCTGCTGCGAGGTGCTGAAAGTATGACACAACTTTGAAGATAGATCCTAATAGATAAGGTTATATATGTTTCTGCGAGCATTTTAACTTTTTGAAAGAATTTGCCATTTAGTTGCATTGCCTTAAGACAGCCTAAAAGTCGACTATGAAATGCTGACTTTGACAGGACAGTGCACAAGGCTTGCCTTGTATTGTGGCATTCTTTTAGACTTTTAGACTAGACTTGACTTCAAGTATACAACTTGCATCTATTATTTGAAATTTTATATGAGATTCAGATGAATACAGTTTCGTTATTGCAAAGGACTAAGCTTGCCTTGCAACATGACATACTTTTAGGATGATTGAAATATTTGCAACACGCTTCTATTGCTTCGAATAAAGAAGTATTTCAGATAAATTGAAGTAATTTTGTTGCTATTATTCTGCAACTATTTGGCAGTAAAGTAAATGAAGGGAATCTTCAAAACAAACTCACTGTGTGAAACTATGATTTTAATGAATTCCATATCTTAGCTGCTCAAACTCATACGCAGTGTTCAAGAAATCTGCAAATGACTCTATAAATCTATGCTTCTTCTTGCTCTAAACGTTTAAGGGTCAAATGTATTTTTTCGTGTGTGTATGTGTGTGTGTGTGATGTATGAAAATCTCAGTTTCTGTAGTTGAAAACATTTAATATCATTGAATCGTTTTGCTTTCTTGTGGTTTTGAAAATACCAAACACGGCATTAAGTTCATTATTGGTTGAACAAATTTATTGTTGTTTTTCATATTCAATTTTGTTGTCGTTTCAATTTTCTTAGCTTGAAAGTTGTGCTCTCAAAAAATGTCTGAAATACATCTAAAGAATTTATGCCTAAAAAATGTTTCATTAAAATTCTCATGTCCGTTTTTAAGCGTACGTCGTTTTGGAATTTGTTGATTTTTAATTTCCAATTTTGTGTTTTTTGTTTTCTTATTTGTTTGTTGATAAATGTTACTTTTATCTTGTTAGGTACTAACATTAAAAATTTAAAAATTACATAGGTACATGTGTGTATGTACCACAATTGCCTTACGTGCAATGTTTTAGTCGCTACGTTCGTCGGAACACAAGACAACAGTGAAATGGGAATTTAATGGGATTTTGCACACGAATGAAAACGAGAATTGATTAATTCTAATTGATTAGACAATTCACTGAGTTAGCAGTGCTGTCAATTGGCAGTAAACCGAAACAAAATGCCCGCATTTTGTTCGATTTTCTGCTGTGTTTTAGTATAATTTTTTGTTTACTAACTAGTCACGTGAAATATTGAATATATATGTTATGTGTGTGTATAACGAATTGTAAGGTTGAGTTAAATTGTCAAAAGTGAACACGCAAACTACGGAAGTGGTCGAATTCCAAATGCTGATTTCATTATAAATTTATGGAGTAGAAGTTTGTTAGTAGAATTCGTTTTTAAGGAAAATAACTAAATTCAATTAAAATATAATTGAATCAAGTAATTTTGTGTTTATTTAGTTAAATGTGTACTTGAAAAGTTTATCTTAAAAATATTCGAAAATATTGTTTTATTACAAAAATTAAAAAATTGTTTACAAAAACTTACTTTATCTAAAGATGGTTGGACAATTTTTAATAAAAACATAAATTTCTATAAAAAATTTGAAATTCAAATAATTATGTAGAATTTTATGAGTAGATTTCGTTTCTTAACGAAAATGATTAATTTCAATCACAAAATAATTGAATCATGGAATTTTGCATTAATTTCATTTAATTTGCATTAAAAAAATTAATATTAAAAATATTCAAAAAGAGAATTTTATTACAAAAATAAAAAAAATTAACTTTAGATTTAAAATTAAAAATTTTTTTTTTGTAAATTTTAAATTTACAAAAACTTACTTTATCTGAAGATGATTGGAAAATTTTTATTAGAAACATAAAATTCTATTAAAAGGCTTGGAATTCAAATAATGGACTTGAATTTTATGAGTAGATTTGGTTTTTTAACGAAAATAATTAATTTCAATTACAAAATAATTGAACGATGGAAGTTTTCAATCATTTCATTTAATTCGCTTAAAAAAAATTAATCTTAAAAATATTCGAAAATATTGTTTTTTTACAAAAATAAAAAAATTTTATTTTAAATTTTAAAATTTTTAATTTTTTTTTGTAAATGTGAAACTTACAAAAACTTACTTTATCTGAAGATGGTTGGACAATTTTGATTAGAAACATAAATTTCTATTAAAACGCTCTCAACTCAATAAAAACAGAAAACTTTTACAAACTTATGCATTATTTAAATTTTAATTTTTTGTCTCTGTACTTCTAAGAATTTCTTATAATTCTTATCTAAAATAAATGCAAAAATTAATACAGAAATGAAAAAGTCTTTTAAATGACTAAACAAATATATTAAACATCTTGAGTACGTCTGGGCTCATAATTTTCAAAACAGAAAAATATAGACGTACTCAGGAGGTTTTCTGATTGAATTTTCTATTTGAAAATTTTCCGCATTCATTCATTCATCATAATTTTCCACGACAAATGCCAATTGCTTTGGTTTGTTCGGTGAATCGCTCACAGAATAGCAGTGGTCGATCTGAGTTGAGCACTTGGCCGCAGCATTACTTTGCCTCGCCGTCAATCGTCTATGCAGCTATATTAAAAATATTTTGGTTTTTCGTTCAGATTTTGTGTTGAGTTTAATTTAGTTTTTGTTTTGATTTTACACACATTTGTCTACGACGTGTCGTCTTTGATTTGAGAAATAAAGAGAAATCACACAAAAACCATGTTTTGTCTACAACTAAAACAGCTAACAAACTTTTGTGATTCATTTTGCTTTGCACTTTAGCCGCAACAACAAAATCGACAAATAGACAGACACAAAAATATCCCAACACTCTAATTTCTTTGCCGCTCTCAGCTAAATGATGCCACGTCCTGGTTTGCAGCGTTCGCCTGGCGCTGCTTCTGCCTGGTTTTGCCTGTGCAAATGCGCATAAATGTTGTGTGTGTATGTGTGTAAATGAAATGTTATTAAGTAAATTTCAAATTGCTTATAAATTTAGAATTGTTTTTTTGCTTGTGTTTGTCTTTTGGGTTTTTGTTTGTTCCTTTGAAAGTTGTCCAGCTCTCAAAAGCGTAGAGAAGTTTCGGTTTTGCTTGGTTGTGAGTCGTGTGAACACTTAAAAATATGCAGGCAACTCATACTGCACTCATATGGCTACAATTAAATTCGTTTTCAATATACACTAAATACATAGTTGTGTGTACAATTGATGATTCAATTCAATTCACACAATACACAGTACAATAATTTCAGTAACGCAATGACCTTCGAGTGTAAAACGCATTAAAATTAATTTGGTTTGTCGACAACATTGCTTCATTGCTCAGCCGATGGCATGTCGCATCAACTCTTCACTTAGACTTAGATAGAATCTTTCGATTGCTTGCTTTCCTTACAACTGATTCCACTTACACTTACACAAACGTATCGTAATAGTTTTCCTTTCAAAATTGTTAAAAATTCAAAATATGTTTTAACTAAACTGCAGTGCTGAACGTACGAGTGTTCGTCTATTTCGTATCGGCGCCAAGCTATTCTAAGCGCCCAGACCTGCTGCCAGAACGTTCTCGTGCGTTCGTTCGTTTGTTCGTTCGTTTGGTCTGTTGCTGCTTTGCTGTTAAGGGTTAAGGTTAGAGGTTTTGGTTTTTGTGTTTGTTTTTGTATTTGTATTGGTTTTAGCTACGCTAAACTAATGATTGTTTCATGCATTTGGTTTGTTTTTGAAGTTGTCTGTCATTTAGTCTTCGCCCAGGTCCTTGATGGCCTGCAGTATGCGCTTGACATGGCCCACCTTGACCACGCCCAGGTCCTTGAGGTCGCGTCGACCCAGCGTCAGCAGCTCCTTGCCGCGTATGTCGTTCCTGAGGAAGCTGTCCACATACTCGGACAGCTGCATAGTCTCCAGCCAGGTGACCACTTCGTTGACGCTCCAGTTGCTGACCGCTTCGCGTGTATTCGTGAGCGGCGGCTTGAACTGCTGCTGTCCGGCCATGGAGCCGGAGCGTAGACGCACCCAGAAGGGACGCGACTTGCGACGACCGTCAGCCTGAAATTGGCAAAGTGAAGTGGCCGATAAGTGGAACTGATTAACTAAAGGTTAAAGGGCATCTGAAACGATCTCAGTTAGGCTGAAGACCCACTGGAATTGATTCTTTAAAACTAGATACCCTCGGCCAGAGAGGGCACCCAATTCGACTTCCAAATGCAACACAGTGACTTGCGTCGACCTCGAAAATCGAAAATCGAAAATCTAAGCAGCGTAAGCTTTGACTTCATGGAAATGAGGAGCTTCGGAACAAAAACTGATAAATGGCTTTTGATCACGTTCGTGGAAAATTAAAAAACATAATAAGTTTAGGGTTTTTTTCTGGGGTTCTGACGCTCCTCAAATAGAGAAGGAACTTTGATTTCCCGTTGATCGGGTAGATGAAAAAATCAGCATTCGTCGCTGCAAAAAATGAATGTCGTATGTTTCATTGAATTTCATAGCACATACGACAATTGTATTCTCAGGCGACGGTATATTGGAGCAACAAGGATATAGTACATTTAACGTTGTGTAGTCTCTCGGCTATAAGAGATAACCATGCCCATGCGCCAACCATGCCTTGTTGATTGGGACAAAAAATAACGGAGACCCCAGGGTACGGAATCTTCTTCGAGCACTTTGTGTAGAATCTTTACTTCTAGTAGTGTTTAAAAGGGAACCGAGAACGTCGTTAATGAGAGAACTGAGAGACAGAATAAGTGGGAGAGCACCAGCACCTAACCTACAATCAGGCTCCTTCATTTGATATCCCACATGTGGTTCAATACCCAAAGCCTGTTTGTCAAAGCTACAAAATATTAACTATCTCAATGAACCTCTCAAAAAAAGTGCTGTTGACCTCATTGAAATGCAAACAATGCCGAATACCTCTTCGTTTGGTGCCAGCACGTTGAAGTAGGCGCGTATCTTGCCGTCGATGCACTTCTGCACTGAGCACTTCTTCAGCTCCATTTCCATATTGGCCAGCGCCGCGCTCAGCTTCGTCTCCAGGTCCTCGCGCAATATCAAATCGTGTCCGCGATCGCGCAGCAGATTGCACGCATCGTCGTACAGCTGCCGCGACGATTCGATCACCTCGACCAGCTGGGTGCGCAGCGTTGGGCCTTCGAGCAGCTTTCCGTTCGGATGTATGGACTCGAGCGCCTCCGAGGCGCGGCACGCCACTGCATACAGGTCGTGCTGCAGCGACGGATGCGATATGATCAGGAATTTGACCCACTTGACCAGCGAGCTGACCGCCTCAATGAAGTTGAGCAGCACGTGGCACTCGCGCTCCGAGATCACCTCGTCGGTGGAGGTGGCATGCTCGGAGGCGGTCGACGAGTGGTCGCGCTGTATGGAGATGCTGTGCTGGCGCTGCTTCTCCTGCCACGTCTTGAGCGACACCTCCAAGTTGCGGTTGCGGCATAGCATCTGCACGCGATTCTTGTGCAGTATGCGTATCATGCCAGGCGGCTGCAGCCATGCCTCGCCGTCCACCTGAATGGGTATCTCTTCGTCGCCGAGTATGTTGATTTGTACGCTCTGGCATTGGGCGATGCGGTGGTGCTGCAGGTTGATGAGGCGCGATGCGGCCATCTGCACCGAGCCGAACACGGCCACCACCTCGAGTATGCGGTCGTCGAAGCTGGGCGTCAGGAAGATGTCGTCCTTCTTGGTGGTGCCCCAGAAGTTGGTGCCGCCCATGAAGCTATGCAAACGAGCAGATGTGTGAATGTGGTTGGTCAACTCTTATGCAACCTACCTGGGTATGTTCAGTATGACGATGCCCTGCAGTGACGGCAACGGTATGCGCTGGCCGTCGCACTCCAGCTGCACGCGCTGCTCCAGGTTCTTGCAGGTCTTCTGCAGCAGCTGCTTCGAGCCCAGGACGCCGTACCACATGTAGTTCTTGGCGCGCGAGCGACACTTCTCCGGGTGCTCCTCGCGTTTGTTGTGAAAGTCCAGCGAGATTTTGGCATCGATGCCGATGCCGAAGTAGTTGTTCATGACGCACTTCTCGTGATAGCCGGCCAGCAGCGTTTCGTCGGGATCCATGAGTGGACTGACAGCGGCGCACAACGTGTCCGCATTGGCCAGCAGGCATTTCGATATGAAGCCGGTGCCGTTGGTGAGGTCTGCATACAAATCAATTCGATTCAATTATTGGGTATGGGTATTTGCGGGCGCAGAGGGCACTGTGCTCGAGCTCTACTTACTGGGCCAATTGGGCAGTCGCACTAGCGGATTTATGATTGGCAGCTTCTTGTTGGTCTCTTCGCTCGATGCCTTCTCGCGCTCCTTGCCGCTCTTCTCGTCACGCTCCCCACCACCAACACCGAAGTGATCGAACCCGAACAGCGTGGAGCCCATGAAGAGGCTGGACTTGGAGCCCTTCAGCGCTTGCAAGTTGGGCAGGGCTTCGTTCGGCTGCAAAGAGAGACACCATTGTTATTGTGCTTCGTGCTGGGACAGTGCGGTTTGCGGAAAGTTTTGCGCTAACTACCAGATAGGGAGGAAGCTGTGTATATATAGTTACATGGTGTACGCGAGTTGGGAGAAGGCCACATAATGAAGATACACAGAGTATTTAAACTGATAGTGGATAGTTTGAGTTGAGGAGGAGTTTCAGCGTTGGGATTGTTTGGAAATCTGTACGGAGAGAGCGTGTGAAGGACTGACTGAGAGACTACAGAGAGAACAGCAGCGGAAACTACATGACACATAAGTTGTACGTACTTCATCTAACTACGGTAGATGGGGGCATCATAGAGAGTACAATGTACGAGTATAAGAGATGAGCATGTCGGGATAAAGCAGTTCGGCGGATTGTTGGGGGCAATAACTACTGTAAACGAGTTAGAGTAGAGCAGCAGAGAGATCTATGCGAAGTTTTGGTGTTGCATTGGAATGCTTAGTATCGGCGGGAATGCTGGGGAAACGTCAAAATGGCGTCGCAGTTGAGAGCTCTGGCACGCCAGCGCATTTCTTACCAGCGGTATGAGTGGTCGAATGAGGGCCAGCGTGGCCAGGCGTATGTCGGGCTCGGCGACCACGAAGAAACGCAAACCCAACAATCCGTAAGCGCGTTGCGACAGACCCTTGGGCTTTCTCTTCTACATACAAGGCGCCACATGTGTGCGTGAGTGTGCGCGCGCGTGTGTGTGTGTGTTGTGCATATGACGGGAAATTATATGTTCGAAACAGTTGTAGACAGAAAGAAATAGCATATAGTAGTTTAACATTTGTATATACAATTTTGAAATACGTACCAATTGTTTGTGCTAAATTTGTTTTATTTTCATATCATTTTGTTCATTTTGTTGTATTTTTATTTTGTTGCAAAGAAAAATGAAAATCAAGAAAACATATTTGCTGTTGTAAAATTAGTGTGGACCTAGCAGGCGCGCACTGCGAGACAAAACAATGTGCAGAACGACCGAACGAACGATCGGCGCTGCGCATTGCACGTTTCCGCTGTGGCAGTTGCGGCAGTCGTGGCAATGCGCGCTCGTGTCAGTGAGCTACTCGCACGGTACTCGTCGGCCGATGTTCGTGTTCTTGTTCTTGTTCGTTTTCTTTGCACTAACACATACATACTGCGAATGCGTGTTGTTTTACTGTTTCGTTTGGGGGGCGTCGGTGTGGGCGGGTGGGTGTGGGGGTCGTATGTGGGGCACTCACCTTGAACAGGCTGCCGCAGCTGATGCGACGACTGGCGGCCGGCGAGCTGCTGAGGAATTTCGCGTGCTCCGGGTCCAGCGTGAGCAAGTTGGGATTGTAGCCGGAGTGGCGGCGATCCTTTTCGACCTCGCGCACCGTCAAACTGGTGGCGTGACTCGAGTGACGCCTTATCTCGGGCATCATGCGGGTCGAGAGCAAGCTCGCCGCAGTGGCAGCACTTACGGGCTTTATCGCGTCCCCGCGCAACGGCGTTGGCGGCCGCACAACGACACTTATCTGCGGATAGTTGGGATTTACATCATCAAAGGATTCTTTCTTACACGACTCATCAAAAGTAATGCGCTTTACATCTTGTCCGTGTCCAGACTTTTTCGGGGAGGTCATTGCACTAGTCGTTGTTGGCGGTGCGTTGGGTGCGGATGGTGGCGGTGATGGTGGCGGGTGGGAGGCGTTTGATTCAAGCTGCGGCGATTGCTGGTTTGGCGTTTCGCCATCGCCATCGCCATCGCTCACATATGCCTCTATGTCGCATATTTCGATTTTTATAGCGGTCTGAGTGGAGTGCTCATCCTCGGACTGTTGGCCGCTCGCGTACGTCGTGGTCGTTGTGGTCGACGCATCGATTGATAATTGTTGTTGCTGTACGACTATTGAGGATTTGGGCTTGCGGAGGGAAGTGCGTTTTTTGGGGCGCTATCGCGGGGTTTTTCAATTTTTGTTTTCGTCGTCGGAATATACAAATCATTTCGATTCGATTGGATTTGGCATTTGTTGTGAGGTTGTTCAATTTTACATTTGGTTATTGGTGGAATCGTTTCGTTTGGTTAGGTTTGTTTTGGATGGTTGGTTGGTTTTGTAATATATTGTTGTATTTTGTAGTTGTTGTAAAAATGGAAGGAGATGAAGGCAAAAGAAAGGTTAACATAATGGCATAAAAACGTTACTTTGCGTCTGTAGACAGTGGCCGGCGGTTTGGGAGTCGAAAGTGCTTCGCGGGCTTTCGCACTAGAAAACCGCTGCCAGTTTACGGTCCTACGTCACTAAGTACTGTCCAGCATCGGTAGACATTGATTCATTGAGAGCACAGCGGGGCGCATGACTGCGCCGCAGCCAGCACGGAAACTCACCTTGAAGCTTTGGCGCGCTATGTCGTTGCCCTCGACGAACTGCGCCAGGCTGCAGTAACGCGGTGGCTCGCGCATCTTCTGGTCGTCGCAGCGATTGTCGATTTCGAAAACAATGTTCTCGAAGCCGAACTGCTGCGGGTTCTCGTCGCTGTCCATGCGGGCCAGCTGCGCGTAGTGCGGCGGCGACGAGTTGCGTCGCCGATGGCCAACCGTCAGCGACTTCTTGCGTATGGAGCGGAGCGGCGGCATGGCTACGTGGTCCGAGCAGAGTGTGGTGGTGTCGTCGGTGATGGTGTTGTCCTGCAGCGCGTATGCGATGTCGTTTCCCAGCACCGAGCTGATGTCGTCCATGAGGCTCTCGCCGGGCACAACCTCCGTTTCGTCGCTGGTCTCCGGCGAGTCGATATGTGTAAAGGAGTTGGCATCGAGGTTCTGCTAAGTGAAAGAAAATTAATCAGTGCTTTCTGGGTTAATCTGCCGGTTGGCGCACTTGTATGATATCGCCCAACGGCAGCGTCGATTGCGGTTCCTGATCCAAATGCCTGTCAAAGATTTCCGACGCGACGCTGCACTCTTCGTTGCTGATGGCCGACAGCACATCGCTGGCTTCGCCGCCAATCTCCTCCGACGACGATTGTTCCTGCAAAGTGCAAACAAAAATTGACGGTTTAGTGCGCGGTTCAGGCACTCAATGGGGGTCACGTACAGTGGGCACATCTGTGTCAATGATTGTTATGCTTTCGCTTGAGTAAACGTTTAGGGCTTTGGGGGACACTATTGTGTTGGGTACCTGCAGTTGAAAAGTGTGCGCGAGCGTCGTCTCGCCGCTGCCCCTTCGCTCTGCGGCCTTTTCGGACAGCGCGCGCTCCTCTTTGTCGCACTCGGTGGCGCCGTCGCTCGCCAGCTGGCTGGAGTTGCGCTCCTTGTCCAGCTCGCGGCTCATATAGTAGTTGCGCTCGAACACCTCGATGGGCCGGTAGTCGGAGAGCGGGTCAACTATTTGTTCGCCGGTGATGATCGGCACGCTGAGGAAGTCGATTTTGCGCTCAGTGGGCGACGTGAGGTACTCGCTGCTCGGCGACAGCCGGTTGCCAAAGTCGTCGATGTTGGCGCCGCCGCTAAGCGACAGTCGTCCAACGCGATAGACCACCTCGCCGGTGTTGCCGTTCTCCTCGATCTCCTGGATGACCTCGGGTACACCCGAGCTGCGCCGACTGTCGGCGAACTGGCGCGGCACCGGCAAGCTGATCGAGTTGAAGAAGTTCTCGTCCGTCGAGTCGCGCCGCGTGTCCGGCAGCGGCGATATGCAGGTGAGGCGCGACGTCTCCATGGTGGGCGAGATGATGTTGATTGGCGGTATAACCGGCAGCGGCGAGGAGCAGGGCGTCGACTCGCTAGAGGTGGTGGTGGGTATTTTGAGCGCCTCGAACGGCGTGATGGAGAGCTTGCGCTGGTAGCGCTTGGGGCGCCCCGGCTCCGAGTGCTCGACCACGTTGTAGATGGCGCGCTTGACGCTGTTGGCGCGGCACTGCAGCGACTCCTTCTCGCTGGAACGCAACGAGCGGCTGTTGCGACGCTCCTTCGTGTTGATCTGATCCTTCTCGTTCTTCTCGATTGATATGTTTGGGTTGCTGCAACAACAGAAACGCGTCAGTACACAACATTGGTATGGCACAGTGGCAACTTACAGCAGCGATGGCGATGGGGTCGTTGACGGCGAAACCGCTGGCGAGAGCATGGCGGGCGCACTTTTCGCGATTATGCTGCTGATTGTCGACAACAGGTCGTCGCCGGAGTGCGCGCCGGTCTCCTCCTCGCGCAGCGCATCCAGCAACATGCCCAGTTTCTGGCGCAGAATGTCGCACTTGACGGCCAGCTGCTCGTCGTCCTTGCGGTTCTCGCATATCTGCACCATCAGCTCGTCGATGGTCTCGCACAGGGTCTTCGTGGCGTTGATCAGCGTCTGCGTGTCGTCGGTCTCGACTATGGAGCGCAGATTCTGGTTGGCCGCGGTAACCATGCCAGTGAGCAGCGCTTCCTGCGCGCTGGACAGTGACATTTTGGGCGTTTTTGGCTGCACGGCGATGGCCTTCTCGAAGACCATGATGCTCCAGCGGTCCAGCATTTTGGTGCTGGCCGACTCGTAGCGCTCGAGTATTTGCGGCAGATGGGCGTCGTCGTCGCACGACGAACCCCAGCCCAGCACGCGCGCCAAATCGTTGCCAGTGCCCAGCGGCAGCACGGCCACTTGGCATTGCTTCTGCAGATGGGAGAGAGGGATCATGTCCTGTGAGTATGTTGTGAGTAAAACATGTTTTCCCGGCACCGCAGGTTGGGCGACTCCCTGCCAACCAGAGAGTCCACCAGCCACGGTGCGGGACAGTGGGAACTAAATTAAATTATATTTTCTGTTTTTTAGTGACTCACATGCATATTGAATCGGTCGATTTCGCTCAGCACCCAGCCTACCGAACCGTCGCCGGAGCACACCAGAATCCGGAACATCTCAAAGTGGCGAAAGAGCCGCAGTCCCAGACTGGGGCCGGTCGATATTAGATCGAACACCTGCGCCGGATTCAGCAGCTGCTTGAAGCGGCGCAAGAACTTGACGCCCTGATTGTCGCCGGACTTGGAGTTGACAAAGACCAGCAGCGGCGAGAAGTTGCCCTTGGGGCTGACCACGTCCCAGGCATCGTCGTTGCCGATCGAGTGCACGCTGGTCGGTGGCACCACCGACAGCTTGGCCGGCCCGATGGGGCAGGCCACCGTCATCTGCGGCCGACAGGCGACGTGCACGGTGGCGCGACACCACAGACAGCGCCAGTCCTGCAGCCGCAGCACCGAGCCGCATGTCTTCTTGCAGACGGAGCACGTCGACGACACGGGCAGATTGCCCTCCATCCACTGATGCGGCATGACAATGCTGCCATCACTGTCCTCGATGATATCCTTGCCGACGGTAGCCAGTGTGGTCCACTTGCAGTTGGCGATCGCCTTGGCGGCACAGCGCTTGTGCACCTTACACTTGCACACCTCGCACGACAGGCCGTGCGATGTGACGCCGGACAGCGCGTCGCGGCACACATTGCAGTAGGTGGGCCGTGCGTGCGAGGTCGCATACCAGTGGTGATGGTTCGAGAGCAGCTCGTGCTGCTCTATGTAGAAGCTGTCGCCGCGGGCGCGCGGCGGTATGGATGCCGACTTCAGCGAAGACAGCCAGTCTTCCATTTCGCGGCGTGATTCAGCGCACAGTACGAGCGAGCGGGTGGCGGTTATTACCTGCAACAACAAAATGCATTTCGTCATTTCTGTTTAGTTTCCAAATTAAATTTTGAATGAAATGGATGAGAGAGAAGCTTAAATTAAATTAGCTAAATTATTCTTAGAAAAGAGTAGTTGCCAAGGAGCGCTGCAATTTGTGCTCACAGTGTGAATGCTGATGGCTTTGTATGTCCGCAGGCTAGAATGGACCTCGTTGCGATTAGAATAAATCAATCGTGCAAAATGAGTGAAGGTCGTCCTTTCATCTGACCACACCTGCGCATATGCTACATTTTTCTCATAGCTGCTCCATTGACTTTTTCACACACAAACATACACGCACACGCACACATAAGAAGACTCATTTGACGCTCACACTATGTCGCACACAAACTGTCAACTTGCTACCAACTAATGCGAATCGCTTACATAATTAATTGACGTCGAGTCGAGATTCAACTACCACACGACGATCTTTTGCTAATAAAGCGAACCACACGCGACTGGTTTTCTGCACGTGTGTGTGTGTGTTTGGGTGAGTGTGTGGGTGTAGGTTAGTGCTTGTTAGCATAATAAGTGTGTGGCCAATGCTGCTGAATGCAATGCTTCGCGTGTGTGTAGCTTCCTGCCCATATGTATGTGTGTGTGTGTTGGCTTTATGATGGATTGGCAGGTGGTGGAGCGATGCCGCTAATTCCACTCCAATGCCGGTGAGCTGTAATTGCAACTCATTGGCAGCGGTGCGCTCGTTGCATGCCATCCGGTGCCCGGTGGCCGTGAGCTGGTTTTCACAACGCAATGGGTTTGTGTGCGTGTGTGTGTGCTGTGTTATAACGAATTAGTTGACCTTCAGTTAAGGATTACGTTTGTTTAGTGGTCAGGTTCAACATCGATTGCTCACCGTCGCGTTAGTTAACTGTGGTTCTGGTTGGCTGGCACTGCGGGCGCATGTGGTGCGGTTAGTCGGAATGTTTTTACACTTTTCTAGACAGCGGGAAATGGCACAATGTGCTTGATGGATTACCTTTTTCGTACAAGTATTCGCAAAATACAAAATTTACATCTACATTTACATGTGTGTACATGTTGCATGGCTCTAGACTTTGTTTAATGGTCCGAGAAGAGCGAAATCGTGGTGAGGTGTGAATTTCGAGATTGGGTTGACAGGTAGGTTTGTTAATAAATCATATTACCATTTCAAGATATTTAACCTTAAAAAATCTTGCAAAGATTTGATTTCATACAAAGAAATAAATAAATAAATAGTCAATCCATTCTTTTTCTTTCAAATACATGGAAAAGCAATCCTTAGGCAAAAGCTTCTTCTTGATGCAACTCAGTAGATCCTTTCTGTCTAATTCTAAATCGTTGCCACAGGACTACAAGTCTGAGTCGGGTTGCATTGCCTCCTTGTTTTCCCTCTTCCTCTGGACACCACTAGATGGCAGTGCTCGCCTACAATATGATCATTGAAATGGGGCTCCAAATAACATCAACCATAGCAATTGACAGCAATTGAAAAATTTTGCGCAGCTTGAGTGTCCAAACCAATGCCGTACGATGCAAAGAAGAGCAACAACAAAAAATAACAACAACCGCTGACTCATATGTGTTCTGTACTTATGGCAGCAACTGACCTCAACTGACAACTATGACTTTTGTGTGTGGGTCAACGTTGTTGACGCGCCGCTGTTGCTGCCTTCAATGCCACTGTTGGCACGAAGACGATACTCGAAGTTAACCCTGGCACGACCTACATGCAACCAATGCAATGGCGTCCGCACTCAACGCGGTGCAAGCGGTGGCATTGAAGGTGTACGTGTATGAGTTGACTGTCATCGATACAACGCCAACTGCCATCAGTGAGCGATCAGCGCATTATGGACATCACACCACACAGAGAGGACTCGCAATAATCCTCCGGCCATGGAGTCGCATTGATGTCATGGCTGTCAAAAGTCAGCCACACTTCAGTCATCTTTCAAGTCGGCCGCTGCAACCGAATGCCAACGGCTAACGTGCCGCAGACGAAGGCAAACAAGGGTCGCACTAACGGCAACAAACTGCACAATACACTGTTTACTGAGTGCAGGACGAGCTGGCAACTGCAGCAACAAAGTGCGCATTAAATGTGTTCATTGTATTTTGAAATTGAATTTCATACTTGGGTAATGAAGCCTGCTGCGCGCTCGTCCTGTGTCAGTTGTGCAGACAGACAGACAGGCGCCCTGCCGAGAGAAAATATGCAAAGACTGCGTCAGCTGAGACGAAGGGTGCAGTTTTATACGCTTTTGTGTGCATGTGGCTGGGTGCCAGTGTTTGGCATAAAATGAAGTCAAGTTGCGTCGCCATGACAACAAATGCGTTCTGAAGGAGACGGCAGAGTGTTGAAAACATTCAATGCCATTAAATTTTCTCTCTCTCGCTCATAATTTCATAAGCAATAATTTCATTCAAAGCAATAAAGTTGCACAAATGTGCAATTATTGCACAAAAGTATGCGCATGTGTGTGTGTGTGTGTGTGTGAGTGATTACAAAAGCATTCAATGGTTTTTCGCCTGTGACAGTTGGCAGCGCTCGCTGTGCACGTGTTGGCAATTAAATAAAACGAGAAAAATACAAAACATGTTATGTGCAAAATAAATAAATACAAAAGAGTTAACAACACAATTGAGCGCATGTAAGTGTGTGTAAGAGTTGATGGCACAAAATCAAATGAAATAAACTAAGCAGTTTATAAACAGTCAGATTCAATGTTTCTATGGCTGCAGCAGTTTTGATAGCAACAGGTGTGGGATGTGTGTGTGTAATTAGTGATTTGGAAAGGACCCACAAGATGCACGAGAAAATTTCCTATTTAGATATTTTTCACATATAGTCTGCAAATTTAGGCAACATTAAAACTTTATGAGGCATTTGAGTAAAGTTTAATGAGGCTTAACATCAACAAGCCGAATAGTGTAAAACATGCCGGAAAATGTTTAACATCTCTGTGTTCTACGGGGCGTATAAGTAATGTTTAAATATGAGTTAAGATAACAAGTTTTGATATTCTATGAAATTTACTATAAATTGAAAGTGTTTCAGTATTCGACGAGGCGTATGAGTAATATTTCATGAGTTGGCGAATTGTCACACTTCTAGAATTTCTCTACAAATTCTTAATATTTTAGTATTTTAAAAAGCATGTGAGTAATGTTTAGTGGGGATTTTAAGTAAAAAGTTTCCGCAGGTATAAGAAATTGTTTGAACATTTTAACCCTTTCGATACCAAAGTTGTCTGAGAGCAACTTCACCTATTTGTTATCTTATAGCAAAAGCTACGATTGATTTATGGGTCTAATTTTAGTAGGCACCAATAAATTAATATTTTTAGAAGTGAATTCAAAGCAAATTATACAAATTTTACTGTTAGCCTCAAAATAATTTCCAATAATTTGCAGCGATATCATGGAAAGTTTGTGTTCTAATTGAAATCTACGAATTGGGTGCGTTTGATCAAAACCCTGTTTCTTTAATAACGGTTACATAAAATCAAAAAGTGATAATTTTGTATTTTTCCATAATTATTAAATAATTTTTTTGTAATTAGAAACTATTGATACAAAATTTATTTAACCCGTTTTAAGCTAAACTTGTTCACAAATAAATTAGCTCTAGAACTCTAACAAAGATGCGTGGCGACTTCAAATCTCAGCCAAGTGTTTCATGATTTAAATACAAAAAGTATTATCGAGACACAGGGTTAAATTTGGGGTCGAGAGGGTTAAATATTTAGTATAAGTAATATTGAGTAGAGTTAAGACTATAAAATCTTAATATTCTTCGAGGCGTATGAGTAATATTTAGTAAACATTTACGGAAAAAATCCTGATGGCCTATTGTTGAAAAAATTTTTACATTTCCGTATTTTACGCGACATATGATTTCAAAGAGTCATGAAGAAATAAATAAGTTTTCCGAATATTTAGTCAGCAGAACACAAGAAATTGTTTGAAGAGTCGGCAACCAAGCAGGATTTTTAAGTTCTTTGGGCGTTTTGACTCAATAATTTCAACGAAAATTACTGCTTTTTGTAGTCGTCTCACAAGATGCTTAAAATAAAAGCGACCTACTCCGTGCATTGTCGGCTGGACCTCGAAATTTAATACTTTCACTCGCATTATGTGCCATGCAGTTTTTTTGTTGGCTGAAGTCTCAACGCGCCTGTTACTCGAAAATAATCACCTTATGCAACAAATTGAGAGCTCATGAAAAATGCCATAATTGGTTGCGACGGCTGGTTAACGCAGCTCGTCTGCACACTGCCACACCAATAAAATCGAAATTGAATTATGAAATTTTAATGCAGCCCCAATAGCCAACAAATGTCGAGCGGCAACGGTGCACAACCACCTGAACGCCGCTCGCTCGAATAACCATTTATTGTAATTGCCGCAGCCCGCTTTCAGCCGCCATTACGTTGCAGCGCATTAATTTTCGCTGACGAGCAGTCATAAGGTTAAAATATTAAGTTTTTAATAAAGGCGCAACAGCAACAACAACAATAAAGTACTAAGCACTAAGCGGCAAAGGCGAGCGAACCGAAAGCACAACCGAAGCACTGGAAGCAAGTCAAAGTGAAATGCGTCGCCATTATCATTTGGCGCATTTCGGTCACAAAAACTGCTTACGTATTTATGTATTAAACTAGAAATTAATTAAGGAATTTTCGAAATTGAAGTGAAGCGTTAGCGTGAGTTGCACTTATCAAAATTAAGTTGGATTCACATCTAAGAGAAAATGGCATAAGCACTCTTTCACTTTGGCTGTATGTATGTGTGTGTTTGTATTTTAAGTTTGAAATTATGAATGGAAAGTGAAGGGCAATGGCTGAGCAGAAAGTTGAGCGAATGTTAAAAGCGGTTTTGACTATTTTCATAGAGAGATGCAAACGAGATATGTGACAAACAATTTCACTGGCTGCATACCAGACCAGCGCGCACTAATTAAAGATAGTGAACATCAATGACTACAAAAACAGATGACTCTGTTTAAGATCTAACATATTTAAATTAACATATTTAAATGAAGATGTGACAAAAAAGCAGACGACACGGACAGAACGCGTTGTTGTTTGCTGCAATTGCGCGCATTTTCCAGGACACTTAGCACAAAGCATGGCAAGCGTCATTGATTTTCTTATTTGCCCGTTGTTCTGAATTCGTTGTTACATTTCGTAGTTCACCGGAGGAGTAGATTTCAGACTAAAAATCTTCAATTAGAATAAATGCGATTAAGTTAATTAATATCACTCATACGCCTCCGGAAACGAGTTCATCTGAAAAACAGTGCATTACATTAAAGAATCCAACATTTAGAAACGGCCCAAAATCTAATCTTGGTTTTTCGCATTTAAATAATCGGCATGCAAGCAATGCTATTTAACGATTACGCGCGCACATCTCGGCGCTGTTAATTGACTTTTCCGTTCGTGTGTTGGTGTTTAGCATTTGAAATTCAGAGGAAATTGCAAAGTTCACGAACAAGGTCGACGCTGGCCAATTTTCCCCTACTTCTCCTCTACTTTTCCACACTCGCATATCAGCACAACGAGCACACACATTCTTTGGTTGCATCCACATTTAGTACTTATTGCCTTTTTATGCTTTTTTGCTTCTTCACATTTTTTCGCTGTTAAATTGTTGTGTGTTGGCAATAAATTACTTATTTAAGTGCGCCGAGTTGCTGTTGTTGTGCCAGCTTGCAGCCATTTTCACGCTGCTTGCTGCTTCTCCTCGTTTGCCGAAACTTGCTACGAATATAATTTGAGTATTTTCGAAATTTGTAAAACGAAAACAGAAATGTTGTATGCAAATGCGAGGCGAGAGTTGATGTCAGTCAGCCTGATTTGGTTGCGACAATGACACAGTGGGCATGTGTGCAGATTGACTGTTGATAAGCGTCAACACGCATTGTGTATTTAAGTGCAAAGTCTTGTACTGCCAATTACAATGCAATTCATTGACAACACCTCAAACCGCCCGCTGGGTGCAACTACTACTAAATACTGAAGAAAGGAGCTGAAAGAGCTGGCTAGATGAACCGGTTTGAAAACGAACTCAACTCAACTCTTACCCCAACCTTCGAACTGAGTAGGAAAGAGCAGATGGAAAGAACGTTTTTCTTGCATTAGCTTCAAGTGATCAAATTATCTGCTCGCCCGTTGTCAGCGCACATTGCATCAGCACCAATTCCGGTGCCAGTATTCATTGACCACAGCGTTTGGCTCGCTGCAGCAACATCAATGAAACGTGTAATGAAATTTCCGTCCACCATTTGCCAGGTATCCACTTGTGGCTATGCAAATTGACAGTTTCCTAATTAATCAGCCCCATGAGTAAGCAACAAAAACACAAAAAACTATGTTGGTATGCAAATTTTGCTTATAAATAGCACAACCCATTACTTTTGCGGCCACTTTCTGCTTGGGTCGCAACTTTTCGTCATTACCGCCTGATGTCATTATATTTTACGATAAGGAAAGGATCGCACCGAATCGTCATGGCCGCATTCATGTTTATGTATTGATTGATAAATGAATACAAAACGTTTTCAAGCATTTGCATGGCAGAGTGGAGCTCCGTCTGTGCCGTCATTAGTGGCAGCAACTTTGCTCGAGCGCTGGCAGCATTTCCGCTGTCATATGCGCCGTTATCAATATCAATAAATGCAAATTAACATGCGCACAAAATGAAAATTCATTGATCCCGTGGCGCTGCGTGACGCAATAAACGCCAATTGCCGAGCATGGGCCAGAGGGCCGACATGTGTGGGCGTGTTCGTTCAGCTGAAAGTGAAATTTTATGTGGTAATGTGGTTTTGGGTTGTGTTGTTTATTCTCATTAAATGTTTTAAATTAATATTTTTCTATAGTTGTGTCCAAGAACGTGCAGCCTTGCGTGCGGCCAGAGGGGTCGTCGCTTATGCTGGCATGTGTGCGTCACATTTGCTGAAAAGGTCAGCACAAAGTGACGAGACCAAACATGGATGCGTTCAGAATGTGAGCAGAGAAGGCACAAAGAGACGCAGTCGAACATTTACGAAATGGTTGAGATATTTTTGGTTATTTAAATGCGGCAAAAAAGTTTTACAAAATGCTTGCAACACACATTCACACTTGTTTTGTGTCACTTTTTTGTGTCGGTGTATGTGTGCCTGCGTCTGTCCAGTCCCACTTGTGTGCATGTTATTGACTGCAAAGCACTCGAGCTTCGGCACTGCGGTGCGTATGAGTAATCTACATGTTTTCGCTCTCACACAAGTGAGAAGTTGTTTGCACAGTGTACTGTTGCATGCAAGTCTGTTGAAGATTATTGAAATAACAAGGCAACAATAGCTCACACTGCGGACAATTGAGCTGCTGTCGTCACGACGCTCTGAAGCAGACACTTACACTTGCACGAACTCGACATTAAATTTCCCAATAAACACCAAAGCCATATTCGAATTTCAATAAACTGGCTCACTGACTGACACTCAGTGGCTGTGTATGACGACCGTAGCAAATCGAATGTCACCTTCACCTCACTTCGGGCACCTCACAGCGTTCCGTTGCCGCTTTGAGAGCACATTAAGATTTCATTAAAATCGCATTTCATTGTGCTCGCCTACAAACCGAGCTGGAGTCGTTATATTGGCTCGTAAATAAGACCGCATAAAGGCATCGCACTCAATAGGCAGGTGGAAAGAGCAGATTTTGGAAAATCGCTCGCACACTTACGGCCGCAGGCATCGAACGCCGGCAACAAATAAATCCCTTTCATATTCGCAGCCAGCCTCTGGTTCTTCGACCTTATCGCATGTGCATGAACTCGGTAGGCTAGCACGCACAGCCTCAGCCACAGCGACAGCCACAGTCACAGCCATGGCCACAGCCGTAGCCAGAGTGAAGCAGTAAAAGCACAGCAGACAGCCGGCGGGCCAATACAAAATACGAAAATTGAGTTGGGAGTTGCGCGTTCACTACCGCGAAATTGGGCATTCAATGCTCGTTGGTAATTTTGTGCACTAAACATTCTGTAATACTTTTGTACAGGGTTGTCCAACTTTAGCAACGTTCCCAGTTAAATTTTACTATCGAAAAGTAATGACGGCATAAAACTTTGGGTCAAGGTTGGCTATTTCGTTCACATATCACCTGTTCAGGCTAAGATGATAACAAAAAAGGGGGATTGTGTGGTCTAATTTGGGCTGAATACCACTTCTACCTGCTCATAAATGGCCTCAATGGAAGACGCTGCTCATTCCATATGCGACAATTTTGTTTATTGTCGCTCTAAGGAAACTTTTTCTACTAAGATCCCATTTCTTTCTACTAATTCTAATTTCTTTCTAATTGACGGTGTTATGTATCAGAAGGTACAAAGTTGTAAAAAGTAAACTTTTTCTCTTCAAATTCCATTTCCTGGTAGCAGTAATCTTCTGATTTAAAGCAGCATGTCTCTAAGAAGTCCAATTTTCTATGCTTTATTCCTATGTATTTCTCGAATCAAGGAAATGTTTGATCTAGAAGCAAAGAACTCATAGATCATTGCTTACGTATCAGAAGGTACAAAGTAGTAAAAAGTAATGCTTAATCTTTAGTCTACTGAGGAATTTTTTCTCCTTAGATTCCATTCCTTCCTAGCTGTAATTTTCTAAATCAAACCAGTATATCTCTAGAGACTCCTACTTTCTATCTTATGTCCTTCTCGCATCAAAGTAATGTTTGGTCTAGCAGCAAAGAATTCATAGAGCTTCATTGCTTATGTATCAGAAGCTACAAAATTAATGCTCAAGCTTTACTCTACTCTCAAAATGTTCAATCTCTTTAAATGTAATTTTCAATTTGTGAATGCTTCGCCCAGTGAAACGTCAAACCATAAAGTGCCCATCAATCACGATGCGCTCAGCCATCGAGACAATTTAAGCATTAAGCGTTGATTGTTGACAGCTATCAAAACTCGATGAGGTTCACACTTTATCTACTTAGTAGTGTATGTACCGTTGTACAGATTTTGCATTACTTTCAGTTGAATCCCTTCGGAGGCGCCTGCTTTGTCTAATTTGTCTACCTTTTGTTGATGCGGCAAACCGGCTTCCGCTGCCGCTGGTGTTGCCACTGATTACGCTCACTTTTCGCTTTATTTGCAGCGCACTGTTGGTGCCCACCTTATCGCATTTTCCAGCCACCGTTGTTGCGACATAGTCGGGGATTGCCGCGGTGACGCGGACAGCATAGGAATTGGCGCAGTTCGTAGACCATAGACCAGCGACCATGAAACGCCATACTTAAGCACGCAGAAAATCCATAGTAAAAGCATAGCCGCCACAAGTGCCTCGACACGCACAGCCGCAAAGGCAACAAATGCGGCCAAAAAAAATATATAGAAATTTTCATACACGAATGCGCGCTTTTCGATGCGCAAAATGAGAGTATTTACGCTCGTAGGCGCGCGCCGAAAGCCAAAAGTTCAAACATCAAAAGCAGCCAGCCACTTGAAGGAGTTGAAGCCGGAGTGACAGTGGAAGTGGCTGTGGGAAGCCAAATCGTGCCAATAATGATTTCCTGCGGGAGCAGCATTTGCCCAATCGTTATTCTGGCGACTGGCATACGAGACGCAAGGGTTGAGCAAGTCCCTTGGGTGCTTAAACGGAGTGTCCTGGCGAGCTGAGTGAGTGTGGCATTTTCATAAACATGATTTGATGATTTGACAGTCGTCACAGCTGCTGTTCTTTTGTGAACTTGATGTGCCTTGTTGATGTTATTTATTGTTGTTGTTATTACAATGGTATTGCCTGAATTTGCTTACTGCTTACTAAGAAGGGATAAAACAGCAAAACACATGTGAAAAGGAAAACAACAGCAGCCACAATGACATCCCACTCATTTGCATGAGTGACGGCTGTGTTTTATTTTCTCTTATTTTTCTCATTTTTTGCCTTTTTTGTAGGCAATTGTTGTTCATTTTTTCCCATTTGAGGTTATGTTTGTACTTTGACGTTATTTGCATTTTGTTATCCTTTGGGATTGGGCACTGAAGTTCGGTCGCTCGTGGCAGGCTGTCGTTGAAAATTAAATTTTCCGGCGAATAATTGCATTCGGGCAGATTTTCGTGGAAACTTTTTCACAAATCACGAAAATTCAATTCGAAATTTAAACAGAAAACACTCAGAGGAAGTTGGCTACTGCTTCTTCTTCGTTTGCGTAATTGCAGCCGGTGGTAAAAGTCAGTCGAGAGTGCTGACTCGCTAATGGAATCCGATCGGTTGGCATCTGCCTTCCGGTGGCTTCTCACGCCATTTCTGCACTTATGTCGTTACTGTCTCAACGCCAAGGCGAGTAATGAATTTGCCAACAACAAGCGACCTTTCGCACGCTGACAACACTTTTATGCGCTTCGCAGCGCAAAACTGCAAATAGGAAAATGCCATAAGTCAGCAATTACGGCCATTACTACTGCATGCATGCATAATTGATGCTGTTTGGTACGGCGCGAATCACTCGCAATCAATCAATTTGATTGCAACGCCTCAGCGCCATCTGCCGTTCGACGTTCGTCGTTCGTTGCTAACTCTCGACCGCCTGCGTCTGCAATTTGTTGACATTGTCGAGTCGCATTGCAAATTGAATTGAAACGAATCGAATTGGAATGAATTAAAATGAAGCTGAAAATGCTTTCACATTCACGCACACACACATACATGCACACACACAGACACCGATATCCGTGCAATATACCGTTACTTGGCCATGGATACGCGCAATCGACAGCGCGCGCCACTAAGGAATTCGTCATTGTCAGCGCGCACATTCGCACTCAAATCAAATCGAAGTAATTCAATCGAAGTGGTTAATTTAAGGCAAAGGCATTGGGGACTTGGAACACGTGCCGGCGTGGCAGCCCTATCGTAAATGGTTAGATGGGTTTGAGTAAGTTGGGAACGTCATTGTTGGACGTTACTTCCGTTGTACTTGTTACTGGCGAATGGTGTGGCGTGCGGCGTAAATGAATGCAATGTGAAGTGGGCGAACCTGGAGAGCGAATAAATTTGATTTGACTACTGAAAATTGTGGTTGCGTGCTTAAAAGTGTCAGAGTGGTTATACTCTATTGGAAAGTTGCTGTATTTATAGATGCTGGATGAGGGCTTTTTGATGGCCACAAAGGGTGTTTACTTTTGACATGATACATGTAGCTCTGTAGCGCATAGAAGTAGACTCGCTAACTGCTAAAGATTTCTAAGAGAGCAACTAACCAATTTGTTATTGTTCAACACAAACTCTGCATAAACAGGGCAGCAGCTATTGTTCTTGAATGCCGCCATTGTTTTCGATACTGTTGACTTTGAAACTTAGCCAAATTGTCGCTATTAATTTAACACACCGCAAGCTGACAAAATGGAATGAAAAAATCTAATTTGAATAGCAGCTCTTCAACCGCACACTTAAACCCATTTGTGCGCCTCAGTTCCTATTTAATAAGCACACCTGACGAACTCAAATGTCTGTCCACTGTCAGCGTAATGTTGCCTCGAACCAATGCTGCGTCCAGCAAATTTCATACTCAGCATTTCGGAGACAATAATCGAACAAAGCAGCAACGACATTCGCGTGCGCCACCACCACAACCACTTCTGTACTTACAGCAACATTTAGATTTTAATGTTATGTACATAAATTACCGACAGCAATGGCAACAGTGATTACACAAAAACAACAACAATCAAAATAATAGCAGCAGCAGCAGCAAGAATCAGTGAAATCGTTCGGTACCGCAGAACGTCAGCGGTTCACAGCAGTTTTGACTTTATGATTGATGGACTGAGCGCAGCGGAGAGCGGCTTTGCTGCGGAGTGCCGCAGGAATAAATCCATTGAAACCAAAGGCAAAATTAAATTGTTCTGTGGCTGTTTTGATTTCGAACGCAACATCACACAAACGTACATGAAATTTAGTAGCCGTGAATGTTGGATAAATGCTTAATTCCAAAATTGATTGGACGCAAATATGGCGTCGCGAGTGTGTCAGTGATTGAATAGTTTGCACGGTGGCAGCGCTGATTAATTGTTGCACTTATTGAACAAAAGTCAGTACTGGACATGTTGTCGAAGAAAATTTCCAGAAACGTCTGAATAAATAAGAAAGAACCCAGTTGGAATTTCGGGGCAGTAAAAAGTCTTAAGGAAACGAAACCAATAATAAAAATAGACTTTTATCGAATTAATTAAATTTTATAAAAAAGTATAAGTATAAAAAAAGTGTTTGATTTACCTGAAAACTGTGATTTACGTTTTTGATGCTGCATTCAGCGGTACACAAATCGGATAAGTCAATTTCGTCAAAGACATCACTCTGCAAAAAAGAGAAAAGCAACAAAATAATAATGGTGACATTCAAAAATTTGCTGTTGTAAAAGGAATGAATGAATGCAAAATACACACTCACACACTCACACACACACATATGCTAAAAAGGACCAGCAAATAACAAAGCCTCGAGCACACTTGGCCAACTCAGGTGTTGCTGACCCAATCATGCAACATACATTTTACGACTCGACAACAAAACAAATTGTGCCGACGTCAACACTCGACACAGCATTTCAGACGCGCAAATCAGCCAATTTAACACTTCAGCGGCAGCGTGTTTATTTTTAATTATTTTCAAAAATGTTACGTTTTGTCAACAAATTCAGCTTTTATCACAAAAACCAACAATGGACGTCGAGCGAGTAGGCAGATGGAGCACAGCCAATGACAGCGCCAACTTTCGGCATTCTCGGCTCGGAGTGTGAGAGTTGAAGTGTGTCTGTGTGCGAGTGACAATGACACGTAACACACACACACACACTCACAGTCGTTTAGACAAAGGCATGTTTGTGTGTTTACATGTCCATAAATAAAATAAAATAAAAGAACTATTGCACATATTGTGGTGTAGCGGCGCTGTCAACCTGTCGTTGATAGTCGTCGATGTGCAACAACAACAACACAAGTTGTGTAGATCTCCCCAATGAAGCGCTCGTTCGCACAACAATGGCCACAACACCAGCAACGACAGCCATTCATACCACTAACCAGCAGCAACAATGCGACGACAGACAACCCGTGCCATGTGTTCAGATTCGTCGCCATAGCCGGAAACACAAAAACAACTAACCGCTCGACAGACGAAGGCAGCGAAGGCAGAGTGAAGTTGCATGAACGAAATCAGGCGGAACTTTTGTGAATTATTTAGCACCCAAATAAAATAAACAAACACACGAAAATCACAAAAAAGAAGCTATACAAACAAAAACACAAACGCCAACAAAAAAAGTGACAATGACAACAACAACAACAACGCATCAAACTGCATGAATGTAGCCGGAACAGTTTTTATTTTCATGTCGTTTTGCGCAGAAAAAGCAGACAAAATGGGGAAAAAAAAAATTGGGATTGGAATACCAGAAGTGCGCCTGCAGCTTTTTTCGATGCTGTGCTGCTGTGTTGCTTTGTTGTAATATTAAATGAAATTGTTTCGCTATTTTTTGGGCATTGTGACGAGCGCCAGCAGCATCCATGGAGACTGGGTGCGAGAATTGACGTCAATTTGAATTCGGAAATTGAGATATTTGCTTTCTTGCGCAATAGATTTAGCGAAACAAAGACCAACAAGCGGCGGCACAATGCGACATAATGTTTGTCTATGGCTGCGTGCCTGATGCCAAATAATATGACAACAATAAACCACTTGTAAGGCAGTTGCCGCACGACAGGTGTGTGTGTGCATGTGTGCGACAGGTGAGACAAGACAAGTCCTTGTCACATCATTCTTCACACATGAAAGAATGAGCTTACAAATCTAGAATCAAAGTGCATCACAAACATTAGGGAAACAAATAGCTTAGAATATATGCAAAGAAAAGAAAGAACTTTGTTTGCTTTTGAAGTGGTCAGGCAGTCCAACCACATTGAAAACGCATTTAATACGAAAATTCCTTATGTCTCAAATAGTTTGATTTACCACAACCAACATTTTACTCTTTTGTATTTTCCAAGAATTTCAGGTATTGACATTGATTTCTGTTACCAAGAGCCATAGTTGTTAAGCTTCCAGCTCAGCGATTGTTTCCTTTTCAATGAAAATCAATCTACAACGCAAACCTTTTGCTTCTCAAAACTCGTTCACAATGAGCTGTCGGCCCAACACCTTCGAATGCGACAGTATCGATTACACAATGCACACAATTCTTTGAAGTCCCAAAGAATGTGTCAACTATTTGATTGAGTGAACTTTAATTGTAATTTAAACGTTTTGTTGGCATTATTTCGATTTCTGCTCGATTGGGCTCCAAATAACTGAAATTTACTCAAATCCTGTTTTCAAAAGAAATGAATGAAGCTTCATTTTACACACAAAGCCTGCGTCATCGAAATCATCGTCATCGATTTATTTTCGTCGGTCGTTGTTGGCTAATTGTCTGATTTGTAGTCTTGGCACACAAACATTTTATTTACGCCTACGAGCCTTTTGAATGCTGCAACCTGCGCACTTTTATTATTTTTATTTGAAAAACATTTCCTCGAATTTGTCGTGTGTTCAATTCAAATGACATTACTTGATTTACACATTTGCTTTATTGATTTCTCTGGCAGATTTGCTGTCTTGTGGCAGTTGAAATTCATCAAAATAAGCGCATTGCCTGGTCGGTCCATTGTGCATTGTAAACATTCTCGTGTGTTGGCCAATGTCGACTAATGGCGTCTGTCAGTTGCCATTTGGTGTTGCGTATTTGTGCATGTGCCAGCTTTTCAGTTGTTATTTTGCATAAGACATGTTTTTGAGGATTTTCGTCCAACCTTGTGTTCGCCTGTCAGTACCTGCTAAGTCATGTTCGGCGCTGCTTTGTGGCAATTCACAGCAAATTTGCATAATTTATTTCATGTTTACAAAACAAGTCGTGCGCCAGCGGTGTGCAGTCGTGTGTGTGTGCGTGTCTGATACTCACGCACTCACACACACACAAATTTCTGCATGCTACACTTTTTGTCGAATTGAATTCGCGTGTGTGTCGAGCGCTGTTAGGTTTTTTGTTTTTGTTGTTTTTGCACGGAAATTGATTGTCGCTTACACTGTCTGCCTTGGGCGCACAGATTGCACTGCCAGTGCGTGCGTTGCTTAGAGCAGCGCACACGCGGTTCAACGAATATGTTAAGTAATGTTTTGCCCATTGATTGCGTCAATCAATTGCGTTGCAATTCGTATTTATTTATGTATTTTTTAATGCTATTTGACATATTTGAGCGGATATTATTTGACATTAGCTGTAACAAGCAATTCGCTTATATCTTCTGCCAGAGTCTGGTCGAATGTTTTCCATAGAAATAAGCTTGTTTGCGCCTTGTTTACATCAACTTTGCGATTAGTTAAAAGCTAACAAGCAATGCCCCGAAACATTTCCCCCCCCCCCCCCCACACCTGAGCCACTTGCAACCCGGGCAAACTTTCTCACATGCCGCAGTCAGCTCGAGTTTGCCTCTTTTATGTATCTTATTGGGTTCTATTTTTTGTTTACTCAAGTTGAATGCATAAAGTTGGCAACTGCGTGCAAAGTGTATGTGAGGCCTGAAACAAGCAACAGTCCTACCAGCAAATCAAATTATGGTTTACACGATTAGACCAAACTTGAATTGTCTTGTTGCAAGATTTTCCATTCGGACTTCGAACGATTTGTTATGCAAATAGGCAAAATTTCAATTTTATGCAAAGAAAAACAAAAATATAGCGAAGAAAGAACAAATATTGTTGCACAATGATGGAATTGTTGTTTCAGAGTTTTACAATTTCATAATTTAGCCTGAAGTAAGTGTATATGGAAAAATTAGAATAATACAAAAGTCTGCAAAATGTTTGACGAATTTTGCTAACAAGAAAATTTACATGACATCGAAACACTAAGCAAGATGTGAAATTGTAAATTAACGATGTGTGCACTGACTGTGATTCGATTGATGCAAAGTTTTCGAAGCTTTCGAGTGCTTTCGCCTTGAGTTTTCTTGATTATATTGATGGACTTACTAACTTACTTGCTTACTTACTTACATACTTAAGTGGCCATAACAAACCGCAAAATTAAAAATTTAATTTAATCATTAATAATAATAAATTATTAATTTAATAATTTTAATTAATTAATAATAATTAGTAATAATAATTAATAATTAAATTCTAATAATTAATTAAATTAATAATTAATTAAATTAATTAATTATTAATTTATAATTAATATTTATTAGTTTAATAAATATGAATTAATTATTAATTTAATTATTAACTTAATTATTAATTCAAAAATTAATTAATTTTTTTAAATTTCAAAATTAAAAATTAAAAATTTATT
Source organism: Melieria omissa (assembly GCA_963971225.1). NCBI lineage: Eukaryota > Metazoa > Arthropoda > Insecta > Diptera > Ulidiidae > Melieria > Melieria omissa. The sequence continues at coordinate 59,394,807 of OZ020267.1, read as the reverse complement.
TTTAAATTATGCTGATAGAACTTGGCTTAAAACAAAGTTAGTTTCCCAATTTGTCGCTGCTCAAAGCTTTTCTGTTACTTATACTTTCACATGTTACTTATACGCCGTGTTGTCCCAACAGCAGTTTGAGTGCTTTAAATCCACTCGGTTCAAAACAAGTGTGAGAAAAAATTCTCTAAATTATTCACATTATGACCCTTCGAGCTGATTTGAATATAATCGTAATTTTTCAAACCAGTTTCAAGCTGCAACGCGTACAACGAACAACAACGGTGGCAAGATTCCAAATTACCATAATTGTTTCTTACATGTTCTCATACAAATTTATAGGCATGTAAATTATGTTCGTTTGACATAATTTATTGGCGTTATTAGAGCACTTTATATTTCCTTTTCTTAATATGTTTTGTAACAGGTGAATTCGCTCTGCTTAACAAAACAACTCGCGCACATTCCATTACCTGTGCGTCATGCGTGTCTAAGTAAGTGTACACCATCAACACATATTTCATGTACTCCACCCATCTGAAGCACAACAGCAACAATAATGAGAACAGTAAAAGCAACAAAGACATCAAAATTTTCTCATTATCATTGAGAGCAGTTTTATGCGCGCATGCACGCAACTTTTTAATCTTTGCGTCTAACCAACGAGCTAAAAACGGATTAAAGTGTCTTTCAGAATGTAGAAGCACTAAAAAGGGATGTGGCGCCCATTAGGCGCGCTGCACTTTGACATTTTAGCTGCTACACGTGTGACGGCATTGTCGAAAAGTGCGTTAGAGAGCTGCGAGGGAAGCGACGACAACAACTGCGCTGCGTACAATTTCCTGCGCACGAATATATGATGGCAACATTTTTACAAGCAATTATCTGTGCGTCAACGCCAAACGATGCCATTCATTGAAATTGCCTTGTTCTGGCTGGTATTATCGCTGTTGTTATTGTTGTTTTGGTGCTGCCGTTTCCGCTGCTGTTCGGCACTGGCAACATATTTGTAACGATTGCTTGTAAGGATTCGCTACACTCAGCAACAGCAGTCATCAACAGCGACAGCGACATGAAGGGTTTTGCTGCGCCTGAACGCGAATGTTGCGTATACGCCATGAAGTGCGACTACGTACATGAAACACAAACCACTGGCTGTGTGTATTTTTTTACATTTATGACGCGAATGACAAAATGCCCTGACAGACAGGGCACACCGAAGGTCTTTAGAGATTTTACGTCAAAAAAATAGTAATAAAAATAGTGGCATGAAGACATCAACATGAGATTGCAGACCTGCAAGCGGGTGACAGCAATTTTCAGAAATTGTCATCAGCCCTAACGAACGAACAACTGAGCACACGCACAGCAGTGCAGTTCTTGCAGGGTTTGATTGCTTGGCGGTTATGTTCCCGGGATGCTTGTCGCCGACTTGGCAGTGACAATGACGTCCGCCATGTTTCATGTGCACACATATGCCACACGTTTAATTAGTTTGTTATAAATTTTTGCCGTCTTCCCACTGCCTTCGCGACTGACTGACTGACTGTTTCGACGCAATTGTGCGACTTAAGTTGAGCGCCGAAGAGAGCGCACAAACTCAATTTCGCGTGCGCTGTAAAGTGTTATGCAACAACAACAACAACCACAACCACGCAAGCAATGCCGCATTGTCGTATGTGCGGGTGTTTCGCTTAGTTGTCGCATAATTAAATTCAGCAGCAGTGAGCTGCCGTTAATTGAATCAAACAATTTACAGCGCTTTCGCAGAAGTGACAGCCAAACAGCTCGAAAAGAGTCAAAACTTATTAGATTCGCAAATTGCATTTTGGCCTCAGTAATTGTGACGCTAACATCATTTGCCGTCATCCGCTTATCAAGCAACACAATTGGATTTTCATCGAGCGCCGAGTGCAGCCGCTTCCTCTATAAATGCGTACAAACCACAATTTGTGTGTGTGTGATGAAAATTGCAGAAAGCACTCATTACTTGGGCTCTTTACATTCATGTCTCAGAGCTGACAAATGTCAGCAAAATGGGCTCAATGAAAATAGAAACAAGTGCCACATTCTATGCAAAAAGTGTTGCGTGTTGCTAAAAAAAGCAACAAATTCGACAATCGTTTCATTTTATGAGCACTCAAGTGCACCATTTCGGAATAAGACAAACGGCCTTACAACAACAGTGCAACAATAGCAGACAACAAGTCTGCGCGAGCACAATGCGACACCTAAATCCTTTTGTATCTGCTCACACGCTGCGCCACAGCGCACACTAAGTCCTTGGCATTTACTTAGGTGACGAACAAGCTGACAATGTGCGAGCGCACATTGTTGGTGTCCCATTCGCATAGCTGACGCTCAGAGTGTAAGCAACTAAATGGCTGGGAGGAACATTAATCAGAGCAATGTCTACTATTACAATAGACAATCTTGAGTTGGGGGAGGGCGGCAAGTTTAATGCAAAGTGTGTTTAAAATGTTGTCAAAAGTGTAGTTGAAAAGGTTTTGTGCGAGAAAAGAGGTAAGTTTAGATTTTAATTTTTCGCAGTGCCATTCTTTCGAGCAAATTTATGCCTTTTTGATTTATAGAGTTATCAGAAAAGCTGCCAAGAAGAAATGTCCAGCATCTCAGTTTTTCTATTCATTCATATTGAAACGATAAGGTACTCTGTGTACGGCAAATTTGGTATAATTCGCTTGGTATAGTCCGATATGGCAAGGATGGCTCGCGAAGGAATGGGCTGTGCGAGAATGGTCAAGCTTTTTCCAATTCGAATGTGCAAGAAACTTCGGCGCGATAAGAAAACAATTATAAAAAGCAGCAGTGTGCAGCGCAAGGGGTCGAGTCTGTGTTGAGCAAGCAAAGTGGTAACAAGTGTAGAAGCAAGCGAAGTGTAAATCTGTAAATAAAGTGATTGTTAGTTTCTGACTGCGTTTTGCGCTGAATAATTGAAGTTGTTTTATTTTCAAACACAATCCAAACGAACCTTGGAATTTTCGTAACAATATTTTTGTCCACCTTATGGTGGATCTTATATTCTATATCGCTGCGCATGTTGTGGTTGACCACTGTGTGCAGTAGACTAGATTTAGTGCAAGATTTTTCAATTTAGATGCTCCGAAACCTCTCATTTTATGTGGTTTGGTAAAAAAGTGCATGAGTCAAAATATTTTGGAGCCAGGGCGGGGCTAAATGGCGTTTCATTCAAGGTCAAAGTTCACAAAAAAGCTGGGAAATTCGACAAATTGCTATACAGCTGGTCAGAAGTTGCTCTTAGAGGGTTAAAATCTATCACCTACCCCTCTAGTTTTTCCTACTGAACATTTCTTTCAAACATACTCACCCCCTATCTCCAACCCTTGCTGAGGCTCCCATACAAAATGGTAGTTTTTATAAAATAGGTTCCCATTGCTCCCAGGTTGCCCCAGATGTATCAAATATATGACCGATACCCATTTATTTTCTCTTTCAAATGTTTCTTCCAAACATGCCTACCCGTTAACTCCAAGTCTTAAGGGGGCTGCCATACAAAATTGGGCATTTTCTATGCCATTGGTTCCCCACTTGTGAATGTAGTAGTTAGGTAAGCGAGAAAACATCGTATCTCGGAAACTACTGAACCGATTTCAATGATTTATGCAGCAATCGCCAACATTCTTGAGTAAAAAAAAATACAAAATTAATGAAGGTTCAGAAATTCACCACCAGAGGGCATCCCCCATACGATGGGATTTGTGACGTTGTCAACTTTTGAGTTTCTACAAAGCAAAAATCATAATGTATTGTCGAAACCCCACTAACCTCCCTACTTTGAATATAATTGCAATCGTAATTGAGTGTTAAAAAGAAATTATTAGATTTTTGTGAGAAAATTTAAATTTTTTATTCATCGAGATCCCATTATTAAGAATCTCCATACAACACTAAATCCACTCTAGTGTCCATCTTATGGTCAAGCTGCTCTACTTTTAGTACCTTTATTGTCCTTTCAATGCCACAGCTTTACAATCCACTCATTTTTCCATTTGATTTGCCACTCTTCACATCTATTACATCCACACATCCTGCAGCCAATTCTCCAAAACATTATCGATATAGTTTACACTTTACACGTTCGCTTCGCAACTCAAATACTTGTGCAGCGCTCAGATGTCTGCAAATCGTTTTTATTTGGTTTATTGACCATTCGTATTGTACGTGTGCGCGTGCATGTGTGAGTGTGTGTATGTAATCGGTCAATGTGTGTTGAAAAAATACGCACACGCACGTATGCAACATTTCACGCACTTTATGTGCTTCAGTAAACTGTGGTAGTAAATTTGCTTGTTGCTGAAATACAAATAAACAATTGTACATGGCAACTGCGTGCCGGATTTATGTATCAAATATTATGTTGAACACAAAACTTACGCCAACTCCTCTAAACACTTATTGAGCAGCAAACAAAAGAATCCAGGCTGCAACTAGTGTTCACCTTTTTCGCTTTGAAGTTCAGCCCATACACGCAAAGTCAGGGGACCAGCAACGGATTACTGGTAAATCGCTCCAAGTCTTTTCCTGCTTAAACTCGAAGTGATCCACTGAGTTGGCGCTATTCTGGTTGGGCTCTTGTCGGCTTTTTGACACAATTTATGGAATTTTTTCGGTGCGTTTGCATGCCAACAGAAGAAGAACCGAGCCGAGCAGAACAACTTTGCGCCGCACTGCGTCAGCAATGTTTTTATTGTGTGCATATTTTCAGTTGATTTATGTTTTTGTTGGAACTTCCGCTGCCACGAGCCATTCGCAGAAATCACATTAAACGACAGCATCTCAATTTTATTGCTCAATTTTTCGTATGCATGTTTGAAAAATGTTGGCGAAACTTTTTCTTCTTCGAATGCTGTCAAAAAAGTCACAAAAAGTTTTAATAGATTTCTGATGCTGTGCGCGTTTTGTGATATCCGCGCAGCATCATCTCACTTTGTCGCGACGGCACACTTCACGCGAAGACTTTCTACATCAATTGCAAATGTTGTAGGAAAGTTGTGACATTTGGCATTTAAACTTTGGTGTACTTTTACGTTCACGCATGTATTGAAAATATTGTACATAGGTAAGAGTCAGCAAGTGTTGATCACATTGAAAACGCGAAAACGCTCACTTTGCCGAAGGCTACTTTGGCAAATTGTCGCTTTGGAGCTTCAGTGCGAAGAGTTTGTGCGCGCAACCAGGAGTCTGTCAGTTGGCTGCCCTCTTTCGTGCCCCAATGCCGTACAAGCCAACATAAGCCTGGACGTGGAAAAGTTTCTGCTGTAAGGATTCGCACGCGTTTGCAGTTTCTCAACTTTGATGCAATGTTCTGTCTCACACACTGCCTCGTACCCGAGTTGGGGCTTTACTCATTGGACCGGCTTAAGGTTGCCCATTCCGAGCGTTTTAGTACACCAAAATAGACTTTGTTGTGTGTTCTTCTCCTCTATCCATTGTCCAACGGGTGCCACATTATAGCTTCGTAACTGTGTTGTTGGCAGTTGCAATGCATTTCCAATGAAAATATTTACAAAGCCCATTAAGTGCGGCCTGAGCAACTCAACTATATGCACACAATCACATGCAGAGGCGCACACAGGATTTCATTTTACTGGGATTGCTGCATACAACTTTTGAGTCGAATACCAGTTGAAATAATATTTGCAATTCATAATGATCTTTTGGAGGGGTTTCAGCCACTTGAAACCCCTCCTTGCAGACAAAAATACTTGTGCAAAGTGTAACTTGCAAGGCTTGGGTGCAATTTGTAGAAATTTAAACTCATGCAACCACTTTACGGCGATTTACCAATTTACGTTTTGTGTTTGTGGCAAATTAGTCTGACTTGGCATACCCACACACACACATACACGACTAAGTATGACTTAGGCACGCGCCAGTGCGTTGTGTTTGCTGCCGGTACAACAGGTGAGCGCGTGGCAGGATTTGCCACTTACATGCGTTCACAACATCGCATAACAATAAGTCTGCATTTGTTTGTAATTCTGATAAAATAATGAAGCTAAAAATCAAAATTCAACCGATTCATAACTGTGCAGATTTCTTCAAGCAAACAAATTTGCTTAACTTGCAAAAATGCTTCAACGTTGTTGCGTAGAGATTTTGGCACAAGTAGCTGCAACATTTTCGTAGTTTTCTGGGTCTTAAAATGCGGTGAGGGAAAAGCTTCATTCAAGGTTTCATTCAAATTGGCGAAGGGATTTGCATGAGAAGGCAGTAATTTTAAGGCCAAGGCAAAGGAATGGTTCATTGGATGGAAATTGCTGTATGTACTCATTAGCTAAGTGCTATCTTTCTTCACGAAAGATGTGGCAGAACTGATGCACTGTCAACCTATCTCTGCCAAATATCCGAATTTTAACCGTTTAGAGAAATTTAATTCTAATTGAGTTGTCATTAAAAGACTTAGTTCTTGCTGCACTTAATGTATCTTATTTTAAAATAAATAAAATAAATTTAAACAAATTATAAACCATCTGCAGGGATTTGCCGACTGGTAGACTCATCTTGCTATTCATTTGGTGGAAAATACTTTCCTTTTCTTCAATCGATTTTCATGTACAAAATCAGTCAAGTCTACAAAAGAAAGCAATCCCAAAAAGTCTACTCTGGCACATTTGGCGTAAAACCTTTTCATTCTTAACTCATTATCTCACTTTGACAGAAGTAGACATTTCGAGAAGACAGTTTAATGTGAAGAAATTTTCATGACAAATAATCTCATTTTACATTAAACTTGTGGATCATTACACCGAGCAACAGCATTTTTCACACCGGAAAAAGTCCATAAGGGCGTGAAACTAGAGACCAAACATAGTAATACTGCGTACTCAGTTTTTCATTTTTACATCATTTGTCCTTTAAAAGGACTTCAAAATTTTGAAGGGGAAAAGAATTAAAAAAATATTAAAAATACTTAACCTCATTAGAATATGGCTATATGTATATCAAATGAAAGAGAAAAGGTTCAAGAATTTAATTAAAATTGATTTGTAATCCATTTAAAAAAAAAGGATATGAAAAAGGTCCTTTGAAAATTTTAATCCTTTATATCCTTGAACATTTACATGGAATTTTCTTGAAAAGTAAGTATGCTAAAACCGGAAATTTGCTTGATCACGTGTCAAAATTTCAAAGGATATATAAATTAAAAACTGAGTAGGTTCTATCTACTAAAGTTGTTTGTTCTGGAGTAAGCAGCATTGATAGTGACCCATCTATAAGTAATGTTCAGCTGAACAAAAACAACTTTTGCCGACTGTCCGTGTAGAGACAAGTCGAACCATTAGAGCCCTATGAATTTTTTTCAAACTTTTTTAATTTCCGCTTTTCAGTTCAGAAGACCACAAACAAATAAGTATAAGACAGTCCAGCAGTAATCAATACATTAAACTGAATGTACGTCTTTACTGCGAACATGGCCGCCTCACTGCACAAATTATGCTCCCAGCTCGAGGCAAAGAATGATGTCAACTCACAACAACATCAAAAAACAAGTCCTTTTAGGCACCTTTTTCCAAGCATTTGCCTCCAGGCAACACCAACACTAACTAAACAGATTGATTGGTAAGTGTGTGTGTGTGTGTGTTTGTGCGTGCGCTGCAGTATTTGAACATTTTGTGTGTTTATAATTTGCCATTTTTTCTGGTTGGCTGCCTGCCCGACCACACCCAGCCAAGTTGCAGTACGTGAAGGATTGCGCCGCAGAAGCCGGGAATTGTTCGTCAGCAGAAGCAGCCAACAAAACAAAAAATGTGCTGGGTATCCGTAAAATTGGGAATGAAATTAAATATACATAATATAAATTACTTAAGCCCCGACATAAGCCGTGCGCTTGCGGCTTCAATTTCATGCTTATTAAACTTTTCTATTTTTTGCTCACCTTATGCTTATTTATTACATAATATCAGCATTTTTCCTGCTGCCGCTGTTTATCAGCGACCACATCGCCATCACCATCGTCGTTTCACCTTAATCCTGCCCATTAAATGACTATAAAACGGTCGCACGAAACGTGAGAAACCGACCGAATGCGATGAGCAACACGCAAGAAACCCTGTGCTTTTATAAACGGCAACAACAACAACAACAAAATAAGATAATATAATATAATATGGAAGAAAAATGTAATATCAATGAGCGAATTCGTGCGGTGCTGGTGTGGCTGATTGGCGGCCGCAAGCAGCAAATTAACGCCTCAATGGCAGCCAAACAGTTCGTCAAGGTGCACAAATTAGATAGCAGCAGCAGCAGCAACAACGCAACGACAGCAAAAAACGTGTTCACAAAGATAAAGCATCAAAACATAATGACGGTTAAAGCGGCACGAAATCAGTGCGAACAGCCGACGCGCGTCATTATCGCAACGTGGAGCGACTGAGGCGAATTTGAGAAATTTCCAATTTGAGCTAAAGTTGGTCGGGCGTCTTTAATCGTTGGTCTGTTGCTAGATTTTTGTGGAATGTTTGCTGTGATTGGCGTCTGATTAGGTGCCTTCAAAGGATGCGAAACGATGGGGGTGTGTGTGTGTGTAAAAGAACATCAAACTATTAAACGATGCAGTGTGGCGAATAGCCTCAGATTACAAACACACATCTACACGCACAGATATGGTTTTGGCACGTGTTGTCAAAGCGATAATCAGAACACGCAACGTGCATCCTGTGAGAGTTACGCATTCCCCAGGTTCAGGATGGCTCAGAAACGCATTAAAGCTAAAATCTTAAGAAATAAAAGCAAGTTATAAAGGACATGCGTACAGAGAAATTAGATAAAGGACATGAGGACACTTGTTATAGAAAATATGTGGAAACCAAAGCGACTAATGAGACTAACATCTCTGAAGGATTCATGCAACGAGTTTTCTTAAGAAATTTTGTGTATTGCATACTTTGGCTCACCAAAGCCGAATCGTATTTAACTGTACGAATTTAAATCTGACGCTGACCTTTTACTGCTCGTTAAAACCACTCACACACACACACACAACAGACAAACCGAAATGCCCACAACAGCGAAAAGCGATTTCGTGTTTAAAGCAGAAAGTATTTATTTGTTTTCAGCTATTTGATTCGTCTGATACAAAGCACTGTGCAGGCAGCAACAACAAAATAATCCCCAGCACACTTGGGCCTGTTGTTTAATTGAAATGTGCCTGAAAATGTTGCCAAACCGTAATCCAATCTTGCTCGACCAATTACATCTTTTCGCTGCCGCCAACAGGTGTTTTCCCTTCATAATTTTTGCTTCAACCTTACTAACCCCGCAGATTTGCGTATTGTTGTTGTAACAGTGTAAGTAGCAAATGCCTATTTACCGGGACCGTCCGTCCTGTCCGACATTCGGCGCGTCAATCAGCAGCGCCATCAGGTCGCAGGTGCAGACATTTGCTTCGGGCCGCCGCTCAGGTGTTTCATTTATCTTTGGGCCAGTGATTTGGTTTTGGTAGTTTAAACTGTTTTAATTTACTGAAATGTCGAAAGTTCGGCATTGCTGCCATTCGACGCAGGCTGCGACGCTCTTCATTAGTTTAAACATTACTTTTTTCGCACAATGATTGCTTCCACTCACACAAAACAGCGACCATGCTGAACTGATTAGAAAAGTGTGCGCGAAACAAGAAGTAAATTCAATTCTCTCATTTATTTTAATGCGGAGTAACAAATAAGTCTTTCCGCTGCTAACAAACAACTTGATTAATTCTAACAAATTCAATTCCAACAGCTTTACTACGAAAATTCCAATTCCACTTTCCCAATTAAGCCTTCTGCAACCTTGAACCATTTAAAAATGTTCAACTAAAATTTCATGGAAGTAGTCTTTTCGTTTCGTTTTAGTTTTTTTGTCGCGGCAAAAACAATTTATTAACAATTTAAACAGTCGTGTTGTAATTATTTTTTTGTCAAGTGGGTTATTTAAAAGAAGTCTGCGTTTTACTGTCGAAACAATTAAAGCTTCAACTTCTTTGCGCTTCGCTTCCTAATCGGCTTATTGCGATTAATTCGGCTTATGTTTTTTAAATTTTCTCATTAATACTAAAGATTTTTGAAAAATTTAGGAAATTTTTTTCCCCCAACATTTTTTACTCGACATACACAAAGAAAAAGTATGCCTAAAAAAATCCAAAAAATAAATTGCAGTGAATACAATAAATAACCGTTAATGCTGCCAGTTCACTTAATTTAGAAACTTTTCCTGATTTGTATGCGGCTTTCTCTCGTTTTATACATTTTAAAATTCTTTTCTTTACTTCCTTTTTATGTTGCTGCCACTTTTTAGGTTGCTGGGTCATGTCACATATACACACACACACACATACATATATAGACATCGCATTTCGGTCAACATTTCGCCTCTCAATTTGAGTGTAATGAAAATTTCCTGTCAATAATGAAAAATGTTACATTTGGTCACTGCGTCATTTCACGGACAACGGCAGTGAAAAAGACCAATTTTTGCAAGATGGTAGTGGTTGTTGTTGCTGTTGTGGTGCGCTTTAAAAGCACCAACACTGAAAGCACTTTTAGTTTTGGGCTCCTGGCTGCTGGCTGTTGTTGGGCAGTTGGCCATGCGAGCAGCCAAACATGAATGGCGCTGATGCTGCAGCAGTTGCCTTCTTGGCGCTGAGGTTGTTGCGGCTTTAGCTGTGGTTGCGGTTCGGTTGGCTTTGCGCCCGGCCAAGTTTAAAGCAAAAGTAATTATTGTAATGCCCGTCTAACCACCGGTCGTACGCGCGTGTACGATTAGTTACACGTGCGAGAGTCTGCCGTTGCGGCACGAACATACTTTAATTTCTTTGATTAATTATAAATGGTTTTATCTTTTCGCTGCTCAGTTTTTCTATTCCATTATAAATTTTACTACTAAGTATGTGCGTGTGTGTTTTTGATTTTGCGGTCACTTCACCGCATTGTTGCTACCAATTAGCGCCGCAATACACACGTCGCCGTCATTTTTGTATGGCGGCCATTAGCGATGCGGGCATTGCAGGCAAATATCACTCATACGCCCCGTATGGCGGATCGCTTTTGCTGCGCGCCGTTGGATTTGTGTGCTTAAAGAAAATTGCAAACAGTTTTATGGTTGTTGCGCATTCTTCACACCTACTCGAGTCTGCTGTACACTTCTATTGTGATTAAAATGTGATTGAACCCAAAAAGTGTATGTGAAATACATAAAAATCAACGGAACAGCATGAAATTTGCAGAATCGTTAAGTGCTTTGCTGAAATTCGATTTGCTGTTGACGACCTGCGCGCAAGCACACCCGTAATTGGCTTTCGAGAGGCGGCGCACAACAAAAAGGGCACATAATATACACTTGTGTGCGTGCGAAAGTGTGTGTGTTGGTGTGCGCTGCAGCAGCACAGCAGGAGCCCTGGAGGCCTCAGAGGTGGTGCCGTTGCAAAGCCCAGTTTGCAAGCTGTGCGTAGTTGAACTTTTATTGCGACACTAGTTTATGAAAGCTTGTTGTCGCCTGCTACTTGGGCGACTAATATTCAAATTAAATTATGGACAAATCATGCCGAGGCGTTTTGGGTCACTGATGTGTAAATTGCTTTGTTGCGCTTCAGTAGCGCGCCAGCAGCAAATTAATACAACACACACCCACGCACCCATAATGTCAGACAGCCGCCCAGCCAGACAATCACACTTGGGCGTAGCAATGCCATAAAAATATTAATTACTAGCTCGTCAAGAGATGTGTGTGTGTGTGTATTTCTTAATGACGAAAAAAATACTAATGTTATGGGCGTTTTTATGACCAGAACAAAGCACTTCTAACATTCATTATGTATGTAAGTAGCTCATTATGTATGTAAGTAGTTCAATATTGTCTTTGTTGATTGTGTTCAGTGTATTAGAAAGATTTGTTTGTGTTAAAAAAGCGATCCAGACATTTTTTTAAGCGCTTACGCATTACTTTGCTTTTAGCTGCCAAACTTCAATTTTACTGTAAATTTCCGTCAGAGCACAGTGACATTGCTTCCCGGCTGATTGCGTTTCTGAGGTTATGAAATATTAATTTCCTGGCATAAAATACAGAGAAATGGCAGATATTTCGCCTCACATCACTTCGAAGCTTGAAAGGTAGCGTTCGCTTTGCCAGTATTGAAGCAAACACTGTAAAAAATCAGAAACTTCTTGAGTGCTACGAAAGCAGTCGGTTTGTGCTGTATACACACTTTTTAACCCTTTCGACCCCCGAATTTTACCCTCGATATTACTGTTTAGTATTCAAATCATAAAACACTTGACTAAGAAATGTGCACACGACATTTGAAGTCGCCCCGCCTCTTTGTAACAGTTCTAGAACTAGTTTACTTTTGAACAATTTCAGCTTAAAACGGGTTAAATAAATTTTATATAAATATTTGTTAATTACAGAAAAATTTAATATATATGGAAAAATACAAAATTATCACTTTTTGATTTTAATTAAATATAGAAACAGCGTGAAGAAACAGTTCGTAGACTTCAATTAGAACACAAACTTTCTTTGATATCGCTGCAAATTGCAAACGATTTTGGTTAAATACATTTTGTATCAATATTTGTTAATTATAGAAAAATGATTTAATATTTAAGGAAAAATACAAAATTATCACTTTTTGATTTTAATTGAATATAGAAACAGCGTGAAGAAACAGTTCGTAGACTTCAATTAGAACACAAACTTTCTTTGATATCGCTGTAAATTGCAAATGATTTTAGTTAAATAAATTTTGTATCAATATTTGTTAATTAAAGAAAAATTATTTAATATTTAAGGAAAAATACAAAATTATCACTTTTGATTTCTGATTTTTTATTATTTATGAATTTATTTTTTATTATTTATTTTTTTATTTAATTTTTTTAATTTTTTTTTAATTAAATTATTTTAAATTATTTAGTATTTATGGAAAAATTATCACTTTTTGATTTCATTTAATCATTCGTAAAGAAACATGGTTTTGATCAAACGCGCCCAATTCGTAGACTTCAATTAGAACACAAACTTTCCCTGATATCGCTGCAAATTACACTGTACAACACCAAAAACAAAAAATAACAAGGTTCTGACAACGGATTCTGAAAGAAGGGGCCTAAAAACAATATACGTGTATCGACGTTTTGATTGTTTAAGTCTGAATTTTGTTTTAGGGGGTTCAAAGTTTTGCCCTTTTTGCTCATTCTTATGGTGAATCGGCATACGAAAACCATGTAATCCCACATTTTAGGTATATGATGTGTTCAGCAATTTGATGTAAAATACAACGAAGAACATTTTTGTGGAGCATCTTAACCCTGTAGCTCCTATTTGTATGGGTCAATTTGACCCTTTCTTTCTAAAATGCCAAAAATGTCCTGTAAAACAGGACTTTTTAAGGAGAAAATGTACCACGAAAATATTTGCCATAAAATTCTACTATAGGTTTCTGAATACATCAAAGCTCAGAAATTAACTTGAACGCCAGAATTAAGCCAACACTGAAAATGAATTTCGTACTTATTCAAAATTGGTACTCAAAAGCCTACAAAACTTGCACGTGGAAAAGCAGATGGAAGGGATACCAATATTCCAACTGAAAAAATTGCGCTCAATGAACTTGAAATTGGTTCTATCTTCTAGCTAAACTCAATCCAAAAATGAAATGAAAATGAACTTAAAATGAAACTGAACTTAAAGTCTCCAACAGAGTCAAGGACTCAAAGTCTCTGGAAAAGCAGATGGAAGGGGAATATTCCAATTGAAAAATTTGCGCTCAATGAACTTGAAATTGGTTCCATCTTTTAACTAAACTCATTCCAAAATTGAAATGAAAATGAACTTCAAATGAAAGTTACCTTAAAACCTCCAACAGAGTCAAGGACTCAAAGTCTCTATTAAAGTCTCACCCGGTACCCAAGAAAAATCACAATTAAAAGTGTTTGCGCGAAAAATAATTGTTTTTCTTTTTAAGCGCTTTAATGTAAAAGATTTGAAACTGATTTAAAAACAAAGCCTACATTTGTCTTTTTTATTTATGGACTAAAATATTTTAATGTTTTATTGAAGATCTTTTTAAGTCTCTGCACAAATACAACTGCAGTGGAGCTGCCACTTTTTTTGCACAGTGTACTTGAATCAACTCGCAACTCGCACACATGCAGACATGCGAGCATAAAGCGTCAATACTTTTATACACCTACATACATAAGTATATGTGTACCGTTGTAGCAGCAACAAAGGCGAAAAGTATTATATTATTTATCCACATTTTAATGTGACGGAAAGTAAGCGGCACGCGAGCGCACAAGGTGTAAGAAAAAGCAAACAGAACAAAGCAACAAAAACAAGGCCCTTGCGAGATTTGAGTGATGGGGTAGCGCGCAAAGTTGGCGCATTAAGAGCGCCGAATGGAAGGAAAAAAATGACGCAAAAATGGCAAACGAATACAAATGAAATGCATAAATCACATTGTTGTGCCAAGTGAGCTGGTGAACTGAAACACCAAAAATGCGGCTATACACGCACGCACACATTTAGTACATACATACTTACATATGTATGGGCTCATGCGAGTCTGCAGCCACACACAAATAAACATAAAATACAATAAAAATTTTCATTAGTAAAATGACAAATGTGTGTGCAGGGGCACGTCAACCTGGCAGTCGTTGCCAAGCATACAAAAGTGTGAAGGCCGCAGAAGCAGAAAGTTCTTGCCGTCGCTGTCATTTTCTTGTATAAATATTTATTATGGTTTTTTTGTCTTTGTATGAGTGCAAATATATATGAGTGCGTTGCGTTGGCCTTTAGTCAGCTCGGATTCGCGCCGCTGTTGCATTGTAATTTGTGGTTAATTTATGTGCGTATTTCGCCGCGGCGCATGCCACCGTTTTGATAAATTAGCATTTACATAGTTAATTCGCTGTAAGTACTCGACGATAGTTTCGCTATGATGGCGTGCGACTTGAGTGCATGCTTGCTCGTTCTTGAGGTCAACGACAGCGACAGCCATTGTTGTTGTGTGACTGTCATAACAACTGAAGTGACAACGACAACAACAACAACGATGACGCTGACAAAAGCAGTCATCATACTTGCACAATGTGGTTGTACAACAACAACAAAACGGCACGTTGATGTTTGGAGTTTTCAGGCACGTTTTCGCGGGCGCACACCCACACACACATAGCAAACATATTTCAGCATTTAAGTCTGGTTGACTATAAATATGTATATGTATGTAGATCAAACGTTAAACGCGCGTCGCCGCCGTGGAGTGGGAAACGATTGTATCGCAGTCAGTTCTGATGGGTTGATTTCCACTCTGCTTGACTGCCTTTCAATTGCCTCACATTATCAAAATGAGAAATCGTAATTTAATAAAAAAAGATTTGCTGAACAAAAGCGCTCTTTACGTTATTCGATATGAATCAAGTTTCGCTTGTCAACGTTGTTTGAAAACTGGACGAATTACTCTGACACATTTGCAATATTTCTTGCTCAGTAAACAAACTTTTTTAGTAAAAATGCCAGCTTCGCATGAATCAACCTGAATCAGAGATCGCAAAAAATAAGTTGCCAGATGGATGCTTATATATTAATTTTTTTATATTTTTTTTCGTCTACAGTTGAATTAGTTACAGACTCTGACTACATGATTATATAAGTTTACCCATGAGTTCTCACTCTCTAACCTTTATATCCTTCCTGAACCAACGCAATTCCCCGCAGGATTCATCCCCTGCGCGTTTGATCGAGTCAAAAAAACAAATATGGTGGCGAAACTGAATAAATAACTGACCCTTTTTATAGTTTTTCATATCATTTCATAAATTTCAAGATAATTTTCTTTAATATTACAATAATTTTGCATGAATCAACCTGAATCACAACTCGCGAATAAAAAGTGGTCAGTTGGATGCTTATATATTGTTACGAAAATCCCAGTTTGTTTTCCAAGGTTCGTTTGGATTGTGAAAATAAAACAACTTCAATTATTCAGCGCAAAACACAGTCAGAAACTAACAATCACTTTATTTACAGATTTACACTTCGCTTGTATCTACACTTGTTACCACTTTGCTTATTCAACACAGACTCGACTCCTTGCGCTGCCACTGCTGCTTTTATACTAGTTTTCTTATCGCGCCGAAGTTTCTTGCACATTCCAGTTATACTTTTAATCTTGATTGTTCTAGCAAAGTTCATTACCTTTCGCAAACCATCCTTGCCATATCGGACTATCCAAGCGAATTATACCAAATTTGTCATACTTCAAAGCGCATGCCTAAAAGTATGCTTGGAAAAGCATTCGTGCATAGAAAAGCATTCAGCACAGAGTGCTTCATCGTTTCAATATGATTATATAGTTTTACTCATGAGTTCTCACTCTCTATTCATTATATGATGGCGAAATTGAATACAAAACTCACACTTTTTTATAGTTTCCCATAATTTTTCATAAAATGATTATAAATTTTCAAAGTAATTTCTTCAATATTACAATAATTTTGCATGAATCAGATTGAATCAGAACTAACCAATATGAATCACCCATACTTTCTTTGCATTTCTCTGTTCTCAAATTATTTATTATTATTTTTTATTTAATTAAATTGTACCACGAGCCGAAGGTCCTCGCAGCCAGTACTCTCTACTTTTTATGAAAAAATAACTGTATTATTGTTCCACGTTTTAAATAAATAAATAAGTAAATTGTACATTTCTTATCATCACAACAAATGCCATGAATGAGTCCTCAAATGAATCGAAGTTGAATGAATTCTTTATAAATTCAAACTCTGTTCTCATTATTTGACTAAAAAGTGGATGGATGACACATTTTCTCATAACTTTCCACTCTCTCTTTACGTTTGGACCAAACCAGAATTCTCTAAATTTCTTGAAGTTGAAGGAATTTTTTATAAATGTAAACTCTATTCTCATTATTTGACTAAAAAGTGGATGAATGAAAACATTTTCTCATAACTTTCCACTCCCAAAGACTTTGAACCAAAGACAAAGACTTTGAACCATTCAAAATTTAGCAAAACTAGTTATTAAAAAAAAAAAAACTAAAAAAAAACTAAAAAAAAAGCTCTTAAGCTAAAACAACGCTCTCACATGTTTTAGAATAAGTTAAAATTGGCTATACGTCAAATTATTTCATCTAATTTGCGTTACGGTTACTTTGAAAAAAATCGGTTCTCTTCAAACACTAATAAATTGGCGCATAGAGGAGAACCAAAGCTATCAAGAAGCTATTTATGTGGTCTTTATATGCCAAATTCCATTGCGTTTGCCATCAACAAATTTCAATTTCAAATTTTTCTCCGCATTTATTGTGGTCGCAGCCATTGAAATGCCAACGCACAGACGCACATAAAGTTTGTGCCAAGGTCAATGTCAATGCCACAAGGAAATATTGGCAGTTATCACTGCGACGACCACAAAGCCATGACAACAGCAACAGCACCAGCAGCAACCAGCGGCCATTAGTGTCGGCAGCAATACACACTCTGCAGCACTATTCACTATCGACATTCACCACACGTGCAGCTACTGAATAACTTCATCAAGTTAAGCGCAGCGGCAACTGCTACAATATGGCACTCGGCGCCTTTCAACATATGCTAAATGCCATCAGCCGCACCCACACAAACACCGGCAAGCGCACATCTTCACGTTGTGGTTGCAATTCTTGCTTTAATTGACCTGTGTGTATGTGTGTGTGTGAAGCATAACAGCAAAAGGATAACCGCAACGCCGGCACTGAATGCATTTGAACGCACAGCGGAAGTTGTAAGAGCAACTTTCACTTAAGTCAACAGAAACAGACTGTCGCACACATGTCTCAGTTACGTTCGCTTCGGGCAACAGCAAACAGACAACAGCCAACAACCGAATAAGCCAAACAAAGGTTGAAAAGTGTTGGCATGTCACCGAAGTTCGACAGCACAACACGTTCACCTGCCACATATGACCTTTCGGCGTATTTGACGCGTCATACGCAGAACTGCATGCACACATTGACATTGACACAGGATGCGGCACACCTGCCGCGCTGCACACCTGGCACTCTTACGCAAGCAACAACAACTTGTGGTTGTTGAAATATTTGCAATTAAAATGCCATTTCCACGCCATAATGCGTAATAATTAATTTGGCTCATGTGGCTTAATGGAATTCAACAGAAATTGCAGCATTCACGCTGAGGTATGAAGTGATGGTTGAATATTTGCCTAACTTCAATAGTTGATATTTTAATAATTGTGTCACTTTTGGGTCGGAAACTCTAATTATAGTCAGACGTTGGTGTATTAAACTATTGCAATGTCAATTTCTATCATTTTGCAATTAAAATCTAAGTAAACTTTACTCTTTTTCATACGAATTAACCTGCTGGATACCATTTCAGCTGTAAAAATAATTCATAAAAATCTTAAAACTTATAAATTTGTTGATTTTGTTTTCAAAAAATTCAAAAAATTCATGAAACAGTTCATACATGTCTATGAACGCGTTCATGCAATTTGTATGTCCATATATGGATGCGAGCTATTAAGATCCAACACTAACATTAGATCCAGATCGCATATCTGAAAATTCAACATAGGACATTTAAATTTCTAAATCTTGAATTTAAATATTTGAATTTAGAGAGTGGTACCGCTTCTTCAAAATGTTGATAAAAATTTAAAAAATTTCATTTACTCATGTTTTAATATTTTCTTCCTACCATATATTGAATCTATTGATTCTATTGAAAACTTGTAGCAAAATGGAGTCTGAAATAATTTTAATGCTTTTAATGGTAAAAGCTTTCAAGTTTTTTTTGCAAAATCATTCAACTTTTTTGCTTTCGAACGTTCAGCAATGGCACTCTTGCTCGCAGGTCCTTCAAAATGTCATTTCCTTTTCAATTTTTTATTCTTAATGATGTCGTGACATTTTTACCTTTTAAAGTTTGTTTTGTCGCTCAATGTCAGCGCCTCAAACTATTTGCAATATTTGCGTTATTCATCATGCAACACATGAACCATTTTCGTTTGTGTGTCATTCTCTCATTTTCCCATTGTGAGTGAAAAATGTAAGAAAAATTATTATATGGACATAGCTCACTTTTATGAGAAGAATGCTAGCGCAAAGTTTTCCCCGCCACTCGAACTGAATGCCGCATGAAGCGTTCGGCGAACGAGCGCCAGTCCGCGCAGCAGACGCGACTTGAGCGTCCATTCAGCAGCGAACACACAAACTTCGAGGTGGGTTAGTGCTAAGCACTGCCACGCCAACAGCCAAGTGCGACGCAGCTGCACAACAACAACGTATTTACACATACACACACACACACAAAAGTGTGCGTGTTTGTGTGGCTGCGCAGACGAGATGCAATTTTTGCGGTAATTTGAATAAATTAATTAAATAAATCCGTGTTGTGGTTGACTTGATGACTTTTTAGAAAATTAAATGATGAACTGCTGTCAAGTTGCCGCCTGTGCGCCTTAAAGCTCACCATGCTTTTGCTTTGGAAATGGCTCCAAGTGGCGGTGTGTTGTAGTTTTTGTGGCGCGGTTGCCAGGAGTGTTTGTGTTATTAACACAGGTTTTGTTGTTGTGTGCCATTACTATTATTATTATTACTGTTGTTGGAGTGCTTTGGCTGTCATTGTCATCAGGGCACGTCATTACTTGCCGCCTGTGCTGCCGCTGCTGGCTCGCAACGACCGAGACGAGCCGCAGTGCTTTGTGTGGCGCACACCGCTGCGGTTTTGTTATTTGCCGCTGCTCTTTGTCGGCATTGTTCTGGGCACATTGTACCCAAGGAGAAGCAGTCATCACAGCGCAAATGATGTCACGGCTCGTGCCTGTTCAATAACTAATGAGGTGCGTTTAGTGGCTGCGGGTGTGTGTGTGTGTGCGTGAATAGGCGGCCATTGTATGTTTCTGACAATTCGAATAAAATTACAATTTGCTTTCTTGCCAACACCGCTACAGCCTGGCGAGAGGACATGTCACGCCCCAGACAGGGCGACGAGGAGCAGCGGAGGCGAACGAAAGCAAAGCAAAACAAAAGACAGCGAGGCAAATGTTAACATTAATTTTAATAAAGGACACAAATTAATAAAGCGGTGCTGCAGATGTACTGCTCGCACAATTGTTGTTGCTGTTGGATTTATTTTTTGCACTTCTCGAAAGGCCAAAGGATGCCTGCCATTAAGGTCGCAAAGAGGGTCTTAAAGGTTTAATGTGTTTTATTACGAAAAGTTTGCGTGCTTATTGTTTGCAATGGAAATATGAAATTGTAAAAGGCGTGTAAATTGAAGTCATATTTCAATGTTGTAAACATATCAAGAAGACTTAAAAGGACTTAAATTAATAATATTCACAAGTCGAAACGGACAAGGTAATATTTTCTTCTTAGTTAAAACTTATGTAAATACCAAATTTCATGTAAATTTATGAAGTATGCGTGGGCGTGTGAATCGACGAACAAGCAGATGCGTAAACGTGTACACAGACGGACAGAACTGGTTAACGATACGAACGTGCGAATGAACAAAGGAGTAGAAAAACGAATGGACAGAAGGACATATAAGTAGATGGACTTAAGTACATTCTGACGTACGAATCTACGAAGGCACAGCCAGATGAATTTGCGGGGAGATGGACGTATGGATAGGTGAACGTATAGAAAAATGAACGTGCGAACAGTTGGACGTACGGATAGATGAACACACGAGCAGATGAACGTAGGAATGCAAAGATGAACGCACAGATGTACAGCCAGGAAGTACCGAGGAACTTAAGGACAGATGAACGTACAGAAAGACAGGCAAACGTACGGATAGAAAAATCTGTTGAATGCACAAACAAACAAATGGACTAAAAACCGAGCACACCAGGGACGGATTCAGAAAAATATTTTGGGGGGTTTCAAGAAGTTATTCTTTAAAATTCATAAAATACCAAAAAATGTGCTTTAACTTATATGTAGTTTTAAAGTCGACCCTAATATTTCGGAGGGTTTCAAACCCCAAACCCCCTGAATCCGCCACTAGAGCAGACGGACATCCAACATCAGAAATAAGTAGAATCAGACTGACGGACCTCGTGAAATCGGAGATTCTATCACAAATTTCAATAAATTTTCATAAAACGTGACCACTATTATTGTCAATTGAAGTAGTTTTTATCATTAATTCCTGGAGCCAATTATGACATTCAACTTCAGAAGGAAGCAGGATCTGACTGATGAACCTTGTGAAAAATTTAAATAATTTTTCATAGCGGCCACGTTTCATTTCAATTGAAATATTTTCTCTCATTAATTCCCGGAGCCAATAATGACATTCAATGTCAGAAGAAAGTAGAATCTGACTTACGGACCTCGTGAAAACGAAGATTCTATCACAAATGTAAATAAATTTCATAGCGGCCACGTTTCTTTTCAATGAAATATTTTCTCTCATTAATTCCCGGAGCCAATAATGACATTCAATGTCAGAAGAAAGTAGAATCTGACTTACGGACCTCGTGAAAACGAAAATTCTATCACAAATGTAAATAAATTTCATAGCGGCCACGTTTCCTTTCGATTGAAATATTTTCCCTCATTAATTCCCGGAGCCAATTTTTCTTGTATAAATTTGCATGAATAGAAAACAATTGCTTCGCTATTAAACAATAAGCCATGAAAGGTTCAAAAAGGATATTCGCTGGCGATAAATTATTGAAACCCCGAAATGAAATTCAACAGCCGCCAATTACATTCACACTTTAGTCGAATTCCCTCGACTCATTAGCCCGAATCACATTCCGCTGCCTAATAAATGGACTAATTTTATAGGAAAGCATTCGGAGAGAGACTGAGTTGGGTTCTGCATCATGGGTCCAAAAGATGCATTGCCCTCTTACTTCCCAATTGAATGGTCAACAGTTAGCGCGTCAGCACCTCAGCTCAACTATGATATGTTGCTCCTCTTCACTCATTCAATCATTCAATCCTTTCTTCAATCAATTATGTACATACATACTTCAAGCAGTAGTAAATATTTGGCAATCTGCATTTAAATGTGCAAATGAAAAATTTAGCACAGTTTTTAATTAAAATCCTTAACCTTTTCCGAGCTCATAAATATTTAAAACGCTTTAAGCCCAAACCAACACTGCCCTGTCTGTGTGTGTTCTGCAAATACATCTAAGCAGCAGCGAAAGGGCTCGTTGAAGTATACTTAGGGGCGCAGCATTGTGTGAAAATTTCTCGCTCTGTGGGCCGCTTTGCGCGTTCATGCGTTTAGGCAGCGCGTCCTTTCGTCAGACGAGAAGCCAAGGAAGAGTGCGCAGAATGCTAAATATTTATGTCCTAAATAAATCTTGTTGCTTCCACCTTCGCCACGGCCATGCATTTCTTACTATAGTATTGTGAATTTTTGTGCTTTTCAAATTAACTTTAACAAGCACGAAGGTAATTTCATAAAAATGAAACACATAAACTACGCGAACAAGGAAGAGGAAGCGGCAAACGGCTCATTTTTTTGGCAACTTGCCGGCATTCATTAAGCAGCTGGCTGTCTGTCTATGTAACTGCCGTGTTGCAATTAAATCAACATACCAGCAGCGCCAGCTTGCGTCCTTAAAACCGACTTAGCCGCAAATACTTGCGCCGACTTTCAGCTGAATATTCAAATGGAATTTCATGTTCTACACACACACACACGTTTCGTAGTGTGTGTGTGTAGTGAGCGCCTCTGAAACTGTTTCACCTTTACATATTTATTTATTCATTTGTTTGCCTGCACATGAAGATACTATATGTGCAAAGTGTGTATTTCGGTGTCGTAAACGTTGTCTCATCCTCCTCTTCGTCCGTAATATGCAACGAGTGCACGTTGAGCGTAGCTTCTGCAGCCGACGGTGAAGCTACTGCTGCCTCACGTGCCGAGGCCTCGCGAGGAAGCTAAAGAAGAAAATATGGCAAATGCAGCCGTCAAGTTGAGCGCATGTCCGGATGTGCGCCGAGTGCAGGTTTTCGCCTTATAACACTGCAGAATATTTATTTATGTAAACAAGGTTTGGTGCACGTGGCCGCGTACACTTGCATTACTTTTGTATTTGGTGAGACCTGCGGAAGCAGCGTTGGCCGCAAAGGATATAGTTGTGTGCTTACTTTCAATGAAATATTCAGTCGATACATGTGGTGGGAAGAGGTGGTGGGGGGTGCAAAAAAGTTGCACAAGCACTAAACGCGCAACGGCAGAAACCTAACAAACGTTGAGTAAGTAGAAATTGAAAGGTACGGAGAAAAGTTAAGGTATGTAATTACCGTTTGCCTGAAGATTGAAGATATGGAAGAGTGTACCTGGTGTGGGGTCAGAGTAGTTTCGAGCTATTTTCTTTTCACTTTCGATACTCTTTCTCAGTCAGTCAGTTCAAAGTCAAAGCATTTTAGTGTCTTAATCTTTGAGGAAAAGTGCCAAGGCGGCATTCGAATGTGTCCAAACCCAACCAAGCCTGAGTTCAACGCTAATCAACTACGAAGCCAGCATAATTCTGGCACACATAACACAGCACAACAAAAAAAAATGTGTTTTTCTGTTGCGTGAAGTTTTCTTCTGTTTACTTCCGCTGATTTCTAATCTATCCTCAGATTTTTTCTAGCAGCTCTAGTTAGTGAGATATAGGTACAGTGTCATTTTCTCAGTTTTTCCTCTACTTTTTCCATATTTTTGATCGTAATTTCTAAACCAAAAAACCGATTGACATGATTTTCACCTTATCGCATTATTAACAACATCGCACGGCTTCTTTTCCGATGCAACTTATTTTTATAAGTTTTAAAATTCCGCGGTAATTGGTCCTCAAATTCGGAAAATATGGAATTTTAAGGTATTTTCTTTGATGGTCAAAAACAAATACATTTTTTGTAAAACACTTAACGAGTTAGGTGTATAATGAAGGTCAACACATCAAGCAATACAACACAGTAAAATTATTTGGCGGAGTACCCATTAGCATCGAAATAATACAAAAAATTTACCATAGGGATTTTCATCAGTTTTGATACTGAAACGAGGAGGCACTCTGTGCTGTGCATGAATGCTTTTCCAAGCATACCTTTAGGCATGCACTTTCAAGTACGCCAAACTTGCTATAATTCGCTTGCTATAATATGGCGAAGATGGTACGCGAAAGGTGGTGAGCTCTGCTGGAACAATCGAGATAGAAAGTATAACTGGAATGTGCAAGAAACATCGGCGCGATAAGAAAACTAATATAAAAGCTGCAGTGTGTAGCGCAAGGAGTCGAGTCTGTGTTGAGCAAGCAAAGTGGTAACAAGTGTAGATACAAGCGAAGTGTAAATCTGTAAATAAAGTGTTTGTTAGTTTCTGACTGCGTTTTGCGCTGAATAATTGAAGTTGTTTTATTTTCACAATCCAAACGAACCTTGGAAAACAAACTGGGATTTTCGTAACAATACTTTGTCCTTAAAAAATTAGGCGTCTCAAAATATGAAAAGTTTTTATTTTTTTTTTGTTTCAAGTAATTCAAAATCTTTTTGTTTTTTGCCTGTATTTCAGACTATAAATGGAACATATAAAAGAGCATATTTTGAGGCTCCTAATTTTTGAAGGAAAAAGTATGAAAAGTGATGAAAATGGCTATGATACATTTTTGCTATTATTTCGATGCGAATGTGTATTCCGCCAAATAATTTGCCTGTGTTGTATTGCTCGATGTTTCTTCTTAAAATATTCATGTACTTCGTAACTTGATTTATGAAACATCTGTACAATTTTCGCCATCAGAAAAAACACCTTGAAATTCAATATTTTCCTACTTTGAAACTTTGTTACAACGCCAATTTAGAACGCATAAATGTTAATAACCCTTTCGCTATTTTGTTGCCGTATGGCACATGCTACTTTGTGGACGTCTGCATCCTCTTTGGTTGCAAGAATACATTTGTTTGTTCGTCCTTAGAATAGTTTGAAGTTTTAGGAAAAATACGAAATTAATAAACTGAATATTTAAGTTTAAAGAAGAGAAGTATACACGTTTTATTAATGGTATATTTTGATATAGTAAAGGAAGAAGAAGCAGAAAAATTAGACAACTTTTTTGATTTGACAATTTCTTTCAATTTAGATAATTTTTTTCTTTAATTTTGGTTGAAGATAATGAAGAAATATTCAAATTTTCGTTATGCGTAAAAAGTTTCATTTTTAAGTAATTATTTTAGCCACAAGGATGTGGTTGTTTTCATAGAAAAACACTTTAAAATACAGGGTCCGAGCATAAAAATTAAAGAATATTTTATGAAATTTTGCAAATAAAACCACATAGAAGCCTAAAACGTAAAATTTAAAATTTTAACTTTCCCCAGTAAGAACCTGTAGCGAAAGGGTTAATGTCAGAAAAGATGGCGTGAAATGTTGTAAGTGCAACGATATATAAATCATGTCGATAGGATTATTGGTTCAGAAATTACAGTCGATAACGAGAAAAAGGGCGAGGAAAACTCGAAAAAGTGACACGCCCATTTTTTGCAAAACCTAGAGCTGTTACATAAAAATGGAGTACGGTTTTGAAAACAGCGTGGAAAAGCAATTCAGATTCATGTAAAAAACTTCATGCAACAGTGTAATCATTTCGAATCGAGCTCTAGAAATGCAACATTTAGCTCAAAATTTCTCATATTAAAGAAGGCAGTTTTGAAAACTGCAATTTCGAATTAATGTTACTCATACGCCTGCTAAGTATTGTTCCAAAACCTTTAGGCTTAGTCTTATTTTTATTTTCTTTACGATTTTTTCTTCTTCATAACTTTGCTAAATTTCCAATGTGCTCACTCACATCTTGGCAGCAAATTAATTTGTCTACCACAGTTACAAATTAGTATCACAATCAAAATTGATTAGTTCAAACCTATCGCAATGGGCCACACAAGTATCGAATAAATTGTTCCAATTACAGTTAGCAATAATGCAAGCTGCATTTTGCCACTTTGCACACAAATCTCGTGTCTCAGACGTCGAGATTAAATGCTTAGAATTGAAAATAAATCAATGAAATCTGCAACAATTGTGTAGAACAAAGCGACAGGCAAACAGAATTAATGGACCCACTTGCACATAAAAACCTACTAAAACCAAATAATGATGGCATAATTAGAGGCGTTATGACCGCGTTATTTCGTATATATATAAACATACAACAACAACAACAACAACAACAACCACAACAGGATTAGCAGCAGGCACGCAGTGCACGCTGGATAATGACAACACATTAATTACGAATGACAAATTTCATAGCAGATAAAATAATGGCGACGTACACTCGCTCGCAACTGTCTACTTGCTAAACTGTGCACAATTACGCAATTAATTTTAATTTCAGCGTTTCGCCTTGACCGCATGACGCTCGTGTGTGTGTGTGAGCCGAAAGTGGCCACAGAAGCACGCAGATAGTTTGCGAGTAGCTGAGCTGATTTTGACTAATGCGAAAGTAATGCAATCTGAATTAAACCACTGAGTGGGCAAGGCACGCAAGTGAAATAAGGAATTTGCGAGGCAATTTGTGGGTAGAAAGTTTAGAAAAATAATGCAAAGAAAGGAAATAAAAGCCACATACAGATGTGGTAAGGCTTGAGATTTGTGAATAAAATTAATTGTAAATATAAGAAATAAACCCCAAAATTTAAGTTCAACAGCTTGCAGGTTAAAAATACATTAATTTTGTTTTTAATGTAAAAAAAAAAGAAAGGCACAAATCAACACTTCCTGCGCGCATTGATGGTGTTTGTGCATGCGGGAAAACTTATATTTTATTACGTACTAACTTACAGTTACAGAAACCGTAAACGGTTGCTCAACCAGAACAACTACATCGTTAAGTTTTATATGTTGCAGGTACACAGACAAGGCAGGGCTGACATTCTCGTGCGCCAATACCAGACTTTACTCAACGACTGATGTCTAAGGACAAAGTCAACTGGACTACGGAAAATTGAATACCACTCGACAAAAAGTGCAGCATTCAATTGACCGCATGACAATCATCGAGTGAACACATTCTATTTGCTACAGAATTTACGTTATATTGTGCAAATTTCAGCAGAAATACTTTTCTCAAGGCGTGTTTACAATGTGTTGACAAAACAAGAAATAATACAGTCAGCACAAGTGAGATTAGAAGTGGATTTGTCATAGAATAATGCAGTTTTTCTATACTGTTTTCATTATCCACAAAATTATGCACTTGCAAAGTAAACGAATTCAACTCTGACAACAAGTCTTACGATTAAAGTTAACCAATTCATACAAATTCAATTGAATGAATATAAATTTAATATTAATTAAATTAAATATTAAAAGCATTGCTCTTCCGCTCGTGCTTCGGAAAGTGCCTGTTCATTTTACTGCCGCCGATATTCGCCACTATCTCATTGCAAATGCATACTGACAGCGACCAGTCACTCTTGTCGCCTTGTTGCATTCGTCAGCCGAACTCGAAAGCGAGCTGAGCGCAGTGTTCACCATGGCGTATGCGTAATAAATAACAAATGCGACGCGATGCGAACGAGTGGTTTCAGACGGCGCACAGTGGTGTAATTGATGCCGATAATGCCGATTAATTCATCCAGGCTATTAGGTTTAGTTAATCGAACATTTTAAAGTAAAAAACAAATGTTTTTGTGTATACTTTAGTGGCATTTTTTTTTTAGAAACGGTGAAAAACTAAAATAGTTACAAAAGATAAATCTTGCACATTTCTAATTAAAGTTAAGTTGAACAGTTTAATTGAGACATTTCAGCGCCACCTCTTGCAGCCAATTCAATATCATTGTTATGACGACGATTATCGTCATTATAATCTTCATCATGAACATTATAAGCCTCACCATCACCATTAAGGCTTGATTACACGTAACGAGTCGAGTGACGAGACATCAAAATGGTACTAGGCCGAAAGAATTGGGATAGCGAGCAAAAGCGACGAGTTGTTCAAACGTATTTCGACACGCGGCGAGTCAGTTCGGTTTTACAATGCATAAAATGAACTAAGCAACACGCGCAATTAAACTCAACCGAGCGAAAAGTGGTGTGTGACGCATACCGCATGTCACGAGCGATTCCGCATGTGACGAGCGATTGCGCGAATCGCTGCGAAAAGAGAAAAATATAACGGTAAAGTAGTGGTCGCTCGGCCTAGCAAACAAAATGTGATTCTAGTGGCTCTCTCGCCACTTTCATCGATCACTGACTCAATCAAGAACTCGCCGTTTCGACGAAACGAGTACTCGTTCGAGTTGCTGTCTTCTCACTCTACTCGTTACGTGTAATCAAGCCTTTACCGTCATTCCTTTTTAGTATCAACTCCATAGTTTGCAACTTTGGGCATAATTTACATATGATGCGCTTTTTTGCGGCAATTTTCTCATAATTGATACAATGGGGTCAGAATTAAAACAAAAAATCTATTAAAAATGTTTTCAAGATATTTTTTCAGTCCACTTTCGTAAAAAATTCTCCATGCAACACTTGAAATCTTTATTCTGTGCTTCTTGACCTTCTTTCGACAGCTGTCCAATTGGCAAGAAAGCATGCGATATGATTTGAAGTCGATGCAAAAACTATTTGTAGAAAATTGTGGGCATATTTTACCAGGAATTGCGTTGTAAAAAATATTTTATAGCTGCGAAATTTTTCTATTTTGATTTGATGTTCACTAGAAACAACCATAAAATGGTGTGAATGTTTTGATTCAAGTCTACATCGATTTCTATTATTGATGCATTTTGAAAAAACAATAAAAACACCAATAAACCCTTTTGCTTGTTGGTTTTCATCTAAAAAATAAATAATGTAAAAAAAATGTATTTTGCTCATTTCTATTTGTTCTCATACAAGGCCCATTTGGCTCATGGCTCATCGCACACAAAAATCAAAATGCTGGAAAAGTGCGCAACATTCGCGCAACTTTTTTTTCACAAATTGTTACTGAAATATCTAAGCTATACGCTAATGAAAACAGGTTTGCTCGATCTCACAAGACTCACAACTATATGTCTATGAAAAGGTCCAAAATTGGCCAATTCCCACCAAGCAAAATGTGAGAAATAGGCAACAATCGTCAGTGGCAACAAATTGGCGACTCGACGATTTATTGCCGCAGTGACAAATTATCAACATGTCACGAAAACACGTTGTTTTTCAGGACTTTGAAATATCGAATTGATATATTTTGTATTTCAGGGAGATTGATCGCATTTAAAAAATGTGTATTCATTCGTCGACGGTTCATTGATCAACAGCATTGATTCAAGCTCAAAACAATGAGAGCAACATTGAATATTTGTATGCAAATGAAATTCCATCCCAACCAAAACTGACTGACATTTTATAAATTGATAATTTCCCAAACAATATGATGTATTTAGATATGAAAAAGAATCGTCCAGGCGATAAGAAAACGACACGTCACGGCGATAAGAAAACGATTCGTCACGGCGAGTGGCTTTCGGCGGACGTTGTCATTTTGCGAAAATTGCTTTCGCGCTGTAGGGGTTCAAGCTGTCGTTGTTGTTGTTGTAATTCTTCTTCTTGTTGTTGACCTCATGCATGCATTTGAACGTATTGAGCTCTGTGCGGCCGTGTGCTGCCTGCAATTAAACCTAATTGGGCCGTGACGACCCACTTGAGCCGCCATTTTCCGGTCTAACGGCCCCACGGAACTCGACTTGGCCCAATTGGCCTCGTCCTGCGTGGTAATTTCGTCTTTTCATTCGACTCAACTAGGCTAAGGCGCACACAGTGGCAGCGCAACGAATACATTCAAGTCAGGTGAGGAGAAAAGAGGCCCAAGCCGCGGCATTTAGAATGAAATTGTGCCACTTGCTCGCGAGTATTCGAGTGTGTGCGTGTATGTAGAGGGTTTGCATTGCACAAGTGATACGAGTAGACTGGCATAAGTGCCACTGAATCTTGAGTGTGCAATCATTTGTAGCTTTAGGGTGGCGCTTAGATGTTCAAATATTTTTGCAGATTTTTTCAATATCTAAAAAATGTCATCTAAAAGCTGGCAACGTTGCTTTCTTCCGAGAAAGATTAATATCATAAAATAGTTTTTGTGAATTGGCAAACAGAAGTTAGCAGCCATTCGTACAAACGATTCACCCATGAACCATTAATCACCAGAACCTGCGCCATGTCTCACATGGCATAGCTACTCGTAATAGAAGGGTCCACGAAAGACCCTCCAGAAGGAGTACGAAAAGAGATTCATAAAATAAGACAAATGGCAAAAGTAGATGTGAAAAGTAGGTGCAATCCTAATGTCAGTGTTTGCGCGCCTCTGTAGATCATCCATCTGTGTGTATGGTATTTTTGTGTATGTGTGTGTGTATGTGAATGTGTGCATTGGAATTTTGCTTTGTTTGCACACCGATAGGGCTTACGTAAGGCAGCCGGCGGCTTTTTTGTTTGGTTTCTGCTGCTTGCTGCCGTCGGCAGTGCACAATGGCGCATTGTTGTTTCACGCAACCGATGTCTCACTTATTGTTTGTAGTTGGTTTTTATTTGTTGCCGCAGTCAAGAGTTGTTGGTATTATTGTTGATGCCAAGCACAGTTGTGCACACTCGCTCATAAAAGTATCTGTCTGCATATTGGTTGCTCGTTTATACGAGTAATTTGTGTGTGTATGTGAGTGTCTATATAGGTATAGGTGAAAGCAAATAAACCAACAACAACAAGGTATTGCAATCCTTTGGAGGTTGTATGCATTATCCAAGGAGACTGCACGATTTTGCAGTAAATATTTTTGTGGAGAACTTGCAACATTTGGACATTTTGTCCTTCATTTGGCTGCTACTCATTAACCCTTTCGACCCCGAATTTTATCCTCGATATTACTTTTTGGTGTTTAAATCATGAAAAACTTGCCTAAGAAGTGTGAACACGACAGTTGAGTTAGCCACGCCACGCCTTTTGGTTTGAGTTCTAGAGCTAGTTTACTTTTGAACAATTTTAGCTTAAAACGGGTTAAATAAATTTTGTATCAATATTTTTTAGTTATAGAAAAATTACTTAATATTTATGGAAAAATACAAAATTTTCAGTTTTTGATTTTATTTAATTTGAGAAACAGCGTAAAGAAACAATTCGTAGACTTCAATTAGAACACAAACTTTTCCTCATATCGCTGCAAATTATTGGAAATTATTTTGGTTAAATAAATTTTGTATCAATATTTTTTAATTACAAAAAAATTCCTCAATATTTAGGGAAAAATACAAAATTATCACTTTTTGATTTTATTTAACCATTATTCAAGAAACTGGGTTTTGATCAAACGCGCCCAATTCGTAGATTGCAATTAGAACACAAACTTTCCCTCATATCGCTGCAAATTATTGGAAATGATTTTGGGAATAACAGTAAAATTGTTGTAATTTGCTTTGGATTCACTTCTAAAAATATGAATTTGTTCTTAAATTAAACCCACAAATCAATTGTAGCTTTTGCTATAAGATGACAAATAGGTGAATTTTCTCTCAGGCAATTTTGGGGTCGAAAGGGTTGATGTGGCAGTGGCCTGTTGGTGTTGCTCTGTATGTGTGTGTGTGTGTGTGAGTTAATGCTCACAAAAGTTTACTAAATAGAAGTCGTTAGGGACGGTGATCCCATCCCAGTTCAAAACTAAACGAACTAATTACAGAAGTCAACCATTATAAACTTTTCGACTGTTTTATAATTAAGTATTTTACGTTTTGACAGAAAAACACATAATTAATATGTATGAATTTCCCTTTTTTCTGATAGACTAGACAGTCTATAGTCTATAGTAAAAAAAAATAAATAAATATAGTAAAAGGGTTCAGCCACAAGCAAACTTTCTAAAAGTTTGTAGCATGGCTTGAAGTTTCTAGCAGCTGTAAAGTCGCATGCAATAAACAAAATGTCTGCGACTATTTGGAGCATCGTATAGTAAAAATCAATCACAATATTCCAACTTTCACTGAGCTAGCGGACATTTGCTGAAAGTAACTGTAAACCAGCAACTGACCATTTGAAAACTTCTGCGCTCGAATGTTGGCCATGCAGCACACACTGAACACGAGCGTCAAAGTGCAGCAGTTCACAAACTTTCAAACTTCACAGAATTTCTTTAGGGCATCAAATTGAAATTCAACTCTTTCGCTTTCATTCCTGGTATGAAATACTTCACGTAATCCTCAACTGGCCTTGAGCATTGCCTTTGTTGTAATCATGTAACTGATAATCAAAACTGGTTGACAGCATTGAACAATCAATCAGACCGAATTTACCGC
Organism: Melieria omissa; assembly: GCA_963971225.1. Lineage (NCBI taxonomy): Eukaryota > Metazoa > Arthropoda > Insecta > Diptera > Ulidiidae > Melieria > Melieria omissa. The sequence continues at coordinate 59,362,477 of OZ020267.1, read as the reverse complement.
AAAGCCACAGGCGCAGACACACACATAGCTGTGTTTATGTGTGTGCGAGAGCCAAACAGAGCAAGAACTGCTTGTGCCTTGGGCCTTTGTTCTGTTGTTGTTGCTGTTCATTGGCAAGAAATTTAGGATTTAGTTTCGTTATTTTGTAAGAGTATTTTTCGAAACTTGTGCAGTGGTTTTAAACAAAATGCAATAAAATTGACTCTTTTTTTAAGTATTCAAGTTGATTAAGTTTAAAGCAATCGTCAGATATTTCTGAATATACACATTTGCTTGTTTATGGGTGCAAATTAAATATACATATATATCAAATATCTGGATGAAGGCCACAATTCAACAAATAAATTATTCATATCAAGACAGAATAAAGAAACACATTTCATGCTTCGGAAAACATTGGAACAGTTTCTCATGTAAAAAATTGCACCATGGCATCGTTTGATGTCACCCTTTTTGTTTCTTTTGAGCATTCCTATTGTTTTATTTCTTATTCTTCTTTTGATGAGTCCGAGCAGAAACATTCGTTATGCTAGCAACATTGATATAAAAGGTTGTAAATTCCAAATGGTTTATTGTAATCACCAAAAATATGAATGCCTATTTTCAATATTGAATTTCAAGCAACATTTCAAAGTAGACAAAAGCATCGAAAATCCTTTCACTGCTTTCAATCACCACAGCGCAACCTTCGTGTCCCATCACGTCGCAACGCTTTGCCGCCTCCGCTGGCCCCCAGCAAGCTGTCAGTCGAGCGCCTTCAAATGTTTGCCTTACGAGACAAGCGACATGGCAAAAATAGCAAACGTTTAGTTGCAAATCAAAAATAGCAGACTTGGGTTACCCACCCGAGTGAACCGAGGTGTGTGTGTGTGTGTGTGCGACACAATGGCGTCAGGCCACACGCAAAGCACGTCGAGGACACTTGCCGCTGCCCGCCTATTCTGTCACATTCGCCGACTCTGACACACACAAGACGCAGCACATTAAAGCACATGAAAATTTAATGCACAGCACTTACGGTGCCAACGCATTAGTCGTCGCCATGGACGTCTCCAGCCGCGACACCAACCTTTGGCATCGTTGCGCAAACGCAGCTGCCGCGTCGGCTTCGAAACAACAGATTGTGTCTGTGCAGCGTTAGGCCACCGGGCGCACGCATTACGCGCGTCGGAGCGGCACGTTTGTGCCATATATGTGTGTGTGTCATATGCCCGTCGCGTCGACGAGAGGGGCGCGAGTTGGCCGCGCTTGCTTCTGGGCTTTCGAATGTCGAACACGTGCGACTCTTGTGTCAGCGTAGGTTCTATGCCGCGCTTTCTAAGTCGGCGTGTCTGTGTCTGCATGTGTGGGTGGCTGTGCGCCGATTTTCTATGTCAATTTTGGCGCAATTTTCTTTTGCAGCATATTTACTTACTTACTTACTTACGGTTCATATTGAGCAGCAAAGGGGTTGGTGCGGCGTGGGGAATTGGCCAATGCTCGTAATTGGTTTGGTACGCATTGCTGCAACAGTAATTTGCGGAGATTTTTGGCTGTCACATTGCCACAATGCGGATTGGTTTTAATGGCTCAAGTTTTAATTGATGTGGCAGAATTATGACAAATGGCTTGGAATAACAGCGAACTGGGCGCTGCAGTTTTCCATTGGTGAATTGTCTCATAATTTTGTGTGCTTGTGGGAGATAAATTTTGTTTAAGAGCTTTGGCAAGTTGGCTAGTAGACAAGTCTACGTAGAGTTATATGGGAAGGCACCTCATATTTTTAGCTGGCTTCGTTCATTTTCATGTCGAAGAGGGTTAAGATGGCACTTTGTAGAAGATGACTTAAGTCATGGTTGATTGGAGGAACAGTAGAAGTGGTAGCTGCAATCTGAGAGAACTTGAGCCAAACTTTTTACCAAAGTGGAAGCGTTTTTTGGTTTTTGTGTGCCAATTTCCAACAAAGCGTAGGAGAGGAATTTCTAAATGAAACTATTTTAAGTTCAAAGAATATCTGTAAACCGTAGATCAAGCTTTGTATCAGAAATGATACATTTGGTTTTTTGTTTTTTTATAACTTTTTTCAGGATATAATTAATTGAACCATTCTTGTGACTTTGTTTGTGTTGGGATTATGCTTGTTTAAAAACATCTTTCACACTTTTTTTAGAAAGAGGTCTTGAGAAAATTGAAAAGTTTATAATTTTCTCCTTTATATAGGATAAATTTTAAATTTTTATTAAATTTTTTGAAGCTCGATCTACGGTTAATAGACAATCTGCTTACTTCCCCAACTCTTTGTCTTCGACCCAATAACCGAAGCACGTCCGCCCCCATGGGACAATCAAACATACAAAACATAAAATTCGAGCATCAAAACAAAATAAAGAAAATATTTTCAACTATAAAATGCAAAGAATGTGCTCCACTTACCGCAAAGCGCAGTTCAAATTAGACAAATGTATTTCTGACGCTGCACACACACTTCAGCGCGCGAGCACAACTCACATCCGGCTGGTGCGCGCACAAACAGTCGCAACGACCCACCGACAAAACACACAGCAAGCGTCCAAACACATTAACGATTATTACGCGAGGTCAGGTTGAATTAAAATGTGCGCATTCCGCAAGCTGCTTAATGGCCTGCGGGCGCTGGGCTGCGTCGCTGGGCGGCTGCTGCCTGCATGTTTTTCGTTCGCTGCTTCACAGTCGCTGTGCGCTGTTGTGTTTGGGGACTTCACACGCACACGCACACACACGCACTCAGTCTAATAGGAGCGCATGCACTTTGATGAGTTTGTTACAATAAATTAAACACCAACATTAACTCGACGAACTGGTGCAGTAAATTAATTGGTAGTCTTAAACGTTTTGCTTGTTGTATTTTTTTTAGAAATATAATTTTTATGATTTACTTGTAATTGCTTGAGTTAAAGTGCTTTTTGGTTTTTTGTATTTTTTGGTTAAGTTTCTGTAAGGTTAGTTGAATTGATTGCTTTGAGTTGTATTTGATGTCAGGGTATTGTCCTTTTTGCTGCTGTTTGCTGTTCCTTCTTCCAGCCAAGTTGCACGCACGCGATTGGGCTTTGAACTGAGCTGCGCTCGTGCAGCATCTTCGTTTTTATAGGCAATTCAAATGTGGAAATTCACCACAGCAACGACGGAACTTGCAGACAGGAAGCAAAAAGATAGCATTCTGATTGTGATGGCAGACAGGTGTAAAAGGAACCGTTGCTGCGCTGAGCACAAAAGCTTCCATTCGAAGCTGTGCGTTATAGCCAGTCAAATGAGGCTTTGCAATCAACTCAAAAACCATGTGACAGGAACTCGCACAACTTTTTTCTCAATGAAAGTACTTTCAATTTTTTATGATTTAATTTTTATGCATTTATGTGGTTGTGTGACAGTAAGTCACAGAAGTTGTGTGACAGTGAGTCTCGAAGTGATTTGTTTTTTGTTGTGTTGTGTGACAGTTGGTCCCAAAATGATTTTTGTGCGTTAACAAAACCAATACTTTTTAGAGTACTTGCTATGTGTAAATATGATAGTGTGACATTATGTCACATTTTGTTAAAATTTTTTCTACAGAACTTCTGTTCATTATTGAATGACTGGGTTTCCCATTCACTTTCGCGTATATGAGATAATGTGACAATGTGTCACAAAGTGATATTTGTTACATAAAAAAATATTTTTCATTGAATTTGGTTTAGTGTTTATCTGACTGGCTTGTAATCAATAAATAATTTACTTATTTCTTTTGCATTTCTTTGGTTGTGTAAGTCACAGAGGTTGTGTGACAGTGAGTTCCGAAATGATTGGTTTTGTGTTGTGTGACAGTCAGTCCCAAAATAAATAAAACAAATGCTTTTTAGAATACTTTCTAAGTGTATGATAGTGTGACATTATGTCACATAATGATTTTGTTTACAATGAAAAAAAATAAATTTTTTACAGAACTTGTGTTCATCGTTGAAAAACGGGGATTCCCATGCAATTTAGAGTATATGGGGTGATGTGACAATGTGTCACAAAATGATTTTTATAAAAAACGTTTTTTTTTCATTGAATTTGGTTTCATGTTTTTCTGACGAGGGGGTAGTGTGACAATGTGTCACAAAGTGATATTTTTACCTAAATAAAATTGTATAATTGAATTGGGTTTCATGTTTTTATGTTTGGTATTTAATCAATTTCTAGGAATTCAATTGAAAAACTGCCATTAACTTTTCGTTTCTGGCTTTGAATTTTTCCTTTCGATTTTTACCTTTTGGTTTCTGATTTCAATTTTGTTGTATTCCTAGCTGTCTGTAAGCATTCTAATCCCTTGACTGAAATAAACTAAACTAATTTAATTCTCAAAAAATCACCACAATATAAAATCCACTATCCGTTGGCAACTCTGTTGTCCAAGAATTTCGTTCCACTGTTTGCTGCGCTCAGCAAAAGCTCGCGCTCATTGTCCTTTTTGGGCTACAGAACAGAAAAATCGAAGTAGCCGTTTTGGCGCTCTTATTGCATTACTCACCACGTGGTGTGCTGCGACCGCGTGTACACTGTACACATGCAGTCGTACGCACAAAAACAACAATAGAAAACAAATGGAAAATCTTTTTTTTTCAGCAATTTTCGAGGGCAAAGTACCGATTTTCGTGTAAATGTGTGTGTGTGGCAGCTACGTTTGTGTGTGTGTTGTGGCTGGTGTTATTGCTATAGTTGTTGTCGTTGTTGTGCTGGAAATGTGCACGTTTTTCTGCTCCTCTTAAGCGCAAATAGTACAAATTTTTAAGTATGTCAGCTAGTGGCGGCGTGGCAGGCAGCCAAGCAGTCACATGTGCGCTTCGCTTTGTCTGTGTGCGGAGCGCAGCATGAAAGCAATAACAACAACAATGGCAAGGAAGCACCAGTGGAAACGGAAGACGAAAGGGTGGATGGCAAAAAATGGTTTGCGTTTTTTTTTTGCATTGGCGGTGTTTTTCGGGAAGCATCGCTGGCGCGAGAGCTGGGCGCAGGTAAAAGTGCTGCCACCCAATATGTGCTGCCATATTTTATGCGCTGCAATAATGCCAGCGTAATATCGTTTAGTTTATTGTGCTCGGGCCGACTATTCCTGCCGGCAGTACCCGTTGCCGGAATGACGGTCGGCCGCTTATCGGAGCGTATACGCGACATTTAATTTATTTGGCAGCGCGCAACCGGCTGCTGGCAGCATCCGATATTTGCGCGGCAGCAGGTGCCCCGGCTGCGAAATAGTTAATGGTGTTACGGGCCTTTAATGGCCAACGGGTTCGTATTTGAAGCGATTGCAATTCTCGCGTTTCCAGCGCAAATCGGCGTGAATAACAGTGTCGTTAGTTAAGGCGGCGAATGGCTGGTGGGCGAAACGTGACCGAGCGGCGCTTTGCTGCAGACCCAAATACATACACAATAAATATGTGTGTGTGTAGATGTGCGCACTCGGAGAGTCCACAACACCTTTGTTCATCTTAATTAAATCGTATTTGGGGCACAATGTGCTGCGTGTAAATTGAAATTAGCTGCCGTCGGTGAATGCGACGCAGTGCGGCGAGTCTCGGCTTTGTTGTCGGACAAACTTTTTGGCAATGAAATCGCCATTAAGCAGCCAATGAACCAAATTCAACTTTTGGTAACGTTTTACAAAACGTTTCAGTCGGCAGAAGTTTGTACGCGCCGCACCGGTTGCCAAATTGTTTTAGTGCGCAGCGCCATAAAGTATGCTACGCTACCCAAACGGTAGCGCACTGTCGCAGCAGCGAGCCAGCCGAATGTCAGCGCAATGAATTTATATGTACGCGCATAAATTTGCCGCAGCGCGTCGCTCCGTCTGTGTGTTTTTTTTTGTGTGTATGTATGTGTTGTATTTTTAGACTGTTTGGCTGTGTGCTGCTAATTGAATTTACCTCCTCGTCAAATTTCAGTTTGCAACTGAAACGCAAAACACTTGAGTGCTGCGAGTTTGACGTCACAAGCGAACATTTTCACTTTGCATTGGCAGCAGCCGCTGGTTTGGCATTTCGTTGAGTTCAGCTCAGTTCGGCACAGTTTTTGGCAAGTTCGATGAATGTTCACTGTAATTGCGCCACTCGGCAAGGAAACGCAATTAACGGTGAATGACTCAAGCAACACGATGCACTCCAATTGGTGGCTGCTGCGCACATAGAAATTACAGTTGTTGTTGTTGTTGTTGTTGTTGTTGTTGTTTTTATATTAAAATAAATATTCACAAAAGCGATTTGCATAAGCAAAATCTTAACGCAATTCCACGCACGGACACACAAACACAAACAGCGTTTCGCACACATCAAAATTGCGCACTTACAGACACTTCAGAATTCAATTTATATAGCACAAAGTTGTTACACTTTTCATTTATCTTTCAAGTGGAAAATTGCACAAACCCACGTATCCACACACTCACATACGCACACACACGCACACACGTTGCTATGCTCCGCCCAGCTGGACACACGACGAGTTCCAAACGCTGATGGACAATATTGTGAGCTCGGCAAGGCAACGTCACCCGCTGGTCATCGCCGGCGATTTTAACGCCTGGTCAACGGAATGGGGCAGCCGAAGATCTAACGCCCGAGGAACAGCTCTGCTTGAATCCTTCGCCTTGCTTGATCTTGTGCTGGTCAATCAAGGAAACACAAGCACCTTTCGCAAGGACCACAGGGAATCGATCATCGACCTCACATTCGTCAGCACCGCTTTGGCTAGGCATACAACGTGGCAAGTGAGCGAGCACTACACGCACAGTGATCATCAAGCGCTAATATTTGAGACCAGCCGCAGCTCCACAGACAGCGCTATATTCACAAGCCGAGCAAGCCGAGGATGGAAGGCGGGAGCCCTTGATGCCGAAGTATTTCGCATGGTATTCAAAGAAAAGGCAAATAAAATTCCCGGGGTGAGAGCGGCGACACAAGCGGCGGACATGCTTGTCAAATCCTTGGTCGTAGCGTGTGACGCAGCAATGCCAAGAGCGGCGTATGGCCCCAATCGCAAGCCAAAGTACTGGTGGAGCGACGTCATAAAAAACCTCAGGGAGCAGTGTCTCCGAGCAAGGAGGCAATACCAGAGGTGCAGGAATGACGCCGTGCGAGCTACACTGCATGGGGCGTACAAGGATAGGCGAAAGAAACTGCGGGACGAGATACGCCGCAGCAAGAAGGAGTCATTTAAGCAGCTGTGCAACGACGCCGATGCATATCCGTGGGGCGGGGCATACCGCGTAGTAATGGCAAAAACGGGCAACGCGCCGCAAGAAAGATGCCCACAGCTATTAAATACAATTGTTCGGACCCTGTTTCCTCATCGCAAAACAGCCAGCACACCAACGTCAGTAGGTCCTGTTGGTAACATAGTGGATGTGACAACGGACGAAGTCGTCGCCGCCTGCAACCGAATAGGAGACCGCAAGGCGCCAGGCCCAGACAACATCCCCAATAAGGCGCTTAAAATAGCCCTCTGCGACCAGCCAATCGTCTTTGCGCACGTATTGCAGCTATGCTTGGAGCAAGGGGTGTTTCCAGACAGGTGGAAGCTGCAGAAACTGGTCCTTCTGCCAAAGCCGGGAAAACCGCCGGGTACGCCGCAAGCATATCGTCCTATTTGTCTCTTGGACACGCTTGGCAAGCTGTTAGAGAGAATAATTCTGAACAGAATTGTGATGTTCACGGAAGGAGAACGAGGGCTATCGCCAAACCAATTCGGATTCCGAAGGAACCGATCAACAATCGACGCGGTGAACTTGGCGGTGTCAGTTGCTGGTGACGCTATTGCTGGCAAAAGGTGGAAAGGCGGAACGAAGCAGTACTGCGCTATAGTGACGTTAGACATAAGAAACGCGTTCAACAGCGCGTGCTGGGAGCACATGCTAAATGCGCTGAATGAGCTCAACGTCCCAGCGTACTTATTCAACATAATCAAATGTTATTTCAGCGGCAGGATCCTATCATACGATAGCGAAGAAGGACCGAAGCGTTACACAGTCACGGCGGGCGTTCCACAAGGCTCAGTTCTTGGACCGACGCTGTGGAATATTATGTACAACGGGATATTTAACCTCCCTCTTCCAAGCGGTGTCCAAATTATAGGGTTCGCAGACGATGTAGCACTCACAGTAGTTGCCAAACATATTGCGCAGGTGGAGCAGAGAGGAAATGAAGCCATAAGGACCATCGAACAGTGGCTTGGCAGCGTCGGGCTATCTCTGGCGCAGGAAAAAACCGAGGCGGTGCTCATCAGCAGCCGGAAAAAACCAGAAACGGCTTCGTTCTGCGTTGGCCGTTGCAGCATAACGGCCAGCAGGTGCATCAGGTACCTCGGGGTCATTATAGACGACCGGCTTAGCTTCAAACAGCACGCAGAGATCACCGCAAAGAAGGCCGCGAAAACAAACAGTGCTCTCTCGAGGATGCTGCCCAACATTGGCGGCCCGAGGAGTAGTCGACGAAAGCTGCTGGCAAGGGTGGTTAGCTCAATTCTGCTCTATGCAGCGCCAGTCTGGTCAGAGTCGTTGCGAACGAAGGCAAACTGCCGGCTATACGAACGGGTGTATCGGCTCGCAGCGTTAAGAGTGATAAGCGCCTTCAAGACCACTTCTGACGATGCTGCGCTCCTGCTGGCGGGAATGACTCCGATCGGCATCATGGCGGACGAGTGCAGCCGAATTCACGCCAGGAAAAAGAAAGGCGAACGCGGTGAGATAGCGAATATGGAGGAGAAGGAAGAGTCGTTAAGGCGATGGCAGCAACGCTGGGATTCCTCATCCAAGGGCAGATGGACTCACACGCTGATACCGGATGTGAAAAGATGGGTGAATCGAAAGCATGGCGAGCTCAATTACCACTTGACGCAGGTCCTGACGGGCCATGGAGCATTCAGGAGCTACCTGCATCGCTTCGCGCATGAGAGCTCACCCCTATGCCCGCGCTGCAGTGTCGCAGAAGACGCGAAACATGTCTTGTTTGACTGTCCAAGGTTTGAGGCAGAAAGAAACCACATGGCGATAGTCACAGGGGTGATGCCAACACCACACAACCTGATTGAGCTGATGCTGGACTCCGAGGATGCCTGGAGAGCGGTATGTAAATGCGCCGCAGACATCCACAAGGCACTGAGATGGGAAGAAGAGTGCAGGCGTGCTGACCGGCAAACGGGTCAAACCAGCTGACGTGGACATACGCTACTATTACGTGGACACACGACTGTGACGTAAATCCAAGGAGGGGTGGTGACAAACCGTACGGGGAGGGACCTATTCCAGACCTACGGTGGGGGAGCCTAGTAAGTGCAACTAGCGACTAACTGCACTGACAGCAAAACGATACTGTGAGCCGAGCGCTCAAAACCGCCCTCTGACGTAATACTTAACGGTAGTGTCCGGAGGGGATTCCGGTCTGTGACATGAGGAGGTTTAGTGTGTTAAAGTCACACACTGACGGGGTTCGGCTTTAGATGCTTCCTCCTCGTTAAAATAAAAAAAAAAAAAAAAAACACGCACACAAAGACAATTGAGCGCTTAAGCCAAACAGTGAAACCAAAACAAAAAAGTGTATTGCTAACAATGTGAAAAAGTTAAAATGGGAGACACAATTTAACGACATAATCAAAGCTACAAAGCAAAACCGAAAAAGAAAAACAAAGGCAATACAAACAAAAACTAAAGGAAAAGTCTAAATAGGAGAAAATCAGCGGCAAAAACAAAAGCGACGCAGCAGCTGCCGTTGGCATCAAAAGATTGTGTGAGCGTGTAGCCAAAGCCAGATGTGCACGCACACATACAAACAGCACATGTGTATCTATGTATATAAGAACTTAGTAGACAGCAGAGGTTCTTGTAGGAAATTGTTTGCCTTACTTAGTTGAAGCATGAAAATAAAACTGTGATCCACTGTGATCCACTGGGATCCACTGAGGATCATCAATTGATCCACTGAATCCATAGTTTTGTGTTCGAAAGGGTTAACGTGGAGGCTCGACCTGTAGTGCCTGCGCAATTTTGAAGTCTCTTAGCGACCGATCAGTTTTTTTAATTTATAGGAGACGACCACATGGACCCCATGTACTCGCATATGTAGCTTCCATATATTTTTCTCTCTTTGCTGAATTTTTTCTTAAAAAAAATGAAGAATTAAAATATTTATAAAGAATTTCTTCTTCTTACATACTTACTTACTTACTTAACTGGCCATAACAACCCGTTATCGGGTTACGGCCTGCCGCAAAACTTCTCTCCAGGCGCCTATGCTTCGCGCGCGCCTTCTCCAGTTGGTCACACCAAGAGATACCAGGGCCTCTTCCACTTGGTCCTTCCACCGGAGACACGGCCTCCCTCTTCGCCGTCGACCTCCAACCATCGCATCGAATACCTTTTTCGCCGGAGCTTCGTCGTCCATGCGGCAGACATGACCGAGCCAGCGTAGCCGCTGGATGTTAATTCGCTGCGCTACGTCCATGTCCTTATACAGCTCATACAGCTCGTTATTGGTTCGTATGCGATAGTCGTCACCAACCCGAACAGGGCCGAAGATTTTGCGAAGCACCTTCCTCTCGAACACTCCAAGGGCCGCTATGTCATTTCGTGTCATTGTCCATGCTTCAGCGCCATAGAGGAGCACGGGCAAGATAAGCGTCCTATAGAGTGAAAGTTTTGTCGGTCGAGAGAGGTCTCTACTTCTCAATTGCCTACCGAGACCGTAGTAGCACCTGTTGGCAAGAGTTATCCTTCGCTTTATCTCCAGACTGACATCATTGCTGCTGTTGATGGCGGTGCCAAGGTAGACGAATTCCTTGACAACTTCAAAAGCATACCTGTCGGCCTCGACGTGAGACCCTAGCCGCTGCGAGTCCCTGCGTGTAGACAGCATATACTTCGTCTTGCCCTCATTTACCACCAGACCCATTTTGGCAGATTCTCTTTCGATAGCCGCAAAGGCAGCGGTGACATCTCGCTTGTTACGTCCGATGACATCAATATCATCAGCGTAAGCAAGGAGCTGGACACTTTTGTTGAAAATTGTGCCATTACGATGTACACCGGCCTTGCGCAGAACACTCTCCATGGTGAAGTTGAAGAGGTCGCAGGACAAAGGATCGCCCTGTCTGAAACCTCGAACGGTATCAAAGGGGTCGGAGAGGTCACTTCCAACCTTGACGGAGCTGCGCGTATTGCTCAACGTCGCTCTGCAAAGTCTAACGAGCTTTGCAGGGATACCAAGTTCAGACAATGCGGCATATAGGCGATCCCTTATCGGGCTATCGAATGCTGGCTTGTAATCGATGAAGAGATGGTGTGTATCGATTTGGTTCTCATGGGTCTTCTCCAGGATTTGGCGTAGAGTGAATATCTGGTCGATGGTGGACTTACCAGGTCTAAAGCCGCACTGATAAGGTCCAATCAGCGCCTTGGCGAGTGGCTTTAGTCTTTCACATAATACGCTCGTCAGGACCTTGTATGCAATGGGAAGTAGGCTGATACCCCTGTAGTTGGCGCATATTGTTGGGTCGCCTTTCTTCAGCACAGGACAAAGGGCACTGAGGTTCCAATCGTTGGGCATTCGTTCCTCCAGCCATATTTTTTCTTACATAGATCTTCTTCTTACATAGATCCTAAATATTACTGCTGGCCATTAGCGCATCCACAAACCCAGTAGTCGTGCCACACACCAACGTGCTGTGGTGCCAACATGTCACAGCAGGCATCGGCAGTGCTTGGATGGTGACATGGCAAGTAGACTTGTTGCCGCTCGAAATTATTTTACATAATCTCACACTGGTCTTTTGTTGTTGCGCTGCCGCTCGCCCTTCACCGGCTTCTTCCCAACTCATTTGTCTGCTGCATTTACTTTGAACTTTTTGCCTTATTGCGCTGCGGTAGCAGCCTTTTCCTTTGGGTCGGAAATTATTTAAATTGTGAAATCGCCATAATTTAATTTTAATTTGCTAGACAGTTGATTGCAAATTTATTTCTAATGCAACAATTTCAATTAATTTACCATTCCATCACACACACACATCACACATGCAAAATTTACATTGTAAAAATCATAATTGCAACGAGTTCAATGAAGTAAACGTTTTTTATTTTAATATATTTATGAATGCAAATAAACAACGACAGATGTGTTGAAAACGCGTGCATAATTTTGCGTCATATGTAAAATTTCGCATGCAACAAACACGCTGCGCCACCGAGACGGACGTGCCAACCTCACTGGCCACAGTTTGCCTGTTTTTTTACTCCTGCTGCTTTATTTTTCATTCCTTTCCGAGCGCTTGCGGCATGCTTTGCATACTTGCAGGCGCTGCTGCCACGCCAGCTGACGCCAGGCAAACAAATAAACACATTCTCCAACCATTTCAATTGCCATGCAAATCGTTATATGCAATTCAAAGTTTTACTTTCAACAACCTTTGCTGCTGTGGTGAGGAAAAAAATGCGCTCAATTCAACGTATGCAACCGAGCGCCAACGAGGAAAAGTTTTGGTCTTGGCCGACTTGACGATACGCTGCACTAAAGCAGAAGTTTATTTTTTTACGTGTTCTTTTAAAAAAGCAACTCCACAAAAATTTTACATATAGACAAAATCATATAATGAAATAAATGGGTTGATCGCTATGCACAGGAATTGGTCGGAATTGTTTGGAATGAAACATATTTTCAGATATGGTATTTACAAAGTAGTAACAAGTGTAGATACAAGCAAAGTGTAAATCTGTAAATAAAGTGATTGTTGGTTTTTGACTGCGTTTGCGCTGAATAATTGAAGTGGTTTTATTTTCAAGCACAATCCAGACACGAACTTAGAGAAGTCATTTTCGTAACAATATTGTAGTTCATTCATCTTAAATTTTGTCTGTTTTGCTACATCTTAGAAAATTATTGTATTTATGAAACGAAGCATCGAGGCATCAAAAGACAGAACTATGACCAAGCTGACTGATTTCTGACCAACACTTTTCATTTTTTTTTTATGTTACAAAGTTCAGACAACAGCATACAAACTCAATCCACCCAGTGCAGCGCAGCAAAAAGCATGAAAAAACCAAAGTGATACAAAGTAAAAGAAAAGCAGTAAAACAAATGCTCCAAAAAATTGTTGAAAAGTTTGAGCATAATGGAACAACAAAAGCTCGTTAAAAAATAATTAAAAAAATTGCTCAAATGTTTGTATGAAATGAGACAAGAGAGACCACAGCATTGAAATTAATATTGTCAATGGAAATTTTTTGCAGAATTTTTACTACGACACATTCAACCATTAGCAATTAGTACTTATTGAAAGTTAGTCGAATTTTATATTACTTAAAAATTATAAAAAAAAATTAAAACATATATTCAAAGATGGAGAGACCAACAAAGAAATATCTGATCAATCATTTGAGAAAGTTGTACGAATCGTCCACATTTACATCACAAATTTTATAATACGCATCTAATTTTATGTTTGAATGACAGATGCCTTGAACAAAAGTTGTGTTACGGCGCTGCTCCTAGCTCCAAGACCCCAGGATGGTCGCAAAATGTTTGTGAACTTCCAATGGGAATCAGTTTTGGTTACCTGTTACCAATGAGTTCTTTTGCTTTCCTACCAACCCATGCAGTCGTCAAACCTAAATGCTTTGACTCTTTTGTCTACTTTCCACAACACAGTCAATCGTTTGAATTCAATATTAACAAATGTTGTTTTTGGAATATCTGTAACATTACATTACATTGTTAACTACATTGAAATACTCATTCATTGAAATCATCGTTGCTTTCGATTATTTACGTAGATCACTTTTTTTAATATACTTCTAGAACACTTAAAAGGATTTGCATAGCTCGATTCACGCCTAAATGTATGCTACAGTAATGCTAATAATGTTATACAAATATCTCCTCACTACTTCAAACTAAAACACAAACTTTAGCCTACAATTAGGCGGCCCCTTCGAATGCCAATTTTCTAGCAGCTGCTTTGTACTAACAACACTGGTCAACAGCAAAATGGCTTTTCTGGGTTTGACATCAGTTCTAGGGTAATTAAGGAGCGCTGATTTCGAATCCGCAAACCGTTTTAAAAACTTAGTTTCCGTTTTCGCAAAAAATGGGCATATCACTTTTTCGGATTTTCCCTGACTTTTTTCGCGTTTTGGATTGTAATTTCTAAACCAACAAACCGGTTGGTTTCACGGCTTCTTTTCCAATGTTATTTATTTGTATAAGTTTTAAAAATCACCGGTAATTGGACCTCAAAGTCGGAAAATATGGAATTTTAAGGCGTTTTCTTTGATTTTTAGGCCCTTAATTTTTTAAGTAAAAAGTATGAAAAATGATGAAAATGACTATGGTACATTTTTGTAATTATTTCGACAAGAATGGGAATTACGCCAAATAATTTGGCTGTGTTGTATTGCTTGATGTGTCGGCTTTCATTATACACCTAACTCGTTAAGTGATTTACGAAAAATGTGCATGTTTTTTTACATCAAAGAAAGCCCCTTGAAATTCCATATTTTCCGACTTCGAGGTCCAATTTCCGCGGATTTTTAAAACTTATACAAATACATTACATTGGAAAAGAAGTCGTGAGGTGTTGTAAATGCCATAAAGTGTAAATCATGCCAACCGGTTTGTTGGTCAGGGATAATCCGAAAAAGTGACACTCCCATTTTTTGCGAAAACGGAAACTAAGTTTTTAAAACGGTTTGCGGATTCGAAATCAGCGCTCCTTAATTACCCTAACACTGATGTCACACCAAGAAAAGCCGACCAAAAGTCGGAATTTGTTGCCCTGTGCAATTTTCCGCAACTGTCGGCACTAGCTTCTTGACCTTTCACGTTACTTCTGCTTTCTGCTGCTGCTGTTGCGCATTTTAGTGCATTTCATTGCCGATGCAATAATTTGATTTGCCTGTGTAGCCAAAGTGCTCCAAAGTGCGGCCAGCGCAAAATCCACTCCTGAGATTAACTCAATTTCAAAGCTGATTGCAGTGTTATATCGTCTGACGATAGCTTAAATAATCAATTACCTTCAGATTTAAAACAAACTTGGACATATACAAATTGTTTCGACACCATTCGCTTTAATGCATAAATTGGTTGCCATAGTGGATTTAATTGCGTGTTGCCGGTGGCATTTCATTTTGCTGTCACTTTCACAACTTGGCTTTTTGTTTGTTTACGCCCCAAATGTACAGTGGGTGCTTGGCAAACGACACACTTCGCTTCACTATCGTCAGAGGCGAGGTGTTGCCGCACAGTGCGCTGTCCTGGTTATCCTTTGGCGCGAATGCATTCATCAAATTGTCATTAGCAGCACGTAAAACGCTTACCGCTGCCTTAATTACACAAACATAATTTACAGATCGTAATTGCTGTATTTATGCTTATCTACCTCTTCGTGTCGTTTGTTTTCATGGGCGCCATTTGTCGCTCGTGGAACGCGAGCTTTGGCGAGTTTAGGCGGTTCGGCCTTAAACCAAAAACGCGCAATTGCCAAACAGCCAGAGGCGCTTTCTGCTACTAATTGAGGTTAATTAGCAAAATTTTTGTGCGCGCCCTGAGGTGTCTAACAGGTCGTTGTAATATCAATTTCATACGAACACATCCTGCAAGCGTGCCATCTCAGGTGTGAAGCCAAAGTCGGGGACATTCTTTGAAGCTACCAGTTCTACAGTGATTAGCTGAGACCGATCACTTGTGGATGATCCAAGAAGCGCTTTTAAGAAGACTTCTAGATAGAGTAACTTCGGGTGTTGTGGTACAAATTTTTTTTTTTTTGCCGAAATTGAATGAAATTCAACGCATGAGAGATAATTATTGGATATTGGATTTTCAACAAATTAACTAAAAAGGGCTTCTGATAATAAATTTGAAGTGATATTTTTGAAAATTTGTAAAAGCTCATAAACAGCTTATTGAAATAATTTTCCAAATAATGTGGGATTTTCCAAATAATGTGGATCATGTGCCAGTTCGAACCCTAATTAAAATCAGTCCTCGGCTTACTGTAGTAGATAGAATATTTTTTAATTTATTTTTTAATACTTGCCATGCCCTAAAGGAGTATTTGAGCTAAAGGTATTCCTATTATATTATCCTTGACAGTTAAAATTACTTGAACTTGACTTCTTTTGAAACAAGTATACAAAATAAATAAATCTTTATTAGAGCTATTAGCAACTGGCCAACGACATTGCTTGTGAAAAGCATGTTGGTGTAAGATTTTGTAATTTTGAGTGCATTGTCAACAATTTAATTTCGAGAAAAACATTAAAAACATTACCTAACTACACAGTGCGACAATTATGTGTTAAGACTGCCTCTAGAAAACACAATTAAAACATGATAACTGCTAATTTTTCGGTATATTTATTCGAAATATTCTTCTCCTGATTCAATACACTTGTTACATCGATTTATTAATAATTCAAACGCGTGTTCCAGCTCATTTTTTGGAATTTCCTCCAGTGCCCTCATCGAAGCCCGTTGTATGGTCTGAATGTCATTAAAAAAAGCATCCTTTCAACTTCAATTTCAGTTTCGGGGGCAAAGAGAAGTCACACGGTGCCAAATCAGGTGAATACGGTGAATGATTCAACACACAGACCTGATTCCGAGCCAAAAATTGACGAACAATGAGTGCTGTGTGACTCGATGCATTATCGTGCAACAGAGACCAACTTTTTTATTGCGGTATTCTGCTCGAATACGACGGATTTTGGCCATCAAACGCTTTAAAACTTCGAGGTAATATGCGGCAGTAACTATTTGACTAGTTAGAACAAATTCTGTGTGGATAATTTTTTTGCTATCGAAGAATGTGATGAGCATTGTCTTGATTTTTTATGGAACTTTTCGTTTTTTTTTGGCTTGTGGTGAGTTTTTTGATTTCCATTTATTGTATTGGAAACAACATGTTAAAAACAACGTAAAATTTGTTTTCAGGAAGTTTTTCTGCGGCTGCAACGATGTCTCTAGAATGACTGACTCTCATTAATTTTTGCTCCTCGTTCAATGTGTGTGGAACAAATTTTGCGCAGACCTTTGTTTTGCAATTTGTTTTTGATAGTTTCTCTGTTAATGTTTAATGTTTCCATCATTTTCAGTGAAGCCTTGCGATCTTCTGCAATAAAATCACGACCTTTCTGGATCATTTCCGGCGTCCGAACTGAAATTGGCCTTCCTTCTTTTATTTAATCTTCCAGCAATTCTCTGCCATCCACAAAACGTTTATGCCATAAAAAACATTTGATCTTGATAAAAAAGCATCGAAATACGCTTTCTGCAGCATTCGGAATGTTTCTGATGCACTTTTACCAATTTTTACGTGGAATTTAATGCTCTTTGCTCCATGTTAAAATTTCAACATCAAACGAAAACGTGTTTTGCAAATGAATTTTAATAAATATTAAATGTCAACCAAATGTCATGAAATTTTGACAGTTAGTAGAGGAAGGTTGAAGCTTCAAAACGCATGTACTGGCGCATAGATGGTTGGTTGCTGAGATATGGTTCTTAATACATAATTGTCGCACTGTGTACATCACAATACCCCAAGCCTCGAAGACCTATTAACCCCTTTTCGGTCGATTTTTCGACCAGCCACTTTGAAGGAGAGTAGCTCTGCACTTAGACATTATATCTTTGAACTTTTGATGCGTAAAACAGCTTTGGTCTTTTGGTAACCCCTCAAAATAATAATTTTTTTTTTAAGATAAATTTAGAGATGTTAGCGAAGGCACGAAAAAAAACATTTTTTTAGTCATATTTTGAATATTCAGAAAAATATATAACATTTTAAAATTATTGATTTATTATTGATCATTTACGAAGCCAAAGACCAAACTACCGCAATCAATTGATATCCATAAGTTTATGAAAATATTTTTATTTATTTTATTTATTTATTTTTTTATAATAATTTACATAGAAATAAAATTTTTATATAAATTAAAGTACGCAGCACTGGCTTCAAGGCCTTCAGCCGCCTTGTAATTAAATCTAAGAGTTAAGAACTTACGCTATGTGTTAGTACGTCCGTTGTTAGATAAATCAGCACCGCGTACTTTTCAGTGGTAAAAAAATCGACCATTGGCCAGAAGTCGTCATGTATGTACATATGTGGGCCAACAATTGTATGTTTTCATGCTTGATTATTATTTGACTAAAACTATGTACATAGGTATTTGTTTTTATTTGAAATTCAATTTTTATTTATTTATAAAAAAATTATGTAAAAAAAAAACACAAAAAAAATACACAAATATTCTTGATTAAGGTCCTAAGACCTTAAAAGGAATTAAAAAAATATTGGCAATTTCTGGTAGCGGCCGAAAATGGGTTAAACGAATATTTGCAAGTCTATATTTTGCAATTAAAAGCTCGTTCTTAGGTCCGCCAGAAACTTCGGCCCTCGCCGCCCAAACTTTAAATTTGAAATTTTTGATTTTTAATCTTAAATTTTTCTCTCAAACAAATCTTATTCTTAGACCTCAAAACTATCTGCGCCTCATTTTTGATTACAAAAGCAACTCCAGCAGTTGTTGAACAAAGATTCTAATAATTCAAATTCTATTTTCGTTGACGTCATTCAGTTTCTAAATTAATGCTCGTTAACAAGCGCAGCCACACATTCATTCACTCACTCACTCACACACACACACACACACAGACGCCTTTACCTTTACATCACTTTGGCAAAATTCAATTAACTACTCAACGCACCTTGTGAAACACTTTTGTATCGTTTGCACATTTCAAAAGCAAACAACATCAATCGCTGATTCAATAAAAATCAGCAACGCTCTGCGTTGTGTTAAATTCCGCTTGCAATTACAAAAATAATATTTTGTACACACATTAAAACGCGCGCGGCCTTATTCAATTTATTAGCGCACAAAAAACTTAATAATTTCATTTTGCCGAAATTGACACGACGACATTCAGCGCGCACTATTCTGCCATCGCCGCTCGATCGCCCGCGGCGCACGCAGCGGGAAATGCCATTTTCTGCGACACAAAAACGCGCGATAATCCAATTTGCCCACCGACAATGGAAAATTTCAGCAGCACCACCCCGCCAGCCGCCAGCCACCGGCTGCGCAGTTTCGCTCTGCGTGAACTTATGAAATTTTCGCCTGCCACTGCCGACCGACGCCCGACCGGCGTTTAATAATAGTACGCGTCGTACTAGTGTAATGCGAGCAAATACAATTTTCCTACTTCAATTTAAAATCCTAAAAGGTCAATTAAATTGTTGCGCCAGCACAATGGCAACGCAGCTGCTCGCGTTGCCAGCAGCGTTATGACAACGCAGTGCTGACGCAGTTGGCTGGCCGCAGCATGGTGACGACCGGCGGCGGGCAGAGAGCGGCTGGAGGCGCGCTACGTCACACAGCGTTTTACGCATTGGCGAATTGCAGTGCACACGTGAGGCTGCAGGCACGCGCCGCACCTCGACCCACTGCCAGTGCGTCTCGTGGTTGCTGCTATTTAAATTCTGCTGCAGAAATATGGCCTATTACGTCGAGGTAAATGCGAAGCAATGTCAGCAACACCTGTGTGCCGCCAGGAGGCAGCAGTCGACAGCCGGGCGTGAGTTATGCGCCCAAAGGGAAAAGTCAGTTTCGACTCGACGATAGTTGGCGCCCAGTTGAAGGGTGTCGAAAGTGCGTCGAATGCCTGGAAACTTTTTAGCAATTCAGCTGCGCGAGTGTGGAAATATTGCAAAATATTCATATGCGAGGAGCAGCAAGTTTCCAATGCACAAGGCAAATGCTCTCGGCGCTAATGGCTTCTGCTGTTGCTGCGTAGTCGCAAGTCAAGTGGCAAATGGTTTTGACAACGTCTGTCGTGGGGCGGCGTAAACGTCGCTCACAAGTATTTGAGCTGCCACTCGGGCGAAAAATGATTGGTGGGAATATGGAATTTTTCTAACGCGCAATTTGCAATGGCGTTAAGCGAACTTGATGTATGACTGGGTTGATACAAAAAGGGTTTGCAACTAACTGACTGAAGAACGAGGTGCTGTGTGGTTTAAAAGTTGCAAATTGAATTGCTGGTGAACTGATAAACCATCTATCCAGACCTGATTTCTACCCCCACAAAACACCCCTCGGGGTATTTGTAAAGTGTACCCAGTTTTGTCTCTCTTACTTTAGTTTAATGTAAAATTTTTTGTATAAAATTTTGATTTTTTTACGATATTTCCAGCTTTAAAAGTTGTCTCTAGTTCCCCAAAACGCATCCCCGTCTTTGACTGATTGCATGTCGCAGTACTAACTGTAACTTTTTTACCAAACGAAGAGCTTTTATGTAAATATTCTTCAAACGAGTTGCATTGTCAATCGTCTAGTCTTATTATCAACTTGGCAAAGTACCTAATTGCATTAAATTTTCCAACTTCCAATTTACTTTTGCTTCTACTCAGACATCTAATTCGCAATCACTGCAAGTTCAATTTTTATGCGCGCATGACTTTTTTTGCGTCTTTCAATCATCAACGCAAATCTAAAAAAAATTATGAACACATTTTTTCTCACTTTACACTCTTCCAATTTTTAGTATTTAAACGACCCAAAAACATTATTGTCCACACCCATCAACAAATCTCCATATCCAAAAAAAACAACATAAATAAATTAGGCTGAAATAATTAGACGCAACAAGCGTGCGGGCTCAGCTTACCTTCGGCTGCTTGGCGTAGTAAAATTTATTTTGCTTCAAACGAAAATAGCGACGTCGCCAGCGCTGGAACGACCACGTCTGCTTGAGCAGGAAACCCTCCTTAATGGCCGCCTGCAAGTGGAATCAAGCACACAACGCCCACATGAAGCGCGTCGATTAATTGAAAAATCGTATAAGTTTTTAACATATTTTAATAACAACAACAACAACAACAACAACAACAACAACAACAACAAAAACAGGCAATGCCAACTTTTTCCAACTTAAACAAAACAAAAATTTAAATAACACAAAAGGCAAAAAAAATCCGAACGTCATTTAGAAAATCGAAAAAAATATCGAGTTAACACTAGAATGCCTAAGATAGTCATTTTGACAACATTGAGGTGTTTTATTGTACATAACTTTTATTGCATAGCTTTCTAAAAATTATCAGGTGTACAACTTTGCTTCCGCCGTTTTCCGATAGGTGGCTGTACCGGCTGAGGCTGGTTGAAATACATAGATGGTAATGCCTTTAAAGTGAGTGTGGACAGTGCCTAACGAATTGTCATCGCCGTTTCAGTGACAGTTGTGCTTGTTTTCGTATTATTCACGCTCGAAAATGTCCGTTTATGTGCCCAATTCTCGCCATTTGCGGGAAGTTTTACTTTTCTGTTACAATTCGAAAAAATGCAGCTGAAGCGCATCGAATGCTCTCAGAAACTTACGGTGATGCTGCTCTGAGTGAAAGAACGTGTCGGGAGTGGTTTCAACGTTTTAAAAATGGTGATTTCGATGTCGAAGACAAACATGGTGGTGGAAGAGAAAAAACCTTCACGTCGCAAAAGTGGTCAAAAAGTACCTGGAAACGCTGAAATGGGAAGTCTTGCCCCACCCGCCGTATTCCCCAGATGTCGCCCCTTCTGACTTCCACCTATTCCGTTCGATGGCACACGGCCTGGCAGATCAACATTTTCAATCCTTCGAAGAATTGGAAAAATGTATTGCTTCATGGATAGCGTCAAAAGAGGACTCCTTTTTTCGAGCCGGGATCCGAAAATTGCCGGAAAGATGGGAGAAAGTTGTCGCTAGCGACGGACAATACTTTGAATAATACATCTGTAAGCACTTTTTCGCAATAAAGCTTTTAATTTTGGAAAAAAAACGGCGGAAGCAAAGTTGTACACCTGATATTTTATGTGACTTTTACTAATTTTTAAAGCTAAATGTAATAAATAAATTAAAATAAATAAACAAATTAAACAACATTTACCTTAAATGCCCAAAAGGAGTCATTTTGACTACCAATGGAACATTTTCAGCAAATCTTACTGATAAATATGCATCTTCAATTGCGAAACATGAAAATTTGAAATAATTGCAAATATTAAAAAAAAAATATATTGTAACGAAAATGACTTTTCCAAGCTCGTTTGGATTGTGCTTGAAAATAAAACCACTTCAATTACTCAGCGCAAAACGCAGTCAGAAACCAACAATCGCTTTATTTACAAATTTACACTTGTTTTATTTTACACTAACCCTTTGCTTGCTCAACACAGACTCGTCCCTCCGTGCTGCACACTGCTGCTTTTATACTGGTTTTCTTATCGCGCCGATGTTTCTTGCACATTCTAGTTGTACTTTCAATCTCGATCGTTCTAGCACAGCCCATTACCCCCGCGAACCATCCCTGCCATATCGGCATTATAGCAAGTTTGCCGTACTCCAAAGTGCATGCCTAAAAGTATGCTAGGAAAAGCATTCATGCATTGCACAGCACAGCACAGAGTTACTCATCGTTACAATATCATACTAAGTTTTTGATAATTCCCATGTTTTTCAATCCAAAATTCAGTCAAAAATTCCAAATTTCATTTCATTTATCCCATTTATGTGTAAAGTACGCCATTATATTTAAATAAATTTTCTTTGTAAACCATAAAAATATGAAGTATCAGGCCATTCCATAAGTTTGTGCGTTTTTCTTAGGTGGTTTTAAAATAAATAAAAAAGAAGTTGTCAGTTTTTTTAATAAATAATAACTCATCCTGCATTATCTACAACGTCTTCCCAATGTTTAGGCAAATTTTTAATTCCCTGCTCAAAAAATTGTTTGTCCTTGGAGCCAAAACACGCATCGATATCCTTTTTATAGCTCCTTTTGAGTTGTAGTTCTTATTAGTCATATGGAACTGAAGTCTGCGGAAAAGGTGATAATCGCAAGGTGTAATATCCGGAGACTATGGTGGATGCGGTATTAGCTTCCATACGAGCTCATTCAGCTTTCCTAAGGTCTGTCTTGCGGCATGCGGTCTTGCGTTGTCGTAGTGAAACAATACTACATGGGCTGAAAAGTCTTTGGCCTGACATAGAGATGGCGCCAAAAATTAAGAATTATTGTGTTGTACATGGAAAACCATCCTTAACTTAGATTCTGTCAATGTTTCATGACATTTGGTTGACTAGTGGTAGTAGTTTGCGTCTTTTGGCTAAAGACGGTAGATTTTTTGCAAGTGCTGCATTCAGTTTGGATAAGTTATTGCAGTAATAATCAGCTGTAATCGTCTGGTTTGGTTCCAGCAGATCAAAATAAACGATACCAGTCATATCCCAAATGGACAGAAGAATCTTCTTTGGGGTGAAGGCCATCTCGGGGGGTTGGTTCTGGTGTTTCACCTTATCTAACCACTGGCGTTGGCAAACAGGATTATTGTAAGAGACCCATTTTTCATGCCCAGTAACAATACAGTTCAAAAAACTCTCATTTCAAGCCACTGCAGCAACTGAGAACACACATTCACTCTCTGCTGTATTCACACTCTTTGCTACGGAAAGTTTATGCGGAACCCATTTTCCAAGCTTTGGAACCTTGCCCAATTAAATCAGGTAAATTATGGCCTGTAAATTATTTCATGTAATGAATGTAACCTTCCAGATATCATATCGACTGTCAAGGCTGGCTTTGCTTCCACGAGGTGCAGCAAGGCGTCGGAGTTAAGGACCTCAGGACCACCAGAGTGTGGGGCATCCTCAACGTCACAATCATCACTTCGGAATTTGGAAAACCACTTTTGCGTCCTTACACTCACGGCATTCTCCCAATGAGCTTCGTTTATTCTGCAGTAGCAGTTGTTGCATTTTTTACACTTAAAAAAAAATAAAAAATATGCCTCTGATACTCATTCGAAGATTCCATTTTATTTTTTAACAACGCGTGCTTCTATCCGCGATTAAAATCACTTGTTGAATGCACAATACATCAGAGAAAATTAGAAAAAAAAAAGCCGTTATCTCCCACGAATCATTTTTTGTAAGCAAAAAGCGCCTATTGTGAAACTATTGAAAAAAAAAACGCACGAACCTTTGGACTGACCTGATACTTATTTTAATTTAATCTCGTGTGCATTTATTCATATTTGCGACTTAAAAATAGTCAGTAAACAATATTGTAGTCAAAATGACTACGTATGGGTATTTTAGGTTGGTCAGATTACACTACTCGACACGAAAAATACTCCTAAAAATAAAAGTATTTTTAAGATTAATTTTCGGCTGCTGAACACGAAACTGAAAATCAAAAAATTGTATTACACCGTGCGAACATTTTTTTTTATTTTTACGAGACCCATCCAAATGTTGATATAGACGTGAAACTAGAGGTCATTTATAATATTCGGGCATAGTCAGTTTCATTTTCTGACCCAAAAACCTTCTTAAAGGACTTTAAAATTTTAAGGATATACACATTTAAAATATTTTTTTAAATATTTTCGATTGTGCAATGATGAAGATATGGGTATCAAATGAAAGAGGAAAATCGTCTCCTTTGTTACTAAATTTTCTATTTTTAACTTTCAGGACTAAAATATGTCAGGTATGCGAACATAAATGTTTTGGTTGTAGATGTTTCTCAGTCTGTAAATTCATCCATCTAAATTTTTTTCTATTTCAAAGTTCACACATGTGTTACTCGGATGGTTGGTTTACGAGGTATGAGCTCATAACTGAAATAAGAGGGGAAAAACGTGTTTTTCGAAGATTTTTCGAAAACGCTTCTTAAGAAAATTTTTTGATTTTCAGTTTCGTGTTCAGCCGAAGATTAGTCTACAAAATACTTTTGTTTTAGGAGCACGCGATAAACCCATTTTTTGTCGATTAGTGTTATCGGGCATTCTAGTGTTAAACGAGCCAATTGCGAAATGTAAGCAACAGAAATGCAGCAAAACAAGAAGAACGATTAAAGTCAGTCAAATGAATTGCGAATTGCAGCGGCAGCAAACAAATGAAGTCAACAACAGACAAATAGAACGAGTGAGAAAGCGGAAAATCGAGTATTGAAAGGCGTCAGCGTGTCAGGCACCCACACTAACACATTGCCGGGACATTTTTCAACGGCAACAAAACAAAAAAAACACACTAAATATTGTCGGACACAAATAATAATTGGCTTTTATTTTCGCGGCACCCAACTCGGCAATGTCCATAGTCACAAATGAGTGTATGTGTGTATGTGTGTGTGTGTGCCCTATGTCCAACGAACGATGGGACAGCGCTTTCAGTGTTTATTAGCGTAGTTCACACTTTTGCAGATGTTTCGATTACAACTCAATTTCCCATTTCAGACACAGATACCGTTTTGTGATTTAGTACAAAGTGGACATTGAAACAATGTAATTAAAACTTTAAATAGAAAGAAGTAAAACCAAACAAACAACTTTTTTGTACAATTTCTCAGTGTGAACTGGGCCAATTTTGCGTCCTTTGATGCCGAGTAAACAAAAGCACTGGCGCTCAATAGTTCTGTGCAAATAACGTAACTGTGTGCCGTGAAGTGTAATTGTCACACAATCGGGTTTCCAGCCATGGCTGCGGCGGTGATAAGGAAATAAAGCGTCACTCAAACTGTTGAATAATGAATGACATGAAATGGGGCAGAACGAGTGACTGGCGGACGGACTGTTACAGTCATTGGCCATGTAGTGGTACAACTGTCAGTTAAAAGTTGTCTTGCGACAGTTGAGATTAGGTTTGGGTGGCGGCACAGCCTTGATAGGGTAGCGAAAGTGGATATTGAGTGTGTGAACGTTCACAGCAACTGAACGTTGTGGGTGTCGTTGTGTAGAATTCTAAATAGCCAAAACTACAAGTGGAAAAGGCTCGAAACCAGCTTAGCGAGATTAATGTGCACCAGTCAGCAACACATGCTTGCGTGCGCCTGTTGGTATGCTTTGCCATTTGTCTTCTTGAAGTTTGCTTTTCGCTTGCGTAGCGTACACAGCGCACAAAGTAATTTATTATGACGCGTACTTAGGCACAAGCAAACGCGGAGGCATGCAGACAATGTTCAAGTGGCGGTTGGTGCCCACACACACACACACACAAACGAACAAACGCCATAGTAAAGTTTCCGGCTTTTTACAATTTTTACTTTACGCACACTTCGTGCGTGAAATGGCGAGTACGGCAGAAACCGGTAGTAAAATTGTGCCAAAACACAAAAGACAGCAATGTGCGACAATGCAAGAGAGCAAACGCACGATTCGAACCGAGAGCGCTAAGGTAGTTCGCCGCTCCTTGACGAAGCTTTTGGCGAAAGCGAAAGCTTTAAGGCCAAAGTCTAAGAAATGCAAACCGTTTCGACAGGCGCGGATTGAAGAGGAATGATAAAAGTGGCGCTGGATGTCTCAAGAAATGCAGATTTGACTATGTAAAAATACCAAATTCTCAAAAGGACCGATTTATAGAATTTAGAATGAATTGGAATCGAGTAAATTATGGTTACAGACCTATTTTGAAGCTAGAGAAGTTAAAAGACTGAATAGAAAGATTCAATATCTTTTGCATTGTTTGGGGATA
Source organism: Melieria omissa (assembly GCA_963971225.1). Classification (NCBI taxonomy): domain Eukaryota; kingdom Metazoa; phylum Arthropoda; class Insecta; order Diptera; family Ulidiidae; genus Melieria; species Melieria omissa. Next base: position 59,335,949 of record OZ020267.1, on the reverse strand, counting down.
CTTCCCTAATGTTGGATTTAACTGTGATTTTTGGTCTCTGCTGAAGCTGTTGGTACCCAAATCTTTACTTATATGTCAGAAACGAAAGACTTTCCTTATGCATAAGTGCTATGAGGCCGCTTCTTTACTTTATCTTCAGCTCATGCAGATCTCCAAACACGCAATAGCAGTTTAGAAATAGTTTACATCCTTCTATCAGAAAACTCATCACACATCTTTCTACAGAAAACCTATGCGCTGAAGGGAAAAGAAGGGCAGATTTTCTAGGCTTCACAAAGATCCAAACATACATTTCGGCATAGTTTGCCCGCCACTCATCGCTTATTAAAAATCCAACAAAGGAATTATTTATGTGGAATATATGTAGAAATTGTCATAAATGCCACAAGTAGGTAAACTTAAACCCAAATCTAATGCATTGTCAGTTGATAAGTAAACAAAACGTTGAGAACGGCAAGAGTCAACAATGCAAAGTGGCGAAAGCAAAGCAAAGCAAGAATGAAATTGACAATAACAACGCGAGCGCAGACACCAACACAACGACAAAGCAAAGCAAAAGCAAACAAAAGCCGCACATGGCGGCAGCACGCCACAAACCGTTACCCGCACGCGACCACAGCTTGCCGTTCGTTGCCGTAATGGCTATGAAAGCAATTGCTAAAATGACATCCGTCAACAGTGGCAGCCATTCAACCGACAGCGGCAACCGCGCGCGCGGCGACAATTTCGCAGCAGCCGCAAGCACGACAAGCTTTTCGTTGGGTTGCTCTGCTTTGCTTTGCTTTGCTTTCGCGATTCATAATAAAGTTAGCGCTTGTGCCGCAAACCAATCGCGTTGCGAAATGTTAAAGTTGAAGGCAAAAGTGCACCGATGCGTATGATCAACATTTAATACCCTATAGTACCCGACGGAGGGCGAGGGCGGCGCAGCGCGTTTGTACATTTGTTGTAAGTTTTGCTTTTATGATTACATTCGTTCTTTCATTAACTTTTAATATTGCGCATTTATTCATTTGATTTACGCAGTGCTGTATGTGTGTGTGTGTATGTGTGTCGTCTTTTGCGAATTGTGGCACGTGTTGCTTGTACTTGGGAGCGGTTTGAGGTTTTTAAGTCTGCAACTGTGGCTGACAAGGACCTTCGGATGCGAGAATGCTGGAGGGTAAAAAGAGTTTTTTCTTTAAGAAGAAAATACGTCAAAGTTTTAATAAGAAAGCTTTAAAGGTAAATAGATTAGATTTTATTTCTTAACCCTTTCCGACATGAAAATAAACCCGTATGTTGGACATTCTGCCTGAAAGGGTTAAGGTCTTTTTTCGGGTAAACACTCTAACTTTGCAAAAACCTTGACCATACAATATGAAGTCGATGTTCCTAAGATTAGGACGAGGTTTATTATTGTTGAGAGATGTTTTGAGAGATTTTACTTTACGAGTAAATCCAAAAAATTGCATAATAGAAGTAGAACTAAGTAACGGAATGATGTATGTATCATTCCCTATCGATCCTGAAGTACGGAGCAAAGCATAATTGGTTAGTATTAACCAGAATATTACAATTGTATGTTATGAAAAATATACTGGAATCCGCCTTTAACTGAGCAACGAGCATATTGAACTGTACTGATAAAGAATAAGAATAAGAATAAGAATAAGAATAAGAATAAGAATAAGAATAAGAATAAGAATAAGAATAAGAATAAGAATAAGAATAAGAATAAGAATTAGAATAAGAATAAGAATAAGAATAAGAATAAGAATAAGAATAAGAATAAGAATAAGAATACGAATACGAATACGAATACGAATACGAATACGAATACGAATACGAATACGAATACGAATACGAATACGAATACGAATACGAATACGAATACGAATACGAATACGAATACGAATACGAATACGAATACGAATACGAATACGAATACGAATACGAATACGAATACGAATACGAATACGAATACGAATACGAATACGAATACGAATACGAATACGAATACGAATACGAATACGAATACGAATACGAATACGAATACGAATACGAATACGAATACGAATACGAATACGAATACGAATACGAATACGAATACGAATACGAATACGAATATGAATACGAATACGAATACGAATACGAATACGAATACGAATACGAATACGAATACGAATACGAATACGAATAAGAATAAGAATAAGAATAAGAATAAGAATAAGAATAAGAATAAGAATAAGAATAAGAATAAGAATAAGAATAAGAATAAGAATAAGAATAAGAATAAGAATAAGAATAAGAATAAGAATAAGAATAAGAATAAGAATAAGAATAAGAATAAGAATAAGAATAAGAATAAGAATAAGAATAAGAATAAGAATAAGAATAAGAATAAGAATAAGAATAAGAATAAGAATAAGAATAAGAATAAGAATAAGAATAAGAATAAGAATAAGAATAAGAATAAGAATAAGAATAAGAATAAGAATAAGAATAAGAATAAGAATAAGAATAAGAATAAGAATAAGAATAAGAATAAGAATAAGAATAAGAATAAGAATAAGAATAAGAATAAGAATAAGAATAAGAATAAGAATAAGAATAAGAATAAGAATAAGAATAAGAATAAGAATAAGAATAAGAATAAGAATAAGAATAAGAATAAGAATAAGAATAAGAATAAGAATAAGAATAAGAATAAGAATAAGAATAAGAATAAGAATAAGAGTAAGAATAAGAATAAGAATAAGAATAAGAATAAGAATAAGAATAAGAATAAGAATAAGAATAAGAATAAGAATAAGAATAAGAATAAGAATAAGAATAAGAATAAGAATAAGAATAAGAATAAGAATAAGAATAAGAATAAGAATAAGAATAAGAATAAGAATAAGAATAAGAAAAAGAATAAAAATAAGATTAAGAATAAGAAGAAGAAGAAGAAGCTACTAACTGGTTCTCAACAATGGAAAGTAATTAAGAGGCCAACTCTATAGGGGCTCATTTGGCCAAGCTGAAGTCCCCGCGACAACCACCAAAGCTTCCAATGTATCTGCCTCAGTTATCGGTGCAGGCTTTAAAAATTTTGCAAGAATATGAACTGATTTGAGAATAAAAAGGCGCCACAAGATGAAATGGTAAGTAACTAAATTCCATTTAAAGCTCTTCTTATCATATAAATTCGTTTTTCCTCTATTACACTGTGCAACAAAAATAAAAAATCAAAAAATTTCAAAACACACAAAAAAATCTATATACTCGTAAAACAAGGAGCCAAATGTAGTAAAATTGCGTTTTTAGTTTTTCTCTCTGACGTCAGGAATATTTTTAAAGGACTTTGAAATTTCAAGAACATGTTTATTTCAAGAAATTATTTCAAAAATTAAGCGCATTGTAGAATAACAATATGGATATCAAATGAAAGAGAAAAATCCTTAGAATCTTAGAAAATTTAATGTTTTGATGCAAAAGGACGAAGAGGTATTGAAAATGTCCTTTTAAAACTTGATCCTTCAATATCATTGGAAATTTCCAATAGTTTGTTTTGAAAAAATTATATCTGAAGGACTAATATGCGCACTATCACATCCTTGAATTTCGTCCTTCTTACTTAATCAGTTTAATATATATCCTGTCTCTATAGAATATGATTTGTTTCAACATCATTAAGGATGCTGAAATCTCTTCTTGAATTTGAAATAATTTTCAACAGTTGTGTTCAGTAACTGTTTTAGAATATAATGGAATTTCTTTACTTATTTTACCTAATTATTTTTATTTATTTTACGTAATAAACACACAGATAGCGCTCAACACTCCTTGTACGCCACTACGAGCATAAGACTCGATGCGTAATTTCGACAGAAATTTACAACCGCTGCCCAAGTTGACAATGGCACAATAGGAATTCGACTATCGTCTTTGAATTTTTGCATAATTTCTCTCCTTTTTTGTTTTGCACTTCAAAAGATCTAATAATAACGAGTGGCTCTCGTAGCGGCCGCAAGAAGTTGTTCAAGTGTTCAACGTGACTAAACCTCAATTCCCGCGAAATGGTTCATTGTGTTGGCATTTGCAAGTATTCGTTGGAGGTCAGCGCCGCAGCGTAGAGCGAGAGAAAAGAACACAAATCATGCCAAAGGAAAAGAAACAAAAATGAAAAATCACAACTTTTAACTACACACAGGCCGAGCCACGCGCGTCTCGCGACGAGTGGGAGACACGCTAAGTGCGGCAGAAATGAGCAACAACACAATAATTAACAGTACGAGCAGCGGTGAGGGGGGGGGAGGGCGGGTGGCTGTTTACCTACCGTGTTATTAATGTTGCGCTTGGTGGAGACGCGCCGGTGGAAGATGCGCGCCGGCTCCGTTTCAATTTCCGATTCGGACGATTCATCGCCGGTACTGATGGCAATTAGCGGAATGGGCGAGACGCTGCCCGAGCTGCAGGCGCTGTTGCGGCCGCTGCTGGTGGCGCTGCCGCCCAGTCGGCCGCTGCGGCCGACACGCAGCGAGTCTTTCAAATTCAGCATCGTTACTTATTTCTTTGTTGTTGCTTTTGGGTGTTTGTTTCGTTCTTTCTTCGGGCGCTGCTTGAAGTTTTTGCTTTTGTGCCAAGTTCTTATTTCATACTCTCGTTCTTATTGTTGTTGCTGTTGCGCGTGTTAACAAATGAATATTTCGTGCAATCTACGCACAAAGCAAAGTATGCAGCATACCTTTAGGCGTGCTGTAAATCGTTTTAATCTCTCTTTTTACTTGCAGATTCTGCTGGGTGTGCGTGTTGTTGGCAGCTGGTTGGGTAGAAAACGCAAAACGTACGCCAAAAACAACAAACAACTTGCTACGGGCACATTTTTGCACTTCCTCCGAAGTGGGGGAATCACGAAGAACAAGTCTGCTCGTTGGTGTACGAGTGTTTGTGTGTGTGTGTGTGTGTATGCGGCTCGTTTTCTTTTGTTGGCCTTCTTAGGTTTTATTGTCCTGCATACAATTTTTGGCTGTTGTTGTTGTTGTTTGTCTATTTGCAGCGGGATTTCATTGTGTCGAATGTCTTTGTTGCTCTGTTGTTTGCGAATTTTGCGTCTATTGTAAAATGTTGAACTTCGAACTTTACCATTTCAATGCAAAGTGTGAGCGCTGACGGCATGGAATCACGTTTCGTGTTTCGTGATATTTTTGTCAACTCGTTTTATTTTTTACTCATATTCCTTCTAACTGCTGCTTGGGGCCACCTAATGTGTCCAATGTGTGCGTTGTTGTTGTTGTTGTTGCTGTGTTAAGAGTTGTTGTTGTCGGCACATCAACGACAGTTAGCGCACATTAGCCGCAGGTGACTGCTGTCTGTGTTCTGCTGCAATTTTGCTCGTCCTGGTTTTTTTTGTATTTTTGTGTTTTGTTGTTGTTTAATTGTGTGTGTTCGTGCGGACCACGCCTCACACACTCGCACGCTGCCACCACACGCACGTTTCGTCGGGCTGACGCTCGTGTCTGAATGTGATACTTTCTATGCCGTCTGGCTGTTGTTGTTGTTGTTGCTGTTGTGTGGTCTCGCGTATTACGATTTTACGCCAATGTAAAGTGGAATTTGCATTTTCGCACACAGGCGCTGCCACACGCACCCACTCATGCGTGTCTATGCACACACGCGACCACACGTAGCCGCACACAGACGCGCCGTCGCCCAGCGAGTCCTTATTAAATTTTTACGCTATTGTAAGCGCGCGCGCGCGGTCCCCATTTAATCATCACTCAAATGTGGCTGCTTCTTTTTTTTGTTGTTGCTGTTCTGTTATGGTTGTTCTTGTCGTTGTTATTATTGTTGTTGTGCGGGTACAAATGAATAAAAATCTGAGCATAAATTTTCATTGCATTACACAGCGCGCAGGGGAGGCGAGCTGCCGCAGTGCGGCGAAGTGTAGCACACTTTTAGGAGCACTAGCTGCTATGTACTCGTAGTTTATCGCGTTTCACGCTTGGCAACAACACACTCGCAGTGCACTCGCTGCCTGGGCTTTGCATCCGCGTGCGTAATTCAATCTGCGAGCGAAGCACTTTAAGCATTTCCGGCCGATTTTTATCGCTTTAATTTTTCACAACTTTTCATCGCAATTGATTGTTGTAATTCGAAATGTTTTGTGTTTAATGTTAAATTAATTTTATTAAACGCTCGTATGTTCTTTTACAAACACTAACTATTTGATTTCATATTAATTGTTGAGTTTTTACTGAATTTCACACTTTGCACACTCACTGGGTTTTTTGTAAAAATATTTTTTTTTTACTTGTGAGAAAACACGTATAAAACCTTGTTTCAATTAGAATTTTATGCAATTTTTTGTTGTTGTTATTAACTAACGCTTAACTATCATTAAATTGTAATGAAATGTTTGAATTTTCTTTTAGTCTTAAGTGAATAAAAAATTGCTACAATTATTATTAGGGGGCAAAATCGCAGTCGGAATTCGCATGGCACCGCGCTGTAGATGAAGAAAACTACTCGCTTCAGCACCGCCGCGCGCACTGTTCAAGACCGCAACCCTCACTAACAGCGGAGCTTGCTAGCTGTGTGTACTCGCCGAGCCTTTGTATGTGTGTGTGTGTGTATTGGAAGGTTTTGCATTTTCTTTGGCAGACAAACGGACTGCGGAAAGCATGGTTTGTTGTTGTTTGACGGTGTATGGGTTGCCGCATACAGCGGCTTTTATGTATTTATGTATGTGTGTGTGCATGTGTGTGAAGGGATATGGCATAGTAACAGTGTTGCCATGGTGTGCGGAAGTAAATTTTACTTCAAAAGCGGAAGCGAAAGAGAAGTAGAGATATAAAGCAGCAGAGAGTCAAAACAGATTTTGTTTTCAATAATAATTTTTATTTTTTGAATGCAAAGTAACAGTTTTCTATAAAAAATAGCATTACTTTTACAGGGTGGACCGTTTAAGATTTGGAGTTTGAATCGGTTATAAAAAAAAACTAATGAATATTTTTGGAAAATTCGTGTTTTATTACAAAGTTTGTACTTTGTTGTTTAAGAATGAAAAACGATATCGTTCAACGGTCAACGAATTCGGTCAACTCTATTTTCAAGTACTTTTTCGATTGTTCTGGGTAGAATTTCCTGAATGGCAATTTCGATTTCATGTTTTAAGACTTCAATCGTCTCTGGAGGGTTAACGTAACACTTGTCCTTTACTGCTCTCCACAAAAAAAGGTCCAACGGACTTAAATTGCAGCTCCGAGGCGGCCAATTGACTTCAGAGTTTCGGCTGATTAATTGATTTTCGAAAACGGTGCCCAAAAGTTCGATTGTTACGTGCCGGAAAGTCATGAGCCTTCAGTTCTTGGACCAATTGAGTTTTGTTAGCCTTCATACCGAGATCTTTATGCAAAATTCTTATCAAAGAAGTGCGGGAAATGTTCAATTCCTGAGAGAGCGATGACGAGTTGACGTTGATGGATGTTCACGCACCTTTTCAGCTACAAAAGCAATGTTTTCGGCAGTGCGCACTGTACCAAAACGGGAACGGTTTGTTTGGTCCATTAACGATCCAGCTTCATGAGCTCGCTTCACAAATTGACCCACAAACTGAGTTGAAGGCCAATCTTTTTTTTGAAATTTTTTTGTTTTAATTTCTTTCAGTTTGGATTGAAGACTCTCAACTTTGGATGTAAGTTCTCAATATTTCCCAATTTCGTTCAGGCGTATAGCATCCCATTTCGTAAATGTCAAACTTTTAACCAGATTATGAACACAAATTGAATGACATTTGGACAGTCATTCTCGAAATAAAGCGTAGTTCAAATTCCAAATCTTAAATGGTCCACCCTGTAGCAACAATCAAGGTTTTCTGATACATAAAATTATTTATTTAAAAAATTGAAAGTGTTTTAAGAAATTCAGAGTAGTTAAAATAGGGTACACATTTGCCAAGATCCACGTTTGATATGGAGTGAGACCTAAAACAGCTAAACAATATTATTGAAATTGAAGTTGGATCTATTTCATAAATTGTTTTTCATCTTAATTTTTCACTTTTCTACAGAACAAAACTGTAAAACTTCCTTCAAACTGAATATATAATTTTGTATTGTCACATTTTTTTTCTACTTTCATGTCTCTAATGCCAACAGATGGCAGCTCTGGCCAGCACACACACACCCTGACATGAAACGCGTACAAGTATTTCCTTCTTGTTCATGTCCTTTCTGTTTCCACGTTCGGTTTCTCGCCTCGTTTAGCGTTCGTATTCATTCCGCTTTTCTCTGTTCCTTTCCACTGTTGCCAGCTGCAGCCACCCCGTAAAATATGCTCAACTCTCGAGAGTTCATGTACCCACAAAACTTGTTCCAAGGCTTTTCAGCTTCACCGCCGTCGCTGCTCCTCGCAACCGCCTTTTGTGCAGCAGCGGCCTACTCTGAAATTTGTGGAGCAAAACAAAGAATTGGCAAAAATGTCGACGCACAAAAACCGCCGAGGAAGCCGCACACAAAAGCAAACGGCCAAGAACCGGAAGCGATGCCCGTCAACCGTCAACCATGGCAAACATGTCACCCATAAATGGGGGTGTGTGCTGGTGGCTGGCAGCTGGTGAGACGACGTACCGACACACGCTAAACAGGACAGCGCGTATTGTGTGCTTGCATGGGCGGACAGCGCACTTTCAGCGTGATGGACAGTTTCTGATGCGCTTTTTGTAAATTGTTGAATGGTTCATTACTTGTGTTGCATGTTTTTTATTTGCTGACTGCTTTTGTGCGCGTTTCCGCTGCAGCATTGACACCGCCCAACATGGCAGTTGATATCCTTGCGCAGTGTGCATGCAATGCGGAAAACGTGTGTTTGCTTGTTTTTTTTTTAATTTTTGCTCTTTTCGTTGGCTTACTTTGGTCGTTGTCGCTTAGCTATGTTACTTGTGCAATTTTTCATTTTCTGACATTGAAGTATTTTTTTTTAATTTTTCGTTTGCTCGCTTTTTGCTGGTAATATCGAGTTACTTGAATGCAGCAAAATATGTTCGCATGTTTCTTTTGGGCTCATTTGTGTATGTAATATTGAACAATTTAATTGAAATTTAATGTTTATTGCGTCATTTGAGTCTTACGCCACACTACGCGCTGCGGCATTGTCCTTCGCTCGTGCAACAATGTCGCAATTTATTGCTCTGTTGTTGCATGTGTTCGCAGCGTTCCGCATTTTAATGTGTCCACGTGTTGGCGCTGAGTGCAAAGTGGTGTTTGCACAGAACAGTAACAGAATTACAGCAAAGTGCGGCATGCATGTCGCCATCAAATTAAAATAATATGCACCATACAGCTTAATGCTCGTATAATTTTAAATAATTGGAAATTTCGAAAGGGCGTTTCATAGCAAATCGAATCAGTCCGATGCATCATTTCAGTGATTGCATTAGTTGCTTTGTCGCATTTGGCAGTGAAACTAGATGGCAGATCAAAGTTGATTTATATGTTTGCACAGTGACGGGAGCACGTGAGACGACGAGCCAAGTGTAAAGGTCAAGCTCATTAAATTGATTACACTGGCGCTAACGGGCAGTGATGATTAAATAAAGCCATGGCCAACGTTGCTGCATTGTAAGCTGCTGGCACTTTGCTTACAATGCTTACATTACGTAAATTATAACTACTCCAGTTATATAAATTGCAATCACATAAATGCTGCTTATGAGATAAGAAAATCTTACGTATGCCTTAGAAGTTGTTACGGTCGGTGCACCAATTACTGCTGGTATATATGTACATCTCTAGTTAATTCTACTTAAGAAGCGAACATGTTTTTAGTTTCAAATGCAAATGTTGTACAGAATTTTATTCTCAAATATATCAGCTTAGTCTACAAGAGGTTTAATTTCAGTTATTGTCGTTTCTTAAAGTTTATATTTAACAAAAAAGTGACCGTTTAATGAATTGATTTAACTGAAAATTTCTGTTTGCGTTTTAGTGATACAAGTTTAATTAAATTTATTATAAATTTAAAAGAAAAACTTTGTTCAAGGTTTTAGTTCACATTTTACAGATTTGAATAAGACAATGTATAGTTAAAATATTTGAATTTCTTTGTATGACATAACTTCAATACATTCCCATACCTATTAAATTAATGGAATTCATTTAATGCCAATTCTTAGGAACTCAATAAAGCAAAGCAATTTCATATGAGAAGAAAACTGCGTTACCAAATTTCTAAATACAACTATACAATAATATTGTTTTAATTTTATCCACTTAAGCCAATTGATTTGCAGTTCAATCTGTGCTTCTTAAATGTGCGCAATGCTTTCGTCTACTTAATTTCGTCTAAAACACTGCCTATGGTGCTAGGCGTTCGTAGACCCAGCCATTCTCACCGGCATGCACCAGCTTACCGTCCACCTCCTGCAATTTGACAAGATTTTTATTTAAACTCAACTTGTCCAATAAACTTTCTTACCTTCTCTACTCCGGCGCCACGCCGAAAGCGTATGCGATCGTGCAGTCGATCTGTTTGTCCCTGCCAGAATTCAATAGTGCGCGGCTTTATCAAGTAGCCGCCCCAATTGGGCATGGGCACTTCCTTGTCGTTGCCCAGCTGCTGCTTGATGCCTGCCTCAATTTCGTCCAAGTGTGCACGCGATGGAATTTTGCTACTTTGCGCACTGGCCAGCGCGCCAATCTGTGAGGCTCGCGGACGCTGATGGAAATAGGACAACGAGGCGGCGTGCGTCAGCTTCTCGGCGACGCCTTCTATGCGCACAGAGCGACGCAGCGGGCACCAGTAGAACGTCATGGCCACATTGGGATTGCAAGCGATGTCGGCCGCTTTGCGGCTGCCATAGTTGGTGAAGAACGTGAAGCCGTCGGCGGTGACATCTTTTAGCAGCACAAAACGATTCGATGGAAAGCCATCTCTGCGCTCAGAAGTGTATAAATGAATCACTAAACTCGAATAAAACCGAGATTACTTACTTGTCAACTGTGGCCAAGCAGCCGGCATTGGGTTCCAGTATCTCTTCGGTCTTAAGGGCCACGTCCAGCCATTCGCGGAACAGACTGAACGGCTCCTTGACTTTGATGTTCTTCTCCAGAAAGACTTGCTTCTTCTCGCAATACTTCAGACGCAACGCTGTGCAGTTCACAAACATTGGTTGGCTTCAAATTAATGTTGAAATATGTGATTTCATACTTACACGACAAATTCACACTCATCTTGCGTATTGTCAGGAGTTGCTTCAGTTGCACTGCGCGTACGGGGAGTGAGGAGAATTCAAGGTCAGGGCTAATCTGTTAAGTGAAATATGAGGAAGTGCCGAACCTACTTCTAACCGATGAGACTTGTCTCCGTTGAGTTGTATTTCTTTGTTTTTTATTTAATTTGCAATTTTGTAGAACACACAACGATAACAAAAAGCAATCGGCGACAATTGCATCAGCTGTTGTTATTGCGGCAACGAAGTAACGGAGTAGCGCTTTTGACTGCATAACAGCTGATTGGGAGATAAAGAGAGAGAGAGAGCTTTTTGACGCTTTTGATTTATGGGAATTGCTTACAATACAGTGGGAAAAATTTTGGAGGGGAAATTAAAAGAAGCAAAACAAATAAATTTCCTCAGTAATATTCAAAGGGTTTAATTTTTGAAACAAATTAATTTAGAAAGTGATGGAAAATCTAGTGAGAAGAATTATTAGGGATTCGTCGCGCCTGTTGCAATATTCCGAACGTTAAATGTGCAGAATGAGTACAGGTTCTCGGCCTCCGGACTATATAGAATATGCAGAAATTTCAGTACGGCTGGAAATATGGAAACAAAATGCTTATTTATTTCTTACTTTAGTTTCTTTATTAGTTCACACTTAGCCATGTCTGTTTCTTCGTTTACCGCTACGTCCGTCGGCTCACGCCACAATTAGGTGTTTTGTTTGTTTTTGCCACCTTTCACTTTGCGTTCATTATCCTTCGTCAGTGCTATTGAACTGCGCGGTTGCTGCCCTGCACCGCTGCGCCTCTTGTTTACATCGTGACGTAGCATTTAAAGAGGCGCGTGCTCACGCCGCCCACAAAAAGCTCAGGACGGTTTTGCAAAGGACCAAATGTCAGCCGAAAGCAAATGCCGAATAAGCTCGCCGCACCGAAATGTGTCAAGCGTAATTTTGTTGCGGCAACGCAAGGTGGGACGGTGCAATGAAAATACGCGAGTAGAGAATATTTTGCGCTTTATTTGCCGTTTAATTTTTTCTGCAGTGCTGCCCGAAAGGACATGAGCGCACAATTTAGAGCAGAGCGAGAGGAAGCAGGATATGCGATGTGATGTGTGGCGATGACTTGACATCCGAAACACACAAAAGTCTATTGGTCGTTCGTGCGGACGGAACGTTTTTGTCAGCATTGTGAAGCGTTCGAAAACAAAAGAGCTGCAAAGGAAAAGTTTTATAGAAACAAGGCGGCAGAAAACGATGTAAAATTGCAAATATTTTTGTTGGAAAATATTAAAGCGCCACTGGTGATGCTCGAGGCAGATGCGAAAACATTAAAACTGCAAATACAGGGTGAAGGCGATTGATTTGCTGGAGCAGAAGTAGTTAAACAAAAAAAAAAAAAAACTTGTAAAATAAATAAGAACCAAAAACGGTGACGCGAAAATGTTTTAAACGCATCGGGTCGAGCGTTTGACTAACACGAGTATATTTGTTGGCCCAACAAATATTGGGGAAAACCAAACCAAATCGACCATAAACAAAGGAAAATCAGCGCTGCGTGCCCGCACAGCAACAATAAACACCAGCACACACGCACATTCCTTCTCACAGCCACGCACACACCTATATGCCAATTGAGTGCCTTATATCCTTTGATAACAATCCCCAAGGTGTCTACTATGCTGGACAGGAGCTATCTGGCGTCGTCGATCTCAGCGTCGACACAACCAAACGCATCAAAGGTGAGTGCCAGAGTGTGTGTGTGCGTGCGCGTGTGCGTGTGAGGTATGCAAAGCACACAAATAAAGTACAAGTACTGCCATCGAATGTCCCCTTAGCACTTGGAGCAACTGTACGAGTACACGTGACTCATCGCGACATTGCTTGGTGTTCGTCAGGAAAATTATAATTTGAAGCCAGACAGTGAAATTGCAATAAAAAAATAGTTGTTATTTTTCTAAAATTAGTAGCACATTTTTGATGCTGCGCAATTATTAAAATTTTACGCTTACTGACAGGTTCGCTACGGCCTCAACTCAAATCTGACTGACTGACTGACTGCCTTACTGACTCGCGCCGCTCTGAGACATATTTAAGTGCTTTCTGGTGTTGCTTTATTCTTGCATTACTTTTGTTGTTGCAACTAGTCATCAGCAACTCAAACAATGTGGCAGCTTGTTTCGTCTGTTTAGTTGATAGAACAACAGCCACACATGCTGCAACAACAAGGACAATAACAACACTGCCAGCGTTTTCATTATTGTCAGACGACTTAAGTTAAGTGGTGAACGTATGTAATCGAGGTCAGCACTTCTACACACAAATTTATGAAACAATAAAATAGCAAAACGCGTTAAATTACTGCGCACACATGCCGCACAACCTAATCAACACATCAGTCATTAAATTATTTTGTTTTTGCGGCCCTTCATCGTGCGGCACTTGCAGGCTTTCGCCAGTGTTGAGTAACATGACATATCTATTACACACGTTTCCATGTACATATATACAAATATTTACATATGAAAGTAAACTCCAACTGAAATAGCACATTAAATATGGCATTATTCACTAAAAATTGATTATTTTCAGAGGAAATCAAACTAAATGTAGAACATTTACTTTGTTCAGTGTTCGACTCGCAACACTGGCTGCCAGCCCATTGCGCCAGTCTGGGTGTTGAATGTCGTTTTTAATATTTTCCGGCGACTGATCCGCTCGCTCAAGTATGCGACGCCCCATGTCCTGCACCACGTTCAAGCCACTCGTTCGTTTTGTGTTTTTTCGTAGCTGTGTCCGTTGTTGTTGGTCTTAATACACATTTACTGCATGAAGTAATAAATGGTGTGCTCGGCTTATTTATAGTGTGCGCGATTTTTCTCATTTTTCGTATCTACGGTTGGCACGCGTCCAGCACGTTTCTCCCTGAACCCATTGAAGCCATTTGCCGATGACGAACCAATTAATGTGCTTACGAAAGTAGACAGGGGACAGTAATTGGGGATGGCGCATATGTTTTTAGACAATAACTGAACAATGCTCAATGTTGTCGTTTATATCAGCAAAGCAACGGGGAGAGTTTGACATGAATTACTCCTTTCGCAGCATGGGATTCTAATTGATTGTTGGTTCAGCTTAGTCAAAAGCTTGAAATAATCTGAATCTTCGGAATCTTAGATACAATTACCATCGTACAATTACTCTTCTCAACCCAACTCACTAATCCTAACCTAAAAGTAGAAAAATTTTTACTAAAAATACAAGCACCTCAAGTCTTTAGTATTATAACTTTTTTTTCTAAGCTCTAATCTAAGGTTTGGTAAATTTTGTAATTTTTCGCATATTATAACATTTGTTCTCAAATCTTGTCTAATTTTTTGTGATTTTTTCTTGATTTTTTCGCATTTTCCAGCCATTCACATCACAGTTAGCGGCTATGCAAAGATACGTTGGATAAAAAAGGGCTACCCGCGTGACAGTGAACGGGCCATGTGTCGCGCCTATCGCTCGTACCTCTCGTCCCGCTCGTATGTGCTCGGGTCGTGCGCGAGCAGCTCGTGTGTGGACTGGACTGCAGGCGACTACTCGTATACGTTTCACGTAATACTGCCAGAAAATCTGCCCACCTCGTTCGACGGCAAATACGGGCAGATACACTACGAGATCGTCACCATTATCGATCGGCCGGGTAGGTATCCGAAAGTGTTCAAGCTGCCATTCACCGTGATACATCCGTTGGATCTAAATGCGGACACCATTTACAGGGTGAGTGCCAAACCAACAACCCACCGACATTTTAAGAAACCTACTTCTACGTTGCACAGGTCCCGTTGGAGATACTCGATCGCAAGCGGTTCTGGAGCTTTTGCTGTCCCACAGGACCGTTAACTGTGAAATTCTCCACACCCTACTGCGGCTACGCACCGGGCCAAAAGATCCACTTTGTGCTCTACATCAATAACGAATCATCCATTGACATCACCGAGTGCGAGGTCAAGCTGAAACAGGAGGTCAGCTACGAGTCGCACGACCCGCAGCACGAGTACCGCTACGACAAGCATCTGATTGCGCGCCGGCAGTTCGGCAACGTGCTGCGCTGGAGCCGCAAGGTGTATCGCGGCTACCTGAGCCTGGCCTCCATACCGCCCTCGTCGGCGAAAATCTCCTGCCCCATCAACATCAGCTACTCGATCAAGATCATCGTGAAGCCGACTGAGTTCCACTGGAAGATGAAGCTGAAGATTCCGCTGACGATTGGCAGCATACCGATCATCGACAGTGCGGCCGCCATGCCGGCACTGCTGGACCAACAGCTGCAGCAGCAACTGGCAGCGACCCACAACGGCCTGCTGAGCCGGCGCGCCCACGAGGCGGCCGCACAGCGAGCGCAGCAGCGTCCGCTGGCGGCAACTGCAGCGCTGCCACAAGAGCAGCAGGACGGCGCAGTAATGCTGCCAACGCTGCTGGTGACTGATGGCGACAATCCGCCGGAGTACATTCCGATGTGTAAGTGGCCGCTGCGCTCCCCAATGAGCAGCACCCACTGACCGCAAATTGTTCCTTGCAGTGCCCCCGTCATACGAGGAGGCCATGGCACTGAGCGACAAGTTCTGTGACGACAGCGACAGCTACATGCAGAACGTCAGCACGAGCAGCATTGTGTCCAACGGCAACAGCGAACCCTTCAAGCCGCGCTATCCCGTCTACTACGAATACGAGACGCCCATCATACCGCCCGGTAGTGACGATTCCACCTCCGATATTTAGTTCTACTCAATTGACAAACGTTTTCATTTTTGCCAAAAGTCCACTCTCAACTTTTGACAAATGAATGCAATGAAATGGTTTTATGCTAATTTCCCGTTTCTTTATGTTTTTTAGAATGTTTGCAGTAGTTAGAATTATCGAAATATTGATATTTTTAAGAAAAAACCAAATATTTTTACTCTTTATATCTAACATTACATTTTTCTTTGTTTTGAAAAAATTTTATAAATGTGAAAATTTCGCTGACAAAATTTGCACGCCACACTAAAACAACCAGAAAACAACAACCAGTAATGTTGCGCCTATCTATAAGTATTTACATATTATGATACAAAAACAACAACTCTAGTACTACAAATGAATTGCAACCCGCGCCCGCCTCACAAATAACCAACCAACCAACCAACTAACCAACGAACAAACAATTTAAAATTTCGCTAATAATGTAATTTTTTCTACCTAAACAAAAGCAACAATATTCTTATACATCATTACTATGAACATTATGTAATTAAGCGCTAATTTTTCTCGTCTTCCTCTGCTCTCTCCCGCACCATCGAACGTTTCACACTGCGCCGCATAGAAACGCTCTACGACGAGTCGCCCTCACAGCTGCGCATTGCGCTGCAGCCGGACGCAGCCGATACGCCGCACATGCCGCTCAGTGCCGCCAGCTTCAGCATCTTTCGCTATGAAAAAAAGTAAACGTGCCACACACAGACAGCCACTTCAGCACATTCCGTGTATCCGTTCGCCGCTAACGTCGTTCAATGCCGCCAAAGACAGCACCAACCAAATCGTCGATGCAACCAACATTCGAAAATTTTGCGAACCAAATCAAAGACGAGCGAAAAAACACACTTTTGCTATCGAAAACGCAAACTCACATAGCAAAGTATGAAGTTAAAAATCGAAACTATTAACAAAATGACAAAAATCGCACTAACAATACATACGTACAACAATTTCATATGCTAGAACAACTTTTCCAGCAATGGTTCAGGAAGTTTATTTGACTCTTTGGAAATGCTTTCGATGTCACCTGAAATATCTACATTTAACTATTTTGTTGTATTTCTATGTTTTCTAAAACAGTTTCGACTATTCAGAATTTCGTTCGATGCTCTCTGAAATAACTTTGGTTTGCTTTTGGTTTGGTACATTTCATTATTTTGTAGCATATTTCATGATTTCTAAAGTAGATTTGATTACTCAGAATCTCGTTCGATGCTTTCTGAAAAACTTTTTGTTTACTTTTAGTTTGGTACACTTAACTATTTTTTAGTATATTTCATGAGTTCTAAAGTAGATTTGATTATTTAGAATTTCGTTTGATGCTTTTTGAAATTTACTTTGGTTTACTTTTGGTTTGGTGGATTTAATTACTTTTTAGTATATTTCATGATTTTTAAAGTTGGTTTCTTTATTGGAATCTCGTTCCATACCATCTGAAATACCTTTGGTTTACTTTTGGTTTGCCACATTCAATTAAAGTCGATTTCATTATTCAGAATCTCGTTTGAAGCTTTTTGAAAATCCTTTGGTTTTCATTTTGGTTTGGTACATTTAACTATTTTTTAGTATATTTCATGCTTTCTAAAGTAGATTTTACTATTCAGAATATCATTCCATACTTTCTGAAAATGTTTTTGTTTACTTTTAGTTTGATACATTTAACTATTTTTTAGTATAATTCATGATTTCTAAAGAAGATTTGATTATTCATAAAATCTCGTTTGAAGCTTTTAAAATCCTTTGGTTTTCATTTTCGTTTGGTACATTTAATTATTTTTTAGTATAATTCATGATTTCTAATGAAGATTTGACTATTCAGAAGTAGATTTGATTATTCAGAATCTCGTTCCATACCATGTGAAATCTGACCTTTGCTTTATTTTGTTTCATAGAATATGGTACAACACACGACATTCGGCATTATTCTAAAGTTAATTTAATGTTTTCTGAAGTACAGCTGGAAGAGATCTAAAAGGGTTTTCCAGTGTGTCGTTGAGTCTGCGGTTATGCCAGTTCAAGTCCTCTAATCATAGACACATGAACTTGATGAGTAACCTGAGCCCAAACGCACATTTGTTTGAATCGCCTCACTCGACGACCCAGTGGAATGTCAACCTCTCTCACATTCACAAACGTTTATAAAGCAATGCGAGATTACACGGAAATCTAAACAAGTATATTACTACATATATATATAAAAGTGCCACTTAAAACCTATCAATCTATCAATCAGTGCAGCAAAGCGATCGATATAAATTAACTCGAATCAAAACTCCAAAACGTTTAACGCAAAAATGTTGCAAATTGCAAATTAAACTGCAACAAATTGAAGTATATTTAGCTATAATTGACAGCAAATACAGACAAACGAAAGCGTAAACTAGTTAACTTCTTCCTTAATGTCCAATACGAAACAGCAAAGCGCATACTTGAACAATTTTTTAAATTAAATATTTAAACTAAATCAAGCATCAGTTTACATAGGCGAACAATTAACAACTAAAAAACTAACAAGTGTTAATAACATAAATATATATAAAAATTTTGCACAATTTTACTCTATACTGTTGAAGGAAAGCAAGGACTTTCGTTAGCGTAGCGTGTAAGCAATTCGATATTGAATAACATATTTTCATACATGAAAGACCGAACAAAAACTGATCATCGTGCACACTCGAACCATTATCCTCCAGCATGTTTTTTGCAATTGTATGCAAAAATATTTTCCATCAATTCTAAGTGTTATTGTCATAAGTTCAGGCTTAGGCACTCGCTGTGCGAATAGTTAAAACCATTTTAAACATTGTGTCAAAGTGTTTGTGCAATTTTCCTTAGTTTAAGCAAAGCGACCACTTTTAAAAATGGTGCATTAGTTAACTTTTCCAAAAACTTACATACATACATACATAATCATGAATGTTGTAACATGTGACATGTTTAGTGCTTGTGCAAGTTTTTTTAGTACGAATATTTATTCAAGTACTTCTTGCAGTACTCTTTTGTATTCATACAACACAAATGTTCAACAACTCGTAAAATTAATATTTGTATTTGTATTTGTAATGTGTAATTCTGCCATTGTTAACATTATTCGTCCTTTAAAGCGCACTTCGACAGCGGTGAGCACAGTTCGAAAGCAACCAAACATTTTGAAAATCTCAAGTCAAGAACTGGAATAAAAGATCTATGGGGCTTTGGTGTAGATGCCTTGAAAATGCCACACGATTTTGTCAAAATAAAAACTTCAACAGTTGATTTTTTTTTTGAGTAAAAGTTTAAGCTCGGACAACTCGACTGCTGGAAGGTAAAGAATGCACCAAAATATTTTCAGTTGACTTTTTAAAGTTTAACCAAAGTTATGCAAAATTGGCAGCGTTAAATGCTGAGAATTGGGTGAAGACAGTGGCGGATTCAGGGAGTGGTTTTGGGAATTGAAGCCCCCAACTTAAAAGGCATCGACATAAACATTTAGGAATATTAAAGAATTATTGTTTGAATCTCATCCCAAAATATTTTTCTGAATCCGCCCCTGGGTAGTCAAAACTTACTGCCAAGTGAAATAACTCGCCAATGTTTAGCAGCAAAAGTTAAATTCTGTTGAATTTATTTTCCATCTTTAGTATCGACACAAGTGTTGCATTTATCTGATTTGTGTATTTGAAATACATTGTGCTGTCGAAGTTTAAAGTGATTACAAACTTGTTAAATGATTAAAGATCAGCGCTGAAAAAGTATAACAAATTATTATCTTTTAATATTAATTTGCATATCTAAAATTATTTTTAATTTTATTTTCATATTTGATTAAGAACCAAGTATTTGCGTATTTTTTGAGTTTATTTTTGTCTTACTTTTTTGTAAATTGAATCAGCAAAATTTTTGCTTTAATTGGTCATTTATTCCTACAAAGATTATTATTTGTAATATTAAAATTTCTCCCTATTCAAGTTTTTACTTTTTTCTTATTACTGCTTTTAATTTTTTGCATCGTCTTGAACTTTTTGCATTGCAAATCGCCAAATTTTTTCTCGAAATTCTATGGTTTGCCGCATGGAAGCCGGCAGTGATTGCCACTTCTCAGATGCTCTGGTTGGCTACAGCCACTTTTATTCTCAGCACCAAAACCAGACGCCCGACTTTAGCCGCAAACGGGTTCTCGGACAGCTGGTGATACACACAGCTCAAAGTGTACAGAAAAGCTGCTGTGCATTGTTGCATTTCTCTGCCGGCCAGTTCAGTCAACTTGCCGGCAACTTTTCAGTCGACAATTCTACACAAACGATAACAACTCCACTTGTCCGCTGTCATGACCCCACAACAACAAACACCAATTTTTCAGCTACACCTCAATCAAACTAGATTCTAGCGAAGCTTCGGTTTCAGTTTCACTCGAATTTGCCTTCATCCGCATTTGCACAGCATCCGGCAGGTTTAATCAATTGCAATTTAACGTGTTTGCCGTGTGCTGAAATTCATAAAAACTAATCACTTTATGTAGGTTGAGGCGTCTGCCCGATGTTAGCAGCGACACGAGCAAATAAAACAATGCATTGCGCACAACGCCCGAAGTGGGCCGACAAATGCGGCAATGTAATGTTTACGAAGTGTGCCACGAAAGCGAAACCCATGCGCGCGATTGATGTGAAAGAAGAAAGCACAAAGCAAAATAAACGCAAAATAAACGGAAATATTTGTGTGTTTGTGGTGTCGCATTTCTAGTTTTGCAGAATTTGATTGCAGGCATTGGCTGGATGGCTGAACGATCTGTGGACGGACGGGAAAACAGTTGACTTTGCTACAATTAGCGCAACGAAGTGGGCAGCGCAAGTCGACACACAGCTGCCCGACACACACACGGACACATACAGACACGAATTTGCCAGAAGAGTTGGCGCATTGTGAAGTTGTGATTAGGTTTGCAGCCGTTTTCAGCGCAAACCAACTGCCAGCTGCCGACTGCCAACTTGTCTGCGGCACTTTGAAGGCGCAGTCCGGGAGTCGTCGCTGGAGCCGCCTCAGTCTGTATTCGATTGCTGCCGTTGCCTGTTGGATACGGCAGCGTGCATCGGGTGCGCTGAAATAACTTTCGAGTTTGAACTGAAATGATAGTTTCTCTTCAATGCCATTTGGCATTTATTAAAAAATTTTTAATCTGAAAACATGTATAAAAAAATGTAAAAAAAAAATATTTAAAATATAACGGAAAATCGCCAAAATAAATAAATAACACAGTAAAAGTTCCGAATTCCCGAAAAGTGTTTGATGCAAAATTATTGTGCTTTATTCGCAAAAAGCGCGTCGCGATTGTAACCTATTGTTGAAAAAAGTATTCGAATTTTTGGGAAATAAGGAGAAAATCCAATTTGAAAAATGCCCGCCAGCTGTCAATTCAAATTTACGCGCATGACGCCAATCTACTACGGCGGCGACCAGTTGACTGGCAGCGTTTATCTGAGCACAAGCAGTCCGCTGCCGCTCGAAGGTGAGTGCGACGCAATGTTGTGGGACGGCGGGTCGATAAACAATAAATGTGACTACAATTGCAATGTCCGGTGTTCGTCCATATGGTTTTGCATACCTGGAAAGACGTAACTTCTTCATTTGGAAATTTCCACAACCGTAGGTGGCAGATAATAGTCAAACTTTTCTCATCAGTGGTAACAGAGTGAACTGAAAAAAATCACCAAACAGTGACAATATTTCTTGAAACTTATTAAGAACAGGAGACAAGGACAATAACTCATTGACTCTGCCACGATTTGGCTCTCTCCAGGCACAATTGTTCACACATCCCACATTTTTTTTCAAACCACTTCTCTCAAAACCCTATCTTCTAATCTTGATATCCTTCCTGAACCAACGCAATGACTCGCATTCATGGGAGTCATACCCTGCGCGTTTGTTCGAGTCAAAACAACAAAAAATAATCGACTAGGAGACTTGCTAGAGTTTATTAACAAATTGAACTGACTTGACTCACCTCAGACTCACCACAGATGATTTAGTAAGTTAGTAAGATGATACATAGTACATCGTTCGGGATATGAACAGTTTTTGCCTTGACCCAGTTTTGCTCGGGCAAAATTTAAGTATAGCGCTTTTGTTTCAGCTCGCCATTTTCACTCATAACTGAGTAGAGTGAGCATGTTAAGTGTTGCAAAGCCGTATGTTTCATAAAATGTTTGAAAAACTATACCTTACTGAATATACATATGCTCACAATCTTGCGCCTCCCTTTGGCTAATATAAGCCTAATTTCACCTTCAGAAGTAAACTAGGAGAAGTAGAATAGTGGTGATGCGCCTAAGCGGCTCTCCATCCTCTCATTCATGATTGTTGCGAGCAACATTTTGCCCACTAGTGTTAATTCTAACATTGTACTGTGAACTATTTGTGGTGTTGTGGCCATATGTGGACCATTAAAGGCTGGGAATACACTTTACAGCATCAGTCCGTGGCAGACGTCTTCAATAAATCCTCCTCTGCCACGTTTTTCACTGCGCCCTGTCGACCATTATAGATTGGTCACGGTTGTGTGAGTTACGCCAGTCGTCAGCCCAGCGAGCCGGTTTATTTTTAGCGCACCAGATAAATTACAGCAACGAGTTTACGATGTTACTCGCGTGATTAGATAAAATGCCAGTCGGTGTTGTGGTGAATCTCCCAATTAGCGTAATGCGCTCACAAATGACCACAAAACGCAGCAATTTAGATAAATATTGCATGTTTGTTCGTTGGTGCGTTTTGCAGCGATCGAGCTGATACTGACCGGGACCGAGCAGGTGCAGTGGTACGAGTGGTCCAGGTATCCAATGGTAGAGCACAACGACAGCTCGACCACGCCCAACCGCGTGTCGTTCGAGGGTAGCCAGGTGCTTATCAACGACCGCCGCAACCTGGCCGGCAACGTTGTGCTGGAGCCGGGCAAGCTGCGCATCGAGAAGTTCTGCTTCCAGCTGCCGGAAGTGTTACCGGCGACGCTCAAACATCAGCTTGGCGAGATCGCCTACAACCTGAACCTGATCCTGCACCACAAGTCGACTCGCAACACATTCTTCAAGGAGCGCATTTTGGTGCGCAAGCGCCTGGACCTGACCGAGCGGCCGCAGTGCAATGTGGTGGGTAGCAAATCGAGCGCATCACGAATCAAATCGAAACCTCAAACCTCTGCATCCACAGCCACGTTCCATTACCAGCAACCGCGTTAAACTCTCGCTGCTGAGCACTGGCTTCGTGCCCAGCCAGGGCATTGCCTACCACCTGGAGCACCTGGACACTGCGCCCGAGTGCAACAAGGTGCAGCTGAACCTGTGCTGCTGCTACAGTTTTCGCTCGATGCAGCCGCACCCAAAGACGAAGGCCATTGAGAAACTGATTGCGAGCAACACGGAGAAGGTGGTGTGTTCCACGGTGACAGGCGTTATGCTTATACCACTGACCACGCCCATCAGCTCGACCGACGAGCTCACGCTCATCGAGGTCTCGTACAGCTTCGAGGCGGTGCTCTACGCCAGGCGGCGCATTCTGGAAAAGCTGGTCATACCCATTGTGATCGGCACGGTGCGGCCGACTTCGAACGACAGCCGCAACAGCATATCGCGGAGCGACGGGCCCTACTGCTACGACAACTTTGGTACGTTCCGAATGGGTGCACTGCCCTACTCACTGCATAGCTAATGTTGAATCTCTCCCCTAGCTTCCACGGCGGTCAGTTGCACGAGCCTGAGCAGAGACGCTGCCGCATCTGTGCTGGCGGCGGGCAAGCAGCAGCAGCTGAGGAACTACATGGCGCACATGATGCCACACTGTGCCAACGTGCTCAACGAGGATATTGAACTATCGCTTTTCAAGCGCATGGAAGACTGTGATCGCAAATATTTGTTGTTCATGCCAAAGCCGGCATATTGATAAGTCGGCATCCGGTAAAAGAACAACAAGTAAAACAACAACTAAAATTCTATAAATCGTAATTGTATCATTATGAAGTTGACGAGCGTTCCATGTCGGGCAAAAAAGACAAGCGGCGAAAGCATTTCGCTGACTTGGTTTGTTCATGTAGATTATGTCATTTAGTTAGCTTCATCATGGATAATTTGCACATTAATGAAATAAATTATATCTTCACAAATCACACTTGTTATTTATTTGTACTTGTGTGATTACGTTCGCTACAACAACAAGAACAGCAACAATAACCGTAAAGCTGGTTATCTGGATGGCAGGTTTTTATGTCGTTATTGTTTTAGGAAGACAACACAGACATATATTAACGGGATTAGATCTAAACAAAGCGTCAACGGGGTGCAACAATTTTTGAAGGTAAATGTAGAATGAAACAAATTTATGTGTTAATACAGTTGGATTTTAGACCCGCAACTACTAAGAGATGAGTCGGTGATTTTTTAAGCAGATCTTCACTTATCGCATGTTAGATAATGTCAAAGCGTCAGCTTGTTGATAAATATTGGACCTTGGAGACTGAAAGACCCAGGAAAGTATCTGAAGAAATGTAAAAGAATCTGTCAGCCGCTGGTGATTCCTTTTAAACTTATTTAGATGGATTGCTGTGATCGCATCGTGAGATCTAATCACTTTATGGCATCCCATCATAAAATTATTAAAAAATAATTATTGTTTTGAAATTACAAACATACAGTTTTTAATTCTGATGTAATTCTTATGGTTCAACTTTTTTTAATAACGATTTCAAGGTTTGTTCAAACTTTGCCATTGAAATAGAATTCAAAATATGAGTGGTAAGTGTTTTAATTTTAATTTTATATTTTTTAGTTTGATACGGATTGATTTACAAAAGTTCTATGATAAAGTGCTACCAGAGTGACCATCTTAATTTTTTAATTTTATTTTTAACACTGCCATTTTCAAATATGCTACTTTTCAAAACGATTGCTTCAATGAGCCGAAGATTTGTCCATTCCTCACAATTTCTTGTGTGTAACTTCCTTTTTGGTTTATGATGATGGATGATTTTATTCATTATATCCATTGATATCTGTGAAAGCCAACAAAACTCTTATATGACGTCTTCGCATAGTCACTGCCATTAAATTTAAATAAATATAACATCTGAACGCGCCATGCGTACAAATTGCCGCCACAGTGCTTCATTCGCATGAAAGCCCATCATGAGCGCCTAGAAGTAGGCCGCGAGCTGTGCGTACTTGTAAGGAAATCATAACATGAAATGACCGGCAATAAGCAACCGCAGCAGCTGAGGCCAACAGTCCATTCAACACATGCTTGCTTTCCTCGCCCTCACCATCGTTCAATTCCTCGTCTCTGGGTTTGTATGCTTTCTAACGCAGATTCTCACAGCAAATCTGAACGAATCAGAAGGCCATTGGCTGCTGGCTCCTGTATTGCTGGTTTGAAATTTTGCCATACACTCATACACACTCACACACACACAGACAGCGCAGCCTTTTGCTTTGCTTGGCTTCCTTTTTGTCTTTTTTTTGGCTTTGTTGAAAGTTTTTTTTGTTTTGTTTGTGCGAAATTCAAAGTCACAGTGGCGCCAACTTATTGATTCCACAGTGGCCAGCAAAACAGTAAACACATGAGGCGAAAGTGCGAGCGCACGCAGCAGAAGCGCGTCAGCAGTCGGAGCGCAAATAGCGAAGCCAGCCAGCGGCCCAATGGCAGTGGGGCAACGACAAATGCGTTGCGGCAGTTGCATTATATTCGGCCGACTTCAAATGCATTTTTGCGTTGCAAACAATACGCGACAAGTGTAGGTGAATCGTAATAGGATCGGCGCCAGGATGCCTACGGCGTGTGTGTTCCAGCTGGATCGCGAGAGTGCGGTGTACAACAGCGGCGAGTACATAAATGGGCGCATACTGCTCACCACCGACCGGCGGAAGCGCGTCAATGGTGGGTTGAGATTCGTGCTGTGCTTCCCGGATGTGCAGAAGTTGCCAATGTTCGTATTGTGTTTTGTTCTGTTTCGCTTAGCGGTGTATGTGACGCTCGAGGGCGAGGCCAAGGTGCAGTGGTCCATGAGCGGCAAAACCGAGGGCGCCAACTACTACGGCCACCAACAGTACCTGTACACGCGCACCAACGTCTTCGACCGGACCCAGTTTCGGGCGGGCACGCACGTCTACGTGCTCACGCTGCGCATCCCCAGCGGCTGTCCGTCGTCGTGCAAGGGGCCCTACGGCTTCATTGCCTACAACATTTCGCTGACCATCGACCGGCCATGGAGCTTCGACGAGATCTTCCGCAAACCAATAACCGTTGTGCAGACACTCAACTTGAACTTCAATCCGGAATACGCGGTGCGCAGTGAGACTGGGGCGAGGGTGGGGCCCGTTGACCTTGACTTTTGTTTACATGAAAATGAAGATGTATTTGAAATTTGCATTTGAAATTTAAAGATTTTTTCATATATTTTACTACAGATTTTCTTGCATTAACATTAACTTTAAATATTTTTATGCAAATTTTTTAATTTATACTTCTGACATTTTAGTAAAAAATATTGTTCTTCTTCATTATTGAACTAATACTCCCACTCCTTTTGTGAACTTCCGCCCCATCAGCTGCCCATCAAGGACGAGAACATCAAATACTTGTGCCACTGGCCCTGCACCTCGGGCCCCGTCTGCTTTACACTCTTCGTGCCGTTTTGCGGCTTTGTGCCATCGCAAGCTATCCCCTTCTACCTCGAGGTGGACAATCAGTCGCCGCACTACGACATTGCCAGCGTGGAGGCGTCGCTCAAGCAGCACTTCATATTTTTGGCGCGCAAACCGTTCAAACGCAACTACTACACCACAACGCTGGCCCAGAGCGTAATTGCCGAGCGCACGCTGCGTCTGACCAAGCGCCTTTACGAGGGCAGCCTTGTAGTGCCGCAGGACACGCCAAGGTCAACGCTCAACCCCAACTACATTGTGTTCCTGCACTACACGCTGCAAGTGAAGCTGAAAACCGGCTTTCTGCACTACGACACCGACTTGTCGGTGCCGCTGGTCATTGGCACTGTGCCACTGCAGCAGCAACCCGAGCGATTGGTGACTTCACAGCCGCGCATGTACGGCAGAAGCGAGCTGTCCACGCTGGACGAAACGGTCGCCGAGGAGTGGAGTGTCGAAGCAGAAGTGAATCGAACCGAAGAGGAAGACGACGAGGAGGCGGAGGTTTTGGCAGTGCGTAATGGTCGCGTAATGGAGCAGCTGCCCGACCTCGATGACTTTGCGCTGGACGAGAACGATAACGACGAGCCGCCATCCTATGACAGCTGCTGTCAGTATCGAGCGAGTTCTAATGGGAACTTTTCATTATTTGTATTTTTGTTTGCAGTGCCGCCCTCGTTCAGCTTTGCAACGCTCAGCAGTCAACAGACGCTGGACAGCTTGAGCCACAAGGCGCAGCGCGCCGATCAGAACATCAGCATCAAGTTGCCCAAGTTTCCCGGCTACAACACGTTGGTGGCCTCGACGCAGGCCATCAACATGTCCGCGGACTCGGCGCTCAATCTGAACTTCTACAACTCGTATGGCTCGCTGGCCTCCGATCACACGGGCCGCAGTTTGGACACGTTCGGGTGGAGCTGCGGCATGCTGAGCGAGACGGAGGAAAATGTGCTCGAAGTGGAGGAGGACGATTTCTGAGCCGATCAAATGTTGACAGCACACCTTGCCTTCTGTTACTTGTTCAAATGGACAGACATAAATTATAATAATACCTCTGTTTCTACAATACACAGCAGCTACGAAGTACATACAACTATACGTATACGAGGCTTACTATGGAAATTTATGTGACTTTTCGGTTGTAAGCGCTTACGCCAAACTTTGACAATAAAATTACACCACAATTGCGCTGCGTTCGTTGCGTTACTTGAATACTTTCTTTTACGACACTAACAACATCAATAATTGTTCCTGTAGCACATTCCCACATTCTCCCTCTTATTACCGACTCTATGTTAGTGTTGCTCTTTTTTTTCAGACCCCTTCTAAGCAAAATTCTACACTTTTGTTTATCAGCGTAAATGCAGAAATTTTGAAAAAATAATTTAAAATAATTTTAACGTGTTATTTCAAGTAGAGTTTCCACCTCCCGCAAAAACACTCACCAAAGCTTTCGCGCTTCAAGTTCAGCGCCAAAGCTCTGCGTATTTGGAACCATTCCGACTGTTGCCATTATGTTAATTAACAGCGCTATGTTAAGTACAACAGTGTCATGAGCAGTGCATTTCGATGCCTGTAATCAGCAAATATCTTCCTTGCTTTGAAGAAAGCAAATTCAAAACATTGTCAAATGTCGTTAGAAGCAGCAGAAACCAACACCAAATGATAAGCAATGAAATCAACAAATGTGAGTAACTTTGAAGCGAAGTGCAATCAAACCAACAATAGAAAAGCCCCCTTTCGTGGTGGCGTTACCGTTACAATTTGCTTTAACCACAGATAAGATAAACCGGCAAACACCGATTCATTGCTGCCTCGAATCGATTTAACGACTGATTTGTGGCTCCGTTCAGTTAGTAGCCAAGTTTGCTTTGTGGCGATACGACAGAATAGTAGTTCTTGCAGTCAAAATGTCTGCGTTGCGCTGCAATCTGGTGGTGGACAATCAGCGCGCTGTCTATCAGCCGGGCGATGCTATATCGGGCCGCGTAGTGCTGACGATCGAAGAACGCGTACTGATAAAAGGTGAGCGATGAGTCATGGCGTAATATTTACCAAATCAAAACATTTGATCACAAAATACAAAATCCACCAATTAAACATGAATCACTTGAACCAATGACGAAAATTTGTTTGTTTTCTTAGCTTTTGCTTTTCGCATTTCGGGCTATGCGTGCGTACACTGGGAGAAGCCATTGCCCCCAAAGAAGCAGAAGCAAAACAAGCAGAACAAGAAACAGAAACCAAGTCAACAGGCTGCTGAAAGTGCCGCACAGCCGGCAGAAGTTACACAAAATGTGGAGGTGTATTCGAATCGAGAGGACTTCATGTCAACCATGAATTACTTTATTGGATCCGAAGAAGGTGGGTACATTTTCATATCCATCCATCATATTGCAGATAAGAAAAGATAACAAATTCTCTAAACAGTCAAAAATTGTAGATCTGCATAAGACAAGGCAAAACCCAGCAAATTTGAAGTATGGTTGAAGCAATGATGCTTCTTCCTTACACAGTTTGAGGTAGTTGCCTTCTGTTCTAATCATCCATCCGAGTTTTTGAATCTTGCTAGGGTTAGTGTTGTGCTGAGTTGTCTACAATTGTTCACCTTTGATGCTATTCAGTGGTTAAGTATTGACTGTCCAATTTCCTAATTCAATTCTTGGCTTCGATTCCCAGAAGTCTTTTCGATGCGTTTTTAGATAAGCCATCTGCCAGTTAACTTTTATTCAATTACTTCAAACTGTCTGTTACTATCAAACTGTCTCGTCTCGAGATGTCAACACATCACACCAGTTGAATTGCTGGGACATTCGAAAGTCTGTTTCGAGGCCTTACCCAAGGCACAGATTTAATGATATCGAATTGCTTAGCTGCCGCCGTAGCTCAGTAGGGCTGTAGTGCCAGTCAAGAAGAAGAAGAAGAGAATAGCTCCACCCAAATCCGTCAACCGTCACCGATCGAGTTTCTTTAATACTTTTGATCGTTTGTTCATTTTTTTTATAAATATTTGTGTATTGCAGCTCTGGCAAAGATCGTGGATTGTGGCGTCTACAGTTACCCGTTTGCTGTTTCGTTGCCGCCCAATTGTCCCTCGTCGTTTGACTCCACGCACGGCCACATACGCTACATGCTCGAGGCGTTCGCGGACTTGGGCGACATTCGCCAAACCTGCGCCATGCTCCCGCTGCCGCTGGTCAAAGCCTACGATCTGCGGCACGACGCCAGCCTGCAGAAGGAGTACAATGTCAGCGTCGAGGAGAACAAGTCCCTCGTCACATTCTGGCAGAATCTGCTGCAGCTGCACCTGACCGTGCCGCAGCTGGGCTATGCGCCCGGCGAGCCCATCTCGGTGCATGTGCGGCTGCAGAACCCGAGCCAGCTGTGCCTGAGCGAGTTAACCTACACGCTGAATCTGGTCAGCACGTACGTGGGCGTGTGCGGCAAGAAGAAGCCCAAGACGAAGGTGTTGCGCACCGCGCTGGTGAAGAGTGTGCACGCGCTGAGCGGCCGCAACGATAGCGTGATGCAGCATCTGCAGGTGGTGCACGTGCCACAGCAGGCGGCGCCCACCACACTGTCAACTGACTGTCGCATTTTGCATGTCGGCTACGAGCTGGAGGTGTGGCTGAGCACTGCCGGCTCGAAGCGCACAGTGAGCGCCCAAGTGCCCATCACAGTGGGCACCGTGTCGCTGCACAGCGCACCGCCGGAGAAGCAGCCGCTGGAGGCTAATGCACTAAATGATCTGAGTGCGATGAATGTTTTCGGTGTGGCCACTGCGCCGGCGCCTGAGACGCCCGACAACCCAACCTCTTCGATGCTGTCGCTGGGTAAGTTGGAATGCCGAATGAGTGTTTAACGCGTTTTACCGTTTGTTTTTGTTGCAGCATCGTCTTTCCGCGAGGCGGACTTTATGGTAGCAGCAAATTTGAACCAAAGCAGAAAAGGTGCCATGTCCAGCGAGCATCTGGACTACAAGCCGAAATATCTCTACTACAACATGGAGCAGGCGGTGCAGCACGCGGAAATCAGCTCGTCAGGCGACCAATTGCGAGCGCGTCAGGTCATGGAAACGGCACCTGAGCAGATGGAAGCGGCAGCGTGCACGTCGCGCCAAGCCAAGGAACAGAAGGCTGAAGGCGAAGCAACCGGAGCGCTGACCGCGGAGCAGTTGCAAGCACAAGACCTGGTCGCGGAACAGCTGAGAAGACGCCAAGCGAAGCAAATGGAGGCAGAGGGATTCAATTAGGTGTCGAGCGTTGAAAAGTTGTTTTGATTTACCGAAGAATTTTTTTTATTAAAAAAGTGAAAGTGATTGATTGTAAAGCTTGTGTAAACATTTACATTTATTTGTATTTCTTGTTCTCATTCAACAAAAATTTTCAATATTATTGATTAAGACTTGAATAAACAATAAATTAAAATATTAAAATAAAAATAAAAAAAATTAATTCAATTAAAATTTGCATTTTGGCTCTTTTGTGAAATGAATGCATTGAAAAATTTAACAAAGTCTTAATGAAGCAAGCTAAGGGTTAACATATTTAGCGCAATTATTTTGTTCTGAAGATCTGCTAACCTTACAATCACATTAGATTACATCAGATAAACACTAAACCCTTTCACCACCACTGGAAAATACCTGAACTATCTTTGGTACAGGAAAAATATAAAATTATAATAGAAGAATTATGAATAGGCATTAAAAGTTTAAGGGGGATTAGTATAGAATTGAATGCAGTTTGATCAAAACCAACGAACTCATAAGCGGGTTCTTAGAAATAAAACACAATTGTTGTAATATTTATTAAAACTTGAATGCCTTTGTATTTTTTGTTAACTACTTTCTTTGCTGATTCTGGTATATCAGCTCCAAGTACAACAACAATTTAATAAATAACAATTACAATAAGATATTTGAAAATTGTTTTTTCTCCTTGAAGAATACAGAAAAATGTCTGGACCTTTTGTCCTTGGAAAACTGACTGATATAAACGTAAGTGAGCAAATGAAATTCAACAAATAACAACAATAAAATATTAACTATTTAATGTACACAGAACTTGGGTTTTCTTTGTATCTTTACACATAGTATTAAAAAAATAGTCTTGAATCCATAAATAAACCGTTGTGGCTGTTTGCCGTCATTACAGACGCCATATACTCTTCTTTGGCATTGATGGCCGCTGCAAACACATAAAAATAAGATCCCAGTAATGCTAGTGAAATTTACATGATATAAGACAAGTCAATCCCACTGAAAATATGTGTGATTGAACTTAAAGTTTTTGATGTTTTCATTTGTAAGCACTTTACATAATGTTGCCACATCGACAGTCAACTAGTGTTGCCAACTTTTGATGAAACTTGGTCTTATGTACTCGTACATAGCGCTGCTTTAGACAGGACAGAATACTTATCCGTTTGCTCCGAAGTTTGGAGTCTGAACTGAGCTAAGCTCATTTTTTGAACGAAAGAGCCCGCAACTTGTCAAAATCGACATCATTTACGACTTATTGGCTCACGCAGCTTAGAATTTACACCCTTGACACACCTCAGCCCAATGCTGTTCAGTAGAGCCCATTAATTTATCGATAAACCATTTTATGTTTGCATCAGTGCACTTTTTCGTTTAATTAGTCCAACACTCAAGGAATCTCCTTGTATCTTCTTCTTGTGCTACTGGTACTTCTTCTGTTTCTGGCATTTCGGGTGTTTCTCGTATTTCGGGTGTTTCTGTTGTTTCTTGTATTTCGGGTGTTATTTGTATTTCTGGTGTTACAGGTATGTCAGGCATCTCGGTTGTACTTGGTATTTCTTGTGTCTCTGGTACTTTGAGTGTTTCTGGTACTTTGACTGTTTCTGGCATTTCGAGTGTTTCCGGTATTTCGGGTGGTTCGGGTGTTTCTGTTGTTTCTTGTATTTCGGGTGTTGTTTGTATTTCTGGTGTTACTGGTATGTCAGGCATCTCGGTTGTACTTGGTATTTCTTGTGTCTCTGGTACTTTGAGTGTTTCTGGTACTTTGAGTGTTTCCTGTATTTCTTGTGTCTCCGGTACTTTGCGTGTTTCTGGTATTTCGGGTGTTTTAAGTGTACCTTGTGTTTCTGTTATTTTTGGGATTTCGGGTGCACCTGGTATTTCAAGTGTTTTTGGTATTTCTGGGTTTTTGGGTGTATTTGGTATTTCAAGTGTTTTTGGTGTTTCTGGGATTTTGGGTGCACTTGGTATTTCAAGGGTTTTTGTTACTACGAGTGTTTCTAGTTTTGCTGAACTTGTGTGTTTCTGGTGCTGTGGGAGTGACTTTGCTATTTTGGTGGCCCAAATGAACGGGTGTAGTCTGACCTTGTTCGCTGGGATGCTTACCGGCAGTACCGCCGGTTTCGCGCCCTCTTGGCTGCCGATGACAATAGGCACCGCCAGTTCAAGGTGGCCCTGCGAGTACTTTAGGTCAACCTGCAAACGGATCTCATACTTCATTGCAACGATATCGGAACCCGTCGAAGAGGGCGGCGCCAGCGGTACGGTTATTTCGCCGTCTATCGCTGCCACGTCGTCCCGCGCGCACGTCTCCGTGTGTTCCATGCGGTCCAGTATGATGGTTTTGTAGCGAGTCTTTTGGCGCGGTGATCGGGCGGTGAATTTGTACACCTGAACCAGATTCACGCTGAATTTTCCGGTGATCGGGAAGCGCTGCGAACGATTCTCTATGTCGATCGTGTAGCTGATCTGCTCACGCGGCAGATAGCCGCCGCGCGGCAGTGTCAAGGTGATGTGGAGCGGCCCAGCGGCGCAGGGCCACCAGCAGAAATGTTCGGTAATATCGTCCGACCGAGGTATCTGCAATGGCGCCAATAGCTCACTTAAACACGGCTGCAGCACGCCAGGACTCGATACACACCTTCAGATCGGGACTTTCGGTGATCAGCAACGGCCGTATGACGGTGAATTCGCGCTTGAAGTGGTGCACCATGTGCCCGACCTCGTTCACCTCCAGCGCGATGTCGTAGCGCACGCTGCCGAAGTCGGTGTTGCACGTCGTGGGACAGTCGGCCGGCAGTTTGAGCTCGAACGCAAAGTCGTACATGCCAATTTGCAGGATGTCCGAGTCGTAGACGACGTTCCGCTCCTCGATGTACGTGTGCTCGGCGAAGTAGGTCTTGGGGTAGCGCGACAAGGAGTCCACCCAGCGTACGCGGGCCTTGCCCCAGAACACACAGCAAATGTCTGCACGAGTCTCATTCGTCACATTGTTTGACCGCTGCCAGTTCGCACTCACACTCACCTATGATGTTCCGCTTGGTGGTCGTCTCCAGCTTGACGTTCCCGCTGACGGTTTCACCGCTGTTGTACGCAGGCGGATGGCGGCTGAAAATGAAATTACAAGTCGGCATCTTCCGTCAGAGCAGTTGAACGAACCCCAAACAAATAAGGCAACAGAAAAGAGACAATTTCAAATTAATATGTGTGGCGACAAGCCATGGGGAAGTTTAGAAAACTAGCAGTAAAGTGTCACTGAGGGGCCGTTGACGAGGCGGCAGCAGGAACAGCGGAACAGAAACGCGAATAACGTTGGCTTCGGTCCTTGCAAATACGCCTAACAAACAACCGACACTTTCTCGTCATAATAAACTACGACTTTTCGTTGGCAATATTATTTGACTTGATTTTATTCTCGCAGCTTCCTGACGAGCTGTGCCGTCCTGTGGAACGGCACAAATTTGAATGAAAAAAAGCAACACGATTTGTCAGCTTCAAAAATCGCTCAAGCTGAGAAAAGCGACTGCGCGTTTAAAATTAATCTAATGCATCTCATCTCAAGCGGACTTGGCAAAAGTCAGAAAAATTTGTGAAAGAAAATTAATTCTGCGAAAGAGAATTAATGCCCTGAATGTTCAATGCGATGCCCTAAGACCTCATTTTGTGCACAATTCTTCATACAGAAAAAAAATGGCATTCGACATTTGCCAATGCGAGGCGGGACAATAGAGACGTTCACCTTCCACTCCATTACGGGGAACAGAACCATGTCAACTGTAACGTTCAGTGCTAAAATTAGATGTCGTTGAAGGCTTCATCTGATCTTCATTGTCATCGATGTCCATCTTTATTGATTAGCGCGCCAAAACCTACTAAACGATAAATGATTGGAACGATACTACAGTAAACATTTGCATAGAAAAATAATCATTGGGTCTTCAAATACTTGAATGCGTCACTTTGCTCGTATGTGGACGTTGATAAAAAGTTGTTCCTACCATATTTTCGCGAACCTACCAAGGAAAAAGTTGATAAGATCTCATAAACTTTAAGGGTTTTGTTGCTTTAATGAGCACATGGACAAATATTGTATACATATATCTATTTAGATTGTATATTTTGGATTTTGTATGAGCTAAGAAGAGTTACAAAAGCACAATGCGAGTATAAATTTTAGGCACATTTTGCGTTGCATATTTCGACTTGTTAAGTAGAAAACCGAAGTAAATTCTTAAGTAAGAACTAATTACGCCAACCGTAGGCTTCTGTGGCGTTGGCATCTGGCTGTGGCAGCAACGGCGTTGCGTGCATTTCGTCGTTTGAGCTCTGTCTGGGCGGCGCGGTGGGCACTGCGAAATTGGTGTACATGGGATACTTTGGTATGAAGCCGTCGGTGCGATTGCGCTCGTCCACATCGGTGTCGATGAATTTGCCGCCAATCGTGGTGGCCTCCTCGAAGGAGGGCGGTTCTGCAAGGAGACAGAGTAGTTAAAACATTATCGAGACTTGGATAGCAATGGAACCAACTGTAGTGCTCGTAGGTGGGCGGCATATCGCCGCCGAGCGGCGTGCCCGGCGTTTCGGGCGCAGTGGGCAGAATTGCTGCAATGTGACTGGGATCGGTGGCGCTCTGCAGCAGCGGCACCGTGCCAATCATGATCGGGATGCTGATCTCCGAGTCGGTGTGGCACGCGCCCGTGTCGATGATCATTTTGATCTCGTAGCGCACGCCGATGATGCCGCTGTCGTCCGAAGTGGGCGGCACGGGCGGTATGGTTAGCGAGCCCTCGATCAGCCGCTTGGAGAGGCGCAGGCAGCGCATCTGCTGCTCGGTGCGCGCCAGCGTGTTGCTGTGGTAACGCGTCTTGTGGTGCGGCGTGTGCGCGGTAAAGCGGTACACCTGTATGAGCTTCAGGCGCACACCGTCCTCCAGATCGTAGCCGTGCGACTGGTTGTCGATTTCGAGCGTGTACTTGATCGTCTGGCCGGGCGCATAGCCGCCGAACGGTATGGTCAGCGTGGACAGCACCGGCCCCGACGAGCACGGCCAGCAGCAGAAGTATTTGTTGTCCTCGCTCTTGATGGGAATCTGCAATAATACGTGAATAAATGCACAATCCACAGAACACACACACAGAAAGAACACGTCACGTACCAGCAGATCGGGGCGCAAATTCAGATCGACCTGATGCAGCACTGTCAGCGGCTGCTTGAAGACGTTGTCGAAGCGAAACGGCCGATTCAGCACCAGCGACAGCTCGTAGCTGATCTTGCCGTACTCCTCGACGCACGATGTGGGACACTGCGGCGGCAGTGGTATGCAGAAGGTGTAGGTGTAGGTGCCCGGCGGCATGCTGCCCTCGTTAAAGACGTTCGTCTTGGTGTGCAGGTAGTTCTCGGTGGCACGAAAGTACTTGGTGTGGTGTTGGGTCTTGCCATCGCGATGGGTTGTGTGTCTCTCCTCCCAGCGCACCTTCGCCTCACCGGTGAAGAGAATGTAGGCCTCTGCGAACGATATGGAAAGCTATGGTTTATTCGTGAAGGAATTTACAAAAACATTGAGGGTGAATAAATTATCGTAATAAATGTAAAATAAATTACAGCTACGTCAAAAACTCTCAAAAATATACCATGTCACAATCTCGAGATAATATCGATAATAAGATGAAAAGTTTCGTTTCTCGGTGTCAGTATGAAAATTGTTTTAAAAGAAACTCGAAACTCTTTTGGATCATTCTTTCGCTAAGGCGTTTATTCTGAAAGTCCTGAGAGCGATAACAGGTTTGTCTTTGATTCAAAGTGTTATAGTAAAATCTGAGTTAGTTTTAAAGCACAACTTGGGTAAGATGCGTGCCTGCCTGATCTCTAACGCCCAGATGGTCTCGTTGTCGATCAATGAAGCTTTCTTATCTGAAAGAAGAACGAAGGATGATGCTAATGAAAGAACCACATGATCAGAATGACTGCCTATCGTCTACCTAAGGCGGTACTTATGGGACATCTGGACGCTCAGGATACTTGGAAAGACAGATTCCGAAAGAATTATAAGAATAATGAACTTCCGTCCCAAGCGAAAACGTATTGTTGATTGTAAATAAAAGGATATTTTTCCAAATAATGAAGAAGAGATAAAAAAAATCATATAATATTTTATGTTTAGTGCGATTATTAAACTTTTTGTCGTTTTAGCAGATTATTTGAAAGAAAATAAAATAAAATAAAATAAAATAAAATAAAATAAAATAAAATAAAATAAACTAAACTAAATAAATAAATATTAGAAAGCAAATTCTTTTGACTAATAAAAAGAATCTAAAATATTTATAACATAAATTTCAATATTTTGTAATATAGAAAAGTGAGCAAAAATTCCATTAAAATTACTCTACAGTTTTGTTTGTGGGATCGATGAAGCGCTCATTGCTTTAATTGTACTTTTACAATATATTATAAAAAGTGACATTTTGTTCCGAGAACAAGTTCTCAGCTAAACTTGTGCATTCCAGATTTTTAATTTATTGCAAATTTCTTTGAAAAAAACAATTCCAAAGCAGATAAGTCTTCTTTGTGCTATCGAATCCGGTTTCCATTGCCGGTTTCTTAACCAAGTTGGAGAAAATAATCTACAAATAATGTTCTGCATCCAAATTCGTTTTGCATTTCAAACTCTCGCTGAATACTTGCAACAACAACAAAAGCAAAAACCCGTAGATGTAAATTCCTCACCACCACAATCACATGCAGCGTTCGAGAAAACAGCTTGGCGCCATTCTTGCTGAAGCAGTCGAGATTATGCAAAGAAGAATTTGGTAAATGTTAACATAAGAAGTATTAAACTACTTAAGCATAAAACTTTTTTATTGCTGTTTCGAGAGTTGGCAATAATTTGAACTGTGGTAAAAGGTAAACAAACATTGACAACAACAATGGACACTCGGCCGCTGTTATCAATTTTCTGCCTGCTCTGTTTACATTCCCATATTGTATGTCTGTATGTATGTATGTACTAATGTATGAATGAATGGTAAGGTACATATTCACGTGTCCAGTTCTTACCTCTCACCGACTTTTCGCTGGTGGTGGTCAGCGTTATGCGTCCGTTGATAGTTTCGCCGCTGTAGTAAACAGGTTGCGGCCGATCAAATTCGAAAACACATGAAGATGGCATTTCCACCGAACCGAGACGATTGTGAGTGTTCGTTCGAAAGTGTTTGTTCTGGCTTGTGACGTCGTTGCCGCCTCCCAAGAACAAAGCGAAATTGTCAAAATATATACAAATAGAAAAATTACAATTTTAAAACAAAATGCAGCCAATAATTGTGCGTCCGCACTCAACCGCTCACGATTTACGTATGAGAGGGCCAAGTGTTTTGCTCAGCAGATGGCACACTTGCTCGGACGTTTGGGGCCAGCGTGGATACACAAATGTGCTGGCGTTACTCATATGGCAACACATCGAGAGAGAGAGAGAGAGCGGCTGATTTAGCGTGGCGTCTCTGCGTCGCTGGTAGATACTTGTAGCTCCATGTTCGTGACGTCATCAACGCGTGTAGCTCATCGAAACAACTTGTTTCTGTCTATAGCGATGAAAATAAACATATTGCAGCGCTGTCAGTGCTGCCAACAGTATATGAACACTTTTAATTTTCGCCGGCTACAGGTAGTTAAAAATGCCGACTGTTGACTGTAAGTGCGCCCATCACACACCTGTAGATGTTAATATTTCAACCACCTTAGTGTATTTTGTCTAAGCCACAGTAAAGTTATACTAAACAATAGTATTATGATTCCTTATTATTTGAAAAAATATTTGAAATATTAGATAAAGTGTATAGTAAAAAATATATAAAATTTATTAGCCGCTGAAGTTAACTAGCAGAGTCCAACACCAATGAAATGGTTCTAAGGCTACGAAATTATTTAATGAACCAAGTGGCCACTTTGCTGTATTCATAAAGAGAAAGATGTGCTAAGTGGCTGCCCAGAGTTGCATTTGGGGAAAGTGTCACTAAAGCATTCCTTCTTTTTTTAACAAATAGTACTGAGCAACAAACTAAAACCCAAACAAAATATTTTCAATACCAAAAATTTCCAATAATAATAAACTTTAATTAGAGATATTGGACCTATATATAATCGATGATAGACTGATTGATAAATTGACTTTTTGTACTTGTTGAAATTTTTAATACATTTCTGTACTCTCCGAAATAATTTAAATTTTTTTTTTTTAATTTTTTAAATTTAAATTTGTTGAGGAATTTTTTCGAAAACTCTACTGGCAACACTGCCTTGCATTTTATGAATTTTTAATATTTTGTTTACATATTCATTAACTAAAATTTGCTTCTCTCTGCTCTTTCTCCACCATTGCACCGTTTTCTCTCTTTCTCTGACTCTCACGAGTTCAAAAGCTGTTCAACGCGCGTCTCAAGGTCCCTCAATATGCATTAATGATTTTCAATTGAATTGTTTATTACATTTCTGTTACGAAAGTTTGGCACAAAAGAGATGCAATAACTAAAAACGAAATAGCAAAACCGAACAAAAATCCAAACGATTTATTTTTCCATTTGATGTTTTTTTCTGAAATGTTGACTTGTCGCTTTCATAGCGAAAGCCAACTGATGTGTCTGGCCGATTACATGGAGCACAGTGATTGCCAAATTTAGCTTTGAAATGACTGAAGCCGCCAAACTGTTTCGATAATGAAGCTGACGAGAAACTTGTCCCGTTGCTGTGATACAAAAATTCAAATAAACTCTGTTGGTTTCCAAAGCTTTATATGTAATAAATATGCGTGTTGTAGCCGCCGCATTTTATTCATTTGCATTCACTTTTGTGGTCTCTTGCCTATTTACAACTTATGATTTTTTAATATTGAATATACTTTAAATTTCTACTGGCGATTCCATGGGCGGCTTCTCCGTCTCATTCTGCTCAGTGGGCGCCAAGTTCTTCTTTCGTCGGCGTCGCCGTTTCTGTGGCAGGTTGGGCGGCGGACTTAGCCCGTTGTTGTTGGCCGCGTACATTTCGTCCACATTGTAGACGGGATAGCGCGGCGTGAAGTGTGTAGCTTCGCTCACAGTGTTGACATCATCGTCGGCAATGTTGGTGGTCATGAACATTGCCTGTTCGTAAGTGGGTGGGGCTTTAAAATTGAACAGAAATCATAGCAAATTTAAAAAGAAATAAATTAATGAAAGTTAATAAATTAATAATTTAAAAATAATAAACAAAAAATCATTCTTAACCGCAACGAAAAGTCGCATCTTGCAACACAATCCAAACTTACGCAATTCCATTTCCGCTTCCGTTTCGCTCTCCTCGCAGCTCTCTTCGCTCGTCAGGCCCGGCGACAAGTCGTCGGGCGATGCCTGTGCAGCTCGCGCCGATGTTGTGGGCGCTTCGTCGGGCGCCGCATTGAGCGCAGTGGCCAGCGGCACGCTGCCAATGGTTATCGGAATAACGGTTTTCGGGTTGCGCATGAGGTGATTCATCGAGGCAATCACGCAAACCTCGTAGGACACGCGCACCACTTTGCTCAGGTGCTCGCAGGTGGGCGGCGTGGCCGGCACGCGAATGCTCTCGGCAAAATCCTTCTGCGTGTGACGCTGCACGGGGCCGCAGATCTTCTTCACCAGGCACATCTTCTCCGACACGTTGCGCATGTAGGGCGTGTCGGCCGTGTAGGTGGCGCGCAAGTTGAGCAGAATGATCAGCTTCTTGCAGTCGATGGTCGACTGGTTGTTGACGTTGGCGCTCACCAGAATGAACTGGCCGGGCACATAGCCCGTCTGCATGATGTCCACCTGCATGTGCACCGCTTTAGTGTGGAAGAAGCAAATGTTCTCGAGAGCCTCGTTGTTGGCGGGTGCCTGCAAAGAGACGAGATCGCTTAGCTGCCAGCGCACCGCAATCACTTGCGTGACATTACCTTCAACAGTCGGCTCTCCTGATTCAGATCCAGCAGCTTCAAAACGGTGAAGCCGACATTCTGTGTGCGGTCCGAGGCGCCCGACCGCATGAACGTCACTTTGGTGAGGTAGCGTATGTGGCCGTAGGTGCCCTCGAACGACGACGGACAGTTGGCCGGTATGGGGCAGGCGAAGGTGTACGTGTAGGTGCCGGCGTCCACGGCGAAATTGCTGCCCTGGTCGGAGCCCATCAGGAACGTAGTCGAAGCAATGTAGTCCTCGCGGCCGTGGTAGATGTGGCGGCCGCGTGCTTTGACCTTGTGAAGGACACGCTTGCGGCCATGTTTCTCGCGCCACTGACAACTGGCGTAGCCGCAAATTTGCAATTTGATGCCTGCGCGAGAGCAAAAGTCAAGTGAAGGTAGGTGGTTGGTAAAAAGCATAAATACTCGTAATTGCAGTTATGAGAGCAGATGAAAGTAATCTCCACTTTAATTGGAGGTGGCTAACACCACACATAGCCGCACAGGTTAAACGCGCTTTTCAAACATAAAAGACAAGCAAATTTAGATCTTAGTTTATTTTTTAAATTTTCTATTAAACAAATATTCCCCGCGCATTTGGAATTTCCGTTAAGCCAAAAGAATGTAAAAAACGGCCGCTCCAATTTGTTTGTTTGTTCAACAAATTTGCGTTCCATTGTCAATTAATGGCATTTGTGTGCTTGTTGTTGTTGTTCATGCATGCATAACCGCCTTATCGCCACGACTGTCTCTGCTGATAAGCGCGGCGCGCAGATTGTGCAATTTGATCAACAGGAAAAACTACTAAATAGCTTTTGATATTAATATATAAATAGGGGTTTTTGTTTTGTAAGTCCTAATGTGCGATAAGCCTGAGCACCTGTAATGGTGATTTTAATTTTTTTTTCCGATAGCTAAGAAAATGTTAATCGTGATGGCGCCAGACAACAAATGTCACTTAGTGCAATAAGTGAATAAATGCTTAAGAGAAGAATGAATGGCATCCAAGTAGATACAAAACACGAAAACTGAAAATGATGAAATGTTATTTTGGCAGCCCTCATAGTGAAAATTAACTAAAAAAATGGTGAACATTTGAACACCACTTTTCGCGCACTAAGGAACGATTTCGGACGTCACAGAAGGCCTGTTTTGTCAACAATTTCGGATTTGTTGGTGAAATTCGAACGAACTGGTTCTGTACAAGATGTACAGACGCCAATACGTAATCGCCCTGCTCGTTCGGTCGAAAATATTGCTGCTGTAGCTGCCAGCGTTGAAGATGACCCGAATTTATCCCCGGCGTTCACAACAATTGGACATGTCCATCACCTCAATTTGGCGTATTTTGCATTTGGACTTGCATCTTCATCCATACAAAGTTCAATTGGTGCAGAAATTGGAGCCGGGAGACCCGGCAGTCCGAAAATCCAAATTTTTCGCATAAAATTTTCTTCAGCGATGAAGCACATTTTCACCTCGGCGGTTACGTTAATAGTCAAAATTGTCGTGTGTAAGTCATTGTTTGGTGTGCATT
The DNA here is from genome assembly GCA_963971225.1 of Melieria omissa. Lineage (NCBI taxonomy): Eukaryota > Metazoa > Arthropoda > Insecta > Diptera > Ulidiidae > Melieria > Melieria omissa. The sequence goes on along the minus strand of OZ020267.1, from coordinate 59,293,585 downwards.
ATGGTCCGGTGGTGTCATAGGGCCATATTTCTTCGAAAATGACGAAGGGCAGACCATTACCGTCAATTCTGGCCGTATGATAACCGAGTATTTCTGGCCAGCGATCGAAGATATCGATGTGGAGGAGATGTGGTTTCAACAGGACAGCGCTACATGCCACACAAATCGACCGAACATGACAGAATTGCGAACCAGGTTCGATGAACGCATAATTTCGCGTTTTGGTGATGCCAATTGGCCGTCAAGATCGTGATCGATCTGAACCCTTTGGACTTTTTTCTTTGGGGCTACGCGAAAGACCAAGTCTATGCAGACAATCCGCAGACTCTGGAGCATTTCAGGGACAACATATGTACGTGCAGTTCTTGGCGCCTTACAGCCTGCCATATGTAAAAAAGTCATCGAAAATTACCTAAAAAGAATCGAGGTGTGCCAGGCTGCTCGAGGTGGTCATTTGAATGATGTCATATTCTATTACTAACGGCACAAACCAAATATTATTTTGATAATAAAGTTACATCAAAATTCAAATTTTAATTGATATTTTTTTCTTTATTTACTTTTTCGGCTCATGATGAAAAACCCTGTAGTCTATTGTGGTCTCCCTTAGTTGTGGTTGACTTTACTAACCTGAGCTTTTAACTTATGGGCGTAGAGCCGCAGTTAGGGGGAACGGTATGAATCAGGATCAGGATTCTCTAAACAAAAATTCCCCAATTTCATAGTGTCGCCCAATCGCAAACATTAAGGGACCAGCATATGTTAGGTGAAGCCATGGGACAGACGAATCGCAGGATGTAAGGAAATCGCTGCATAATCCTCGCTCCCTGTTTCTGCTATCTCAACAATGCTACTGGCCTCGAGTTAGTGTCACTTCCTGCACCAGCAAAGTGCTGCAAGTGTCGAAGCTAGGTTTGATTATTGACCAGTTATGAGGAACTCTAGAAAAATAGCTCTTTTTTTGTCGTGCTACCTCTTCGTCATCAGTCTATTTCATACTAGACAGCATCTGGTATCGCTAGATACCCGGTAGGTCTAACATGACCACTGGTTTAGCCAGTTAAATCTGACCTTAGCAGCGTTTTTAAGACAGGGATTTGACAGGATGAAACAGGGATTAAGATTAAACCTTCTGGTCTCAATAAGCTTAGAAGTTTGACTATGCAACATAATTTAACCTATCCGGTGAGTCCCCCTTGAAGCTGATATGCCAGTAAACAATTTGTAGTAGATTAACTCGAGTACGAGTCTAAAACTATTTTTGTGCCCTAATGATTTTTGCCGGTTCGCAGAGGCGGATTGAGCAAAATATTTCGGGGGAGGGAAGGGGGGGGGTTCAAAAAGTAATTCTTTAATATTCATAAAATGCTTTTAAGCAGCCGCCGTAGCTCAGCAGGCTAGTGCGTTGGGCCGCGAGTCAAGACTCCGCAAGTTCAATACTCCGTTGCTTTAACACCAAAAAAAAAGAAAAACAACAATTTTTTTTCGGCGGCTGTCCTCTCAGCAGGAAATGGCAAACCTCTGAGAGTAAAATTGCCTATGAAAAAGCTCCCAACTCGCCGTTCGGAATTGGTATAAAACTGTAGGTTCCTTCCAACCTTGTAAAAACATTCGCACGCACAACGCGGTTGGTTGCCTTAGTCTCGTAATTGGGCTGTCGTGCCAGTCAAGAAGAAGAAGAATTAATTTAATTTGTATGTAGTTTTGAAGTCGATCCTAATATTTCGGGGGGGGACCGCACTGAATCCGCCACTGCCGGTTTCGAATGGCAGGTTGAGCCTTTTCACACATAATTTTATGCTCAGAAGTTTACTGAATACCGTTTTAAATGTTGGTGTTGACTGAGTTGACAGTTGGCGAAGTTCGAAGTTTAAGACACTTATCCCTAAGCGGTCCCAGTAAAACAAAAACACAACAGACTATTTGTAAAACGAACAATGAGTTTAATAAATAGCGACAAATAATTTAATTTGTAAAGTTTGGTGGCTGACTGCCGCACTTGTCTAACAATTTTTGGGTCTCAAGTCTAATGACCAATTAAGGCTGTGAATGTGTCGCCTACTGAAGTTTGTTGCTATTTTTCTTCTGCCCATTAAAGCGGATCACAAACAAATTACGAAATAAAACAAATAAGATGCACTAAATCAACCAGTCGGTGGCGGTGACGGTGGCGCGACGCTGTGACTTTGTTTACCTTTTATCTTCTTTGACTTATTGAATGTGATAATCACCTTTCCGGTGACAGTTTGGCCGGTGAAGTAGGTGCCGTGCTCGTTCTGATCAAACACAATGACGCAATTGTTGCTGCTCATATTAATTGAAAATGCCATAACAACAATCGATGGAGCACAAAAAATATAAAAATAAACACCACAGCTGGTAAACAATACTCAAGTACGTTTATTTGAGCCACGGCACGTTTAATTGAACGGCCCCCTTGGACCGGCGCACAATAGGCCGAAGCGGCGGGTCGCGGCCGCTTGTGTGATCGCTCCGAATAAAGTTCAATGGCGCTCAACGCAATCTGAGCGAATCCGATTTACTGCAACCGCACCCGAGCTAAAATGACGGTGAACTGAACGCAAAGTTGTCGCTGGACTTGGCCGCTTGGCTGCTTATGGGTCGCGAGTGTGGGCTGCACTAGATATCTGATGTTGTTGTTGTTGTTGTTGCTGCTTTTCCTATATTTGTGCGCATTATTTTTGATTTAATTCACACGCGAATTCAGCCGAAGTTGGTAGATAAAAGTTATCTTATCTGAGTCGTGTTAGCTGCAGTCTCTGTTGCTGTTGTGCCGTCAGCAAGAGAGAACCGTCAGAAGGAGAAACTCAAATGGCTTTGACGTTTCAGTGCAAACGATCGCGACTGAAGTTGAAGAGTCGGCCCAACTTTGGAGCTGTTAGAAAGTTGCGCGAAGCTTTGCGAACGATTCGGTCACTAAAGTTGCCCGAAACAGCAAATTGAGATTTCAAGTTAAGTGTAGTTGCATGCAAAGTTGATAGAAAAAACATGAAGAAGACTGCTTGCACATAAGTACTACATGTCTGAAATACTTATCTGTAATCACACAAACAATAAAATAAATTAAATAAAAATAAAATAAAATAAAAAATAAAAAGAAAAATAAATGGTTCTCTTATTTTTGGGTTAGACGTCATTTATTATTGTTGATTACCAACACTCGGACCTCTAAAAAGAGGCGCAAGTCTTATGGGTTCTACTCTTGAGAAGAAGATCACCGCTGTTGCTTGAGTTAAATCTTTGATCTCAATGATTTTCAAAGAGGTCTTGAACTTTGCACAGACTCAGACTTTGAACTCTTGCACTCGTTATGAGGAAATCTGTGAGACATCTATATTTCTTCTTCTTCTGTAACATTTGTTTAGTACAAATCTCAACTCTCATTTGGTTTTATTTATTTATTTTAAACTGCGCTCAGTTTATTTGTCAAGTTTTCTTTGCCCAACATTGCCCGAAAACTCTACAGAATTTCACTGTCTCCGAACTGACCGCAGACTTCAATCAGTTCAAGTTCAGTCAATCGGTCGCTGAAGCACTCAGTCTACACTCTGAAAAAATTTCAAGTGCTTCCATGAAGATTAGATAAAGTTTTGCACTCAGTTGCTCTAACTTCAATTTCAAATGTTTCACATACCAAAATGTTCCGCCCAATCAACTGAACTGACTTGTCCGCTGTTGGAACGCTTCCACATGACTTCTTCAGTGTTTGTTGTTGCGTTTGCGATTGTGTGCGCTCTATCACTGCTCCGATAACGCCGGCAATATGTGAGACCAGCGGCGCTCGCGATTGGCAAATTGCCAAAGGAATTCTCAAAGGTTCTGGCAAATTACGACCAAACGCAGCCGATGATATCAAACCTGGTAATTGGACCTGAGCGCCAAACGTTGAATCAGACTGTCACAATACGGCATCGCATGCCGCACACAGCAAACTCGTTCTGCGTACATCGTCCGTCGTTGCGCGTAATTTAGCCAAGTTAACATTATTTATTTATTTATTTAAAGGACAAGAGGTAGCGCAGTGAGAAATTTCGTTCTCTTAATTGCACATCAGTAATACGTGATTTTCAACATTTTGAGTTTATAACTAACATTAAAAAAAAAAAAACCACATCAGCCAAAACATAAACAAACGACGAGACGATGGTTGTAACGTGCGCCATCGAGTTTGACAATAATCCGACCGGCACCTACTACGCGGGCCAGATGCTGACCGGCAAAATAACGCTGCAGTCGGATAAAGCGAAGCAGGTGAAGGGTGAGTGCTGCGTTGTGCTGCGATCTCGAGCGCCCGAATTTCAAGTGCGTGGCAGACTTTAATCGAACATAATACAAGTGTCAGCAGTTCGATGTGCAAAAAGTGATAATTGTTGTAGAAAAACCCCCCGTGACTCATGTGCGTTGCTCTTATCGCATCGTCGCGCTTATCTGTGCGCGCAAAGTTAGATGTTTTGTCGGTGATGCGTCAAAGCAAAGCAGTGGGATTTTTGCATTACAAATCAATGGCAATCAAATATTTATAAAAATACAAATCATTTAGAAATTACATAAAGTGTTTTCTGTTGCACTCAATTAACAATAAAAATCTACCGATTTTCAAGTGTTCAAGTGTTCAAGGGTTCAAGGGTTCAAGTGCAGCGAGCAATAATTCAATTGGGGTTTTGGTTGACAATCTAAATTAAAGGATCTCTGTGGAACTGTTTCTATCGCTAGGGAAGAGCGACAGTTATGGATACACTCTTCTCACCCTGTATAACATCGACGATTTAAGTAAGAGAGTTCACCAAAATTGCTAAATATCTTTAAAAAGTGGTTAAGAGACAACGTCGAGTGTCCTAACTCCAGTGTAGGTAAAGATTGGTGTAACCTTCAGATCAGAGAGAGAGGATCCGAAAGGATCCAAACAATTGAAATCTTCACTGATGGTTCGAAAGCCAAAAAAAGCTAAATATTAAAAAAAAATGGTTAAAAGACAACGTCGAGTGTCCTAACTCCAGAGTAATCCAGAGAAATCCTCACTGATCGTTCGAAAGCCAAAAAAAAGCTAAATGTCTTTAAAAAATGGTTAAGAGAAAACGTCGAGTGTCCTTACTCCAGTGTAGGTAAGGATAGGTCTAACCTTTGGATCAGAGGGAGAGGATCCGAGATGATCCAATACAATTGAAATCTTCACTGATGGTTCGAAAGCCAAAAAAAAGCTAAATATCTTTAAAAAATGGTTAAAAGACAACGTCGAGTGTTTTAACTCCAGTGTAGGTAAAGATTGGTCTAACCTTCGGATCAGAGGGAGAGGATCCAATACAATTGAGATCTTCACTGATGGTTCGAAAGCCAAAAAAGCTATGATGTTTTCTTTTTTTATTATCCTAGGATCAGGATCATCAACACCTGGCTTTCAAAAACTGTCTTATCCAAGGACAACTTTTTAAAATGTCTTTTATTTAATTCAAGCTTTGAACAAATACTCCTAGAAACAAGTTTAGAACAAAAAGAAGGCAATCGATTAGATTTAAATGGATAAATATCAGTTTAAGAAAGCAAATAATGTCTACAAAAATCTGAACGGAATTCAGTTGTGTATTTCAAAAAACTTTAGCGCCTAAGTCGAAAAACCCTCACGGTTAGGACACACATCTCTGGGCGTCTTTCTTACTTTTTTGTAGATGAAGTAACTCGCTTCGTCGGAGAATATTTGTATGTTTACACACAAATTCCCTGTAGACGTGCAATCGTTGCCTTAATCTTTTTGCCATCTTGAAATCATAACCTTATATCTGATTCTTTCTTTGTTTTTGGGTTTTCAGGAGTGTTGCTAAAAATAAATGGTTTTGCACACACCAGCTGGACGGAGAGTACGAGCAACTCGACCACCGACTCACAAGGCCGCACAAAGTCGGAGAGCAAAACCATCCACTACAGTGGACATGAGGACTACATAGCTTCGTTGACGTACTTGTTGGGCTCAGAAGAAGGTTGGTTCAATGACATTGCTCAATCAACCATAAATAAGAACGAAATTTCGTATTTTCTTGTGCACAGACAACTCGTTGGTCATTGAGCCCGGCATACACACCTACAATTTTGCCTGTCATCTGCCCGGCACCTGTCCGTCTTCGTTCGAGGGCTTCTACGGGCACATACGTTACACGGTGAGGGTGGCATTGGTGCGGCCATGGAAGTTCGATCAGACGTATACCAAAGGTTTTACGGTGCTGAAGGTGATGGACTTGAACTACGAAAGTCCGCTGCTGAGGGTATGTAGGGGCTTTTCATGTCAACACTTTCCCTTAAATCCCCTAAAATGCAATGCATTTAATGTGCAGGTACCGTGCAGTTCCGAGGCTCAGAAAGTATTTTGCTGCGGGCCCTGCAAGTCGGACCCGCTCGTTGTGCACGTCAGCCTGCCACAGGCCGGCTATGTGCCCGGACAGAGTGTGCCCGTCGACGTGCTGGTCACCAACGACAGCAATGTGCCCGTCGAAGAGCTGCGGCTGCAGCTGGTGATGCTGGTCTGCTACTACAGCCACTGGCCCACCACGCGAACGAGGCACGAACGCACTGTGGTGACAAAGCTCAACGGCGACTCGGTGCCGCACCACTGCAAGAAGCTCTTCAACTATGCGCTGAACGTGCCAGCCACACCACCCACCTGCTTCAACCTATGTCGCATCATACAGGTGGCCTATCAGATCGAGGTGGAGGCCAAGGTCAAGGGCTGGCATGCTAATCAGGTGATTACGGTGCCCATCACGGTGGGCAATGTGCCACTGATGGGCGTCATACTGCAGCAGCCGACGAGCCAGATGAGCAGCATGCAGCGCGGCCTGGTCGACGAACTGTCGACGGCGGTGGCCTCGGCAGTTGACGACGATATGCGGCAGGCGAGCTTGCATGCGGCGCCAGAGGAGAGCGTTCAAGGGAAGGGCAGCGGAGAGAATGGCGCAACGTGCACATCCTGCCCCCCATGGTCTGCGGATGCCAGCATAGGTGAGTGGAATTCTCTGTCTTCGTTGCAAGTGTTAAACTTGTACTTGTCCACAGCACCGCCCTCCTACGAGGCCGCCATGCATTTGAACACGGGCAAAATCAATGCGGACGAGGCGCACGACTACGGCGAAGCCGACTTTGCGCCACGGTATCCGGTCTTCAGCATTCCGAGTCCCACAGCGCCGGAAGCGGAGAATGGCGGCTTCAAGAATCAGGCGGCTGACACGAACAAGGGCACCTGGCTTTAAATGTTGTTGCATGTAAATTACAGTAAATAAACGATAGTGTTCTTAAATGATGAAACTGTTGAAGAATGTCGATTGCCTCTATCAACTTCATAGCTAAAGAAATTCCAAAGGGCCTTGCACGTGGGCTTTACAGCACAACCTATTCTCATCCATGTTGCCTGCCAGTCTTATCCGATTTCGAAGGTCAGTTGTAGCGACAAGTGCGCGAGCAACTTATCGAGAAATTCCGCTCGAGACATTATTTCATTGCTTCTTCATAGCTGATGGCTTATAAACTTAAATTTAACCAGCCGAAATTTTAAGGCCGTAAAATCGGCATTGACTGCCTTGCAATGTCTTCTCTTCCCGCACTCTTCCCCTCGCTCTGTCGCTCTTGTGTCGAAAGCATTCACTATCAGTGCCTTAACTAACTAAGATAACATTTGATATCAGTTCCAATTCCATCCGGTTTCACCATAGCAACCCGCTTATCAAACGCAGCACAAATTGGCCATAACGCCATCATCCCAACCTTTATTTCTTTGGTGCTCGCCGATGGATTTGTAGTTCGCTTTTCGCGCTGTTGGCCATTGTTCGGCAAATAAGGCGACACCGCGCAGCCAAATCGCAGTTTAGTCCGGCGCGAGTGTTGCAGCAACATGGTCGTAACGTGCGATATCGAGTTCGACCAGAACCCACACGGCACCTACTTTGCCGGTCAGCTGGTGAGCGGATCGGTGGTGCTGAAGAATAACAAGCCGAAGGATGTCAAAGGTAATGTGTGTGTGTGTGTGTGTGTGACTAAATGTGCTTTTCGGAAATCACTTCTCAATTCACTAGTCAGACGTCTTTTTGCCGTTGCTACAGTTCTTATCAAGCAAATCGCCAAAATCGCGAATCACGAACAAAGTGAAATTGATAAAATGCCACTTGGATGTGTTCGGGATGAACGGTTTTATGATAGTAACAAACGACCGCTGGTAAATTTGGGCATACAAAATTTGATAAAATTCGATTAGTGCTGAGTTTGCAGTTTTGAATTCTGACTCATAACAATGAGTCCTGTGAGTCAAATGAGTTCCACTGGCGTGAGATGAGGTCTACTACTGAGGTCTGCTTCCTTGGCAACATAGCTAACATAGTCTTGGAAGCTACTTGAGGTGTCTTCTGATTGTAGAACAATAGGTAAACGTATCTACGATCGTCTTATTATTTCATACCAAAGATTTTATACAAAAGATTGTTTGCTTTATCAAAAACATTGCTATAAAATGATTAAACCTTTTTGGTGCAAAACATAAGCATTTTCTATTAATTTTTTATCGCTAAGCTATAAATATTTCGCCTCGAGTACAATAATGACGCATAGAAAAAAAGCACGTTGCGTGCAAAGAAACGACTGAATATTTGGAGAAATTGTGAATGATATTTTTAGGGAATTTTCCAGGGATTTGCATGGATCATTCCTTTTGAGCAATGCCTTCAACTTACTATGACTTATATTGTTGGATAGCATATCCTCTAACGCAGCGACTTGGCAGTTTAATGAGAGCTCACAAGGCCTTTTGAATTCATCTGAAATTCCGAACCACCCGATTTCTACCGAGCCTCAATTACCAATCAGTGTGATTGCTTTGAGGATGTTTTTCTGCTGTCCTCATACCTTTGGGTTAGGTTAGGTAAGGAAGGGTGTGTGCGTCCCAAGGGCAGCACTTCCACTCGGAGGCCAAAATGGCCCATTGTGAATCCCTTCTTAGAAGATTCTGGAGCTAGCCAGTGGCTCTCAGTTCGGGGCAAACCAATTCGACCTCTTGATGAAGGAGAGTAGTTCCGAAATTTCAACTACTGCTGTGCAGGCCAAGTCTGCCAGGAACCTTGACCCCAAGGTGCGAAGTCGGCGTTCCTGCAGAGCCGGGCAGTGGCACAGGTAGTGTTGGATCGTTTCCACTTCTTCCTCATCTCCACAGGTTCTGCAGTCATCACTGGACGAGAGGCACCATTTGACAAGCATAGATCCAATGGCGCAGTGTCCAGTAATGACTCCAATAAGCTGCCTAATAGAGGTTCGACTCAGGGACAGTACATATCGTGTTTTCCTCACGGAAAGGGAAGGCCATATTGCCCGGCAGGTACTGCAAATCAGTTCTGCTCCGCCATCAGGACTCGATGTAAGTTTTGCTTAACCTGTCTATACGCAAATACAGGGCAGATATCGGAGGGAGCACAGAGTTATCCACTTCGGTGAGAGGCAGGGCGACCCTCTTTCTTGCCATCTCATCCGCTGCCTCGTTTCCTGCCACTCCAGAGTGGCCCGGAACCCAGCAGAGAGTGACTCGGTGATGTCCGATTCCTCGAAGTGCAGTGCGACAACTCTGCACTACCTTTGATTTCACAGTGGCTGATTCCAGCGCTTTAAGAGCTGCCTGACTATCCACCCAGATTGTGATATCCGTGGGTGGTAATCCGCTGTCGCGGATTAGTTCAGCATCTTTCCAGATTGCAAAAATCTCCGCCTGAAAGATGCTACAGAGGTCCGGGAGTCTAAAAGACCGTTGTGCCCCCAGTTCATCTGAGTGGAGACCAGCTCCTGTACCTTCCTCCATCTTAGAGCCGTCTGTGAAGATGGTGATGGAGGCGTGTCCTCATACCTTTAATATATATCAAACCTCCTAAAGAAATGGTGTCCTTTCTTATCACTGCCTCATGTCTACATAACAGTCGTCGTCGTTTTTAATAGTAAAATTACATCAACTAAGATCTCATTCGTTCCCAACAGCCATTCAGCTGAAGATATCGGGCTTTGCCATGACCAATTGGAGCGATCGGTCCCTTCGCCGCCCAAAGGAGTACACGGGTCGAGAGGACTATATGGAGTCGGTGACGTACTTGCTGGGCTCCGACAATAGTGAGTGTGCTGCTTCCAACATTAGACATTTTAATATCGCTGTTGTTGTTTCTCGCTTGCAGGCAACAAACAGGACATACAAGCCGGCATACACACGTACAACTTCACCTGCCAACTGCCGCTCAACTGTCCCTCGTCCTTTGAGGGCGAGCACGGCTACATACGGTACACGGTGAAGGTGATGTTGTTGCGTCCCTGGAAGTTCGATCAGATATATTCGCGCGGCTTCACCGTGCTGAAAATGCTCGACCTGAACTACGAGCCGCCGCAGCTGCGGGTGAGTGTTTGCCATTCGTGCCTTTCAGTAGCTTGAGTGACGTCTTTGTTGTAACACTGATCAGAATCCGTCCAACACTGAGAGCTATAAAACGTTTTGCTGTGGCCCGTGCAGGACCAACCCGGTTACGCTGCAGCTGCGCGTGCAGCAAACGAGCTTCGTGCCCGGCCAGAAGATCCCCGTCAGTTTGGTGGTCACCAACGACACCAAACTCACCGTGGGTGATGTGAACTTCTCGCTGGTGATGCTCGTGCGCTACTTCAGCCAGATTCCGCCGCAGAACTCGTGCATGCAGCGCACCCTCGTGACCATGGTCCGCGGCGGGGCGGTGCTGCGCAACTGCATGCGCACGCTCACCGAGGAGCTGCTGGTGCCGGCCACGCCGCCGACCTGCGTTCGCTCCTGCAAAATCATCAACATCGTCTACCAGCTGGAGGTCGAGGTGGAGATGAAGGGCTGGCACGGCAACCAGGTGATCACAATGCCGGTGACCATTGGCAACGTGCCGCTGTGGAACGCGTCACCCGGCGCGGTGCTGCAGCAGCCGCGCATGACACAGGACGCCGACAAGTCTGATGAGTCGGAGGTCGCCAATCAGACCCCAGCCGAAGTTTATCCGGATATGCGTGAGTGATGGGAATGCAGCGAGTGGGCAGTGAGTGGAATGTTAATTATTGTTCTCAATTCTCTTTGCTATAGCGCCGCCATCCTATGAGGAGTCGGAGCACACGCTGCGCGGCGACATTAATGAGGGCGAGCTGCACGCTTTCGGGCCCTGCGAGTTTGCGCCGCTCTACCCGGTCTACAAACTGCCCGTGTTGGCAATGCTCAACGAGGAGATGAAGAGCGTCGGATACGATAATCGAAATTTCGAAAGCGACCAGTTATAAGAACTGTTGTTGGTAATTTGTTTTGGTGAAATCTAAAATTGAAACTGCTGGAAATTGAAAGAAAACATGTGTTGCATGAAAAATAAAGAAACAGTAATCAGATTCAAAACAAAATATTGTGGGGTGAAATTTTAAAATTTTTAATATTTATTGCAGAGATATGGCCAGTAATTTTGTAGCCTTTTTGCAAATAGAAAACACAAATTGCTGTGGTACACGTCGAAATAAAAATCGTCAAGGCTGCTATAAAGTATGGCAACACGTGTCCTTTCCTCATTGCACTACGAGTTCGTATTCCACAAAATGAACTGTGTTCTGTGTTGAGGAGTGGAACTTGTGGAGGGTGGTTTGTGGGTTTTTACTTTTTCAATTTGAGAGAACTGGATACGACAGGACTTTGATATTTGTGGAGTCAGAAACGTTGGAACTTATGGAATCTAATTCAAAGCACGTTTTGCGAGCAACTGAAATGTAGCGCACCAAGTGACGGTTTTCAGAAGTTCCCAGCTGTAATTGAAGCTTAAAGCTATCAAGCGAGATGAAAGCTTTGTGGGCAGTTCGTATTGTTGGGCAGTTATAGTAAAACATTTTATTACAAAGAGCGAAAGATACAAGTTTTGAGTATAAGAGTTTTCTAAGCAATAATTATGGTCATTTATGGTTATGAACATTTTAATATAAAAGTTTAACATTTTATATTTTCATTTATTATAGACAAATCATGCTATAAAGTGTTAAAAATATGCCATAAATATGCCATACACGTTTAAACATTGCAAATAAAAATCTGAAATTATAAAGAAATTGAAATGCTGTACATAATAAGGACAACAGCTGAATTCAGAGGAGTTAAGAGGACATCAAAAAGTTTGATTATACAAATTTTTCGCAAATAATGAGGCTCGAAAAATTTGAAAAATGGCTGTGTGGCCGAATAAGGATCTATTGTGATCCTAAATATTGATTACAACATGGCTTTGTTCAGAAGTGTCTTTCTAAGATTACTAAATATCAGATCTTTTACGATATATCCAATCGTTCAAATTAGAAAGAATGATAGTCAAACATTTATTTTGACTTTTTAGTTACACTTCAATAAGGACATTTGGAGCATTTGTCGTGAACTTTTTGAACTGTCCTGAACTATTTACATATTCCGTGTCTTCAGCTGATTATTAGGTCTTCAATTGATTATTGGGTAAGACTTCAATGCGATAAAAGGCCCAATAAGGGTTGATATCGGTTAGAAATTATAATGAGAGTCTTTCATAATCGTTTCGCGCTTAAAGATGCCCGCTGGGATAACACGGCTCGGCTCAGTTCATGTGCTTAACTCTTTCCGGAAATTTGTACGATATATCATACAATTGTTTTTAAAGATTTTTTTTTAAAGATTTTTTAAATTGAAAACGAACGCATTTTTGATGCAACGGCTTTTTAATTCTTATTAAGTAAGCTGTGTTTTATCATTCTGTTTAAAAATATAAATCATTATAGCCGTGGCTACACAGTATGAGTGCGTTTTGTAAGCAGGTTTTTACAAAAATGGTAAATGGTTTATTTAATTTTTAATTTATTTATTTATAAAATTTTTTGGTAGCAAAAAGGTAAACAATTTCAAAGTTTGAATCTCAGTTGATTTATAAAACTAAATTTAACATTTTCTGCGTCTAAATATTTTTACCGCAGCCTCGATAGCCTAGCGTGAGTGCACTAGACTGTTATCCCAGAGGTCGTGGGTTCAACTCCCGCCGTGTGCACGGTCCCCGCACTTTTCCAACCAATTTTTCCGATTTTTCCTGTTCTCTAAATTTTCCTAAAAAAAACCTGCACATATATTATTCCTATTCCACACACTTCCACGCTCCACGCAATAGTACGCGCAATTATGCGCTGTGTGGCTGATAAAAGCAAACAAATAAACAGTTAGACACGGCGCACGAGCGACATCTGCAAGGGGAAGCGGACAACTGCGAAAATAGCGCACCAAATTGATCTAGCGAGGTCCCCAACCATTCTGTTGTAACCTTCTCACAACAGATGGCGCTACGAGCGGAGGCGACGTTCCTGAGCGGCGTTAGATGGCACCATCACTTAGGACTACCTGCGGCAGGCCAATCACCTACCCTGGCAGAACAACACAACTGAGTAACCAACACACAAGGCTGTCTTGTGGAGGCACTATGCTCCAGAGAGGAGTGAACACGAAAAAAAAAATATTAAAAATATACCGAGTCTTTAAAAAACTTGTACGATATATCCTACAAAGCTTTGCAACCTTTGTGGAAAGACAAAGGTTGCAAATTGTGTTTGGACTTTTTTAAGTTATTAGTTTGGCAACAAAATTTTTGCATTTGTATGCCTGCCACGCCCTTCATAATTGGCAATTTTCAGTTAAAAATAAGAATTTCTAGATGATTTTGTGTTTTACTGGGCAGACAGAGGTTATCTAAGGTTAGACATGCGTACTTGCAACTCCTACTACGATTATAAAAATCGGCTATATTCAGTAACACTTCGTTCAATAATGTGTGTGACTAACTAATTAAAACACATTTTTTTGCCAAAATTCGTTTTTATTCATCAACATAGTCCCCTTTTAGGGAGATACAATCATTCCAACGCTTTTCCAATCTTTCGATACCGCCTTTGTAGAACGATTTTTCTTTGCCTTCAAAATAGGCGTTAGTTTCGGCGATTACTTTATCATTTGAGCCAAATCTCTTACCACGGAGCATCTTTTTGAGGTCTGCGAAGAGCCAGTAGTCGCTGGGGGCCAGATCTGGAGGATACGGGGGATGAGGAAGCAATTCGAAGCCCAATTCATGCATTTTTGCCATCGTTTTCATCGACTTGTGACACGGTGCATTGTCTTGGTGAAACAACACTTTTTTCTTCTTCATATGGGGCCGCTTAATCGCTCTTTCTTCTTTCAAACGTTCCAACAACGCTATATAATAGTCGCTATTGATTGTTTTCCCTTTCTCAAGATAGTCGATGAATATTATTCCGTGCACATCCCAAAATACTGACGCCATAACCTTGCCAGCCGATGTTTGTACCTTTGGACGCTTTGGGCGGCTTTCACCGGTTGCATGCCACTCAGCAGACTGCCGATTTGACTCTGGAGTGAAATGGTGGATCCATGTTTCATCCATTGTGATGTACCGACGCAAAAACTCCGACTTGTTGCGCGTAAACATGTCCAAACAGCTCTTTGAATCATCGATTCGTTGTTGTTTTTGCTCCGATGTGAGCAAACGCGGCACCCATTTCGAAAACACCTTTTTCATAACCAAATGTTCGTGTATTATGGTGTGTACACTGCCTGCTGATATCTTTAGAATGTCAGCAATCTCCCCCACTGTCACTTTACGGTCGGACATAATGATTTTCAGTGTTTTTTCAACGTTTTCCGGAATAACAGCGTCATTTGGCCGTCCAGTAGATGGAATGTCATCGGTGTCTGTACGACCACGTTTGAATTCGGCATACCAATAACAAATGGTTCTTTTTGATGGAGCAGAGTCCGAATAATGTTTTTCAAGCCATTCCTGGCATTGAACAGTATTTTTTTTTCATTAAAAAACTATGATAAATCAGCACACGGAATTGCTTTGAATTCATTTTTTTTGAAAACTCAAAAGTAGTGTCACTTAAAGCACTGTAACTTGTAAACTAATGGTCGGATTGACATATAATTTTGACAGTAAGCCTAAAAAGGTTCACAATTTCGAAAAAAAATATTGATTTAGTATTAGTGCCGCCATCTATGTGTCAGTCACACACATTATTGAACGAAGTGTTATCTTTCTGTAAAGCTATACACATTTTAATTGATTCTGTGTTTTATTGATGAGAAAAGGGCTTTGCAACAACAACAACGGTTATATAAGGCCGAATAAGTTTGACTCAATTGTTTATATATATAATTTATATAAGTTTCGATCAATATTAAATCACGTTTTGATTTTTTGTTGTTATAGTTTATGTTTTCTATCAAAAAAATCAATAAATTGTTCATAAAACTAAAAAACACTGAACACTGAAATTTCATGCATTTTTTCTCCTTTGCGGACCTTTGTACGATATATCGTACAAAATTAATTGAACTGTAATTCTTAACTGAAATGGTGTTTTTGATATTTTGTTGCATTCTATTGCTAAAATAGTGAATGAGAGTCAGTATTTGAAGGACAAATTTGTATCTCAAGAAATGCAGAAATTGACCGGAAAGGGTTAAATTAGAAGTTCAATAGGGTTGTCATCGAACTTAGCCTTTGATGTTGTTTGTGTAATACTAACTGGCTTCTGAATCATTTTCTGCTTAATTTTTAGCACAGTTTTTTGCAAATTCCCAGGATGATTTACGTCATAAAAACCTTTTCTTTATTTCAAGTCGATACTCCAACAGTTGACGCTCTGACTTATGACGCATCAACCATTGAGCCACGGCGACCGCCTGGCACTTGGTATGTTTATTTTTATGATATTTTTATTGTAATTTAAATGCCAATTAGTCTTATTACCAGCAGCTTCAACAGCTCCGAAATGAAGCTAAAAATACGACGATGGCAAAATACGAACGACAAGGCACAGGATCAATTTCAATGGAATGCATTCGAGGTCGTAGGCGACCGGTGGGTGTGCGTGTGTTTGCATAAATACTCAAATTAAGCGCACAAACCGACACACACACACACACAGCTAGAGACAACGACCAAAGTCCTCTGCGTCGATACAATGAAATGGCGCGCGCCAACAGCCGAACAGAAACAAGGAGACAGCCCACGTGATGCGCAGACAGTTGCACAGTCAGACGGTTCGGTTGTGCCGCCGTGTGCCGTGTGCAGAACGGAAATACAAACGTTGTAATTATTGGCAGGTGCGCAACGGTCGGTGCTTCTGTTGGCCGGTGGGGAGAGGAGAGCAGTCATGTGACTGTAACTTGATTCCCGCTGCTGCGAATGTTTGCTTTTTGGCTTTTCTAATCCTCGCTGGCAAAATTGTCATTTAATGAGTTTACTTAGCACAGCGCATTACAACAGCAACATCAACCATTACAGCAACAACCACGACGACAAGCAGTCGAACGGCACAGGCTGCTACATTCTCACTAAAGTTCGCAATTTTAAAGTTTCGTCGCTTACAGCGTCGTTTATCGGGCGCGACTGAATGTGGTTTGTCCTTCGTTTTGCAACGTTGGCAACGGCTGCGGCTCAGGCTCCGAAGCGCCGCGCCGACAGACATTTCACACGCAGAAATTTCAGCACAAAATGCACACAAGTGTGCGATTCCATGAAAAGATAATCAACGAAAAAAGTTAACTGCATAAAATTTACACTTTGTTATTGTTGTAATTGGAATCTTATTGTGCTTGGAGGGCAGCGGCCACACACATACACACACGCACACACGTATGCATCACATTCGCACCTACCGCAACCGATCCGCACACAACGCAGCGAAATTTACATTTCGCTCGATTCGATTCGCTGGTATTTCGTTTATCGTGGCCGCGCATCTTTGCCACACGCTCGCCGCTGTATGTGGCCCCACCCCCCCGGCGCACAAGTGGCATTTGAATGCGGATAACGCGTGTGTTGCGCCATTTTCCATTTTGTTGCTGAGGGGCGCCAACTTTCGAGTGGGTCAGCAACGAGCGGTGAAGCGGGTGAGAAGCGCATAAAAATTTAAAATGGCGCCGTGCGCTTGCAGGTTGCAGGTTAAGTGCGTTGATATGGAATTTAAGAAGTAATCGGTTGAGCGTTAAATGTATGGCAGCCACTTTAACAATTTTAATTTTCGAAAAAGTGGCTGGCGAACGCGGTGGCTGATGGTTTTTGGTGAAGTCGAAAATATTGAGCGAGGAATTATTTTGTTGGTGCACACAGTCTGCGCTAAAAGTAATCGGAAATTATATTGAAAAAGTGACTATATACTTTTTATAAAATTTTATAAAGTGATATTTAGTGATTGAATTTAAAAATAAAATTTGAAGTGAAATTTGAAATTTAAATCGCATTGAGTTCAAAAATCTTCTCAGTTACTGCCGAAGCACTGAAATCATGTGGAATATTTAGCATCAATCACTGCTTTGGCTTCCGAAATAAGTTTAAAACATATCAGTGTTGTTCCCATCGCGTCGAGGGGGTTAGGCGGTTAATCGATTCGTCTACACCAAAGATTGCAGAATAATCGGGTCTCCCTATACACGTAGCACACATTCGCTGTTTTTTGCCATCCGGATGTCATAATTCAAGTCAAGTCAAGCCCAGCCAAACAAAATGCCAAAGCGTAGCAACTAAAAAACCGCATAAAAAGGGTAAACGTAAAAGGCGTTGGCGTTGGCGTCGCTGATAAAAAGTTACTTCTTGCATCCAGCACCGGCAAACAATTTAGAATATTTCAGAAAGTTTGCGGTCGTTTTTCTTTTCAATAAAAGCAAAGCAATAAATTTTTTTCTAGCCACACAAAATGCGGTGCAGTGGCCGCAGCAGTGCAACTGGTGCACCGGGCGTACGGTGGCGGCAAGAGATTTAAGGTTAGTGGCAGCGGCCAGTGGACGCCGCGTTGCTAGTAGCGAGTTGGAAACTTTTTTGTGGCAGCGTAAATGAAGAGTAATTAAGGAATAGTCGCATCTTTTTTGGCATAAAGCGAGTATTTATGGCCCAAAGCGGACAATGTGGTACAGACAGAGAGTGAGTGAGAGCGAGAGAGAGAGAGCGAGAAATGAGAGGGGCGGCTGAGCGACTAGCAAAACAGAGAGCACAACTGCTCACTTGCGTTTTATGCCATTTTCAGTTCAGTTCGAGTGCAGTAAACAGCGAAAACTTTTGGTTGTACGATTGCAATAACAATTGTAACATAGAAAAAAATTAGAATTTTTGATTTTGTTTTCACACATAAATGGTTGCATGACTACATCTACAACCACAGAGATATCAACAAACGATTAAATATCAACAACAACAAACACTGTACATACCTACAACAACTGTAACGGCAGCAGACAGGGTTCCGGCAACTTTAATCACAACAACAATAAGAATGATAAAAATACTTTTACCTTCTCATAGCAACCCGAACTATGGACAACAACAAACCAACAACATTATTAAAACAACAGAAGCAGCAATAACAACAATTACAGTTATCCACTCAACAATAACAATAAAACCACAAAAACCACATGAATAGCAACAACAACAAACCACAGCAAGGGCAACAAGCAGTTATCCTCATACAATAACAACTACTACCAAATGTGCCCACAATAACAAAAACAACAACAATGTTTACCGCAACAAACACGAAACCAGCGAAAAACTTGCGGAAAAATTTTGTTTTTGGGCAACGTCAATAGTTGACAATAACAACAATAACAACAACGCTCTCACGTCTTTATTATTGAGAGTGCAGTGCACCGAATTGGGGGCACTTAAGCCAGCGTAAAAAAGTTATAAATAACCACTTTAAAAATACTTGCCAGAACTGTTGCCACCGTCACAGCCACCGTCACCGTCGACGCCGCAGCCTCTCCACACCCTTCACAGCCTCTCCAAGCCCACTTTGTCTACGACGACCACTCGACTGCTTTTATTTTCAAAAACCGCTTGGGCGCAAATAAACTGAACCGGCGAAGTGTGCGGTGATAGGAGTAAACTTTAAAAATTTTCTCATTAAGTTTTTTGCTCCTTAACTAAATGCAAATAAACGGCCGAAGGGAGGAGTTCGCTGCGAATGGCGGCAGCGCGCACTTGCAAGCGAAGAAAGTGCAAGAAGGGAGGAGTAAAAATTATTTAATTGCAAATAAAACACACACATTTACGCGTAAAGCGGCGCATACCGCAGCCACTAAACGCTTACTTAAGCAGAACTAGCAGCCACAAGCACAGACAGCGATACCAACAACAACAGCAACAAAAACTTTATCGCCAATGATAGCCAGCAGGCAGCAGTCAACAGCAGAGGAAAGCAAAGCAACGCAATGCAACGCACCGAACCAGCCGCCGACCCAATGCAGTTGCAATGAAGTGGAGTGTGCAACATGCAACACATACTAACTAGATTCATTACAGTTAAGTTTAGAGCTGCACACGTGCACACATGCACACACACATACAGAACCGTATAAAGTACACTCGACGGAGTACGAAGAAAAGCACAAACGGTGAAGCCCGCAAATGGCTGAGTGAGGCCAATCACGAATGCAATCATGCTGCGGCCGCATGAGTGAAACTAAGTGTAGGTAGGTAGGTGGTAGTGGCAGCTCTCATGTAAGAGCTCACTTAGGCCAAGCTAGGCCCATTGTGATACCACAGGATCTCTAACCCCTTTTATTTGTTGTTAGGATGTCTCGAACCAGCCCGAACAGGTGATGAAGCGTATTAGGCTCTTGGCGTCAACCTCCGATAAGTCCGCGAGGTTGGCTGTATGGTAAAACCCTAGATGTTTTTTCCGTTTCCTACAAAGAGCAGGACAAGTACAAAGTAGGTGGAGAATTGTTTCTTCCTCCTCTATGTCTCTGCAGCTTCTGCAAAAGTCGTTGGCCAAGTGGCCCCGCCCTAATCTAATGGCGTGGCTACCAAGGATACAGTGACCAGTGATGACTCCGACAACAACCCTGAGCGTGCCCCTATTGAGGTTTAGCAGACTTTTGGTGCGCTTCCAGTCCAGCTTTGGCCAGATCTGTTGCGCTGTCTTGCCTGTCTCTGAGGCCGCCCATGCATTGTTAGCGGCTTTGGTCATCGCTTCCTCTATCACCAGCTTGCAGGTACTCAATGGAATACCTAAGCCGGCGAGTTCTGAGGATAGCTCCTTAGTCGTTCCTTGTCTAGCCAGTTCGTCTGCCCTGCAGTTCCCCGGGATATCTCTGTGACCAGGCACCCATATGAGGTGGATTTTAAGCTGCTCAGCCATCTCGTCAAGAGATTTGCGGCAGCTGATCACTGTTTTGGAAGTCAGAACATGAGACCCTAGGGCCCTGATAGCCGCTTGGCTGTCAGAGAGAATGCTAATATCTCGCCTAGAGACACTGCCCTCTTTGATCCAATTCAGGGCAGCTTCAATGGCTGAAACCTCTGCTTGGAATACGCTGCAGTGGTCCGGCAGTCTAAAAGAGTAGTTTATACTAAGTGAGTCTGAAAAGACGCCTCCACCAACAGCTCCGTTTAACTTGGAGCCGTCAGTTTAGATCTGATGTGAGTTCCCTATTAAGGATGTTGAGCTTTCCTCCCAGTTGTTCCTGTCTGGAATGGTGCTTGTGAACTTTCTGTTAAATTGCAATTGGGGGGGTGAAGAATCCAGTTCCCCGAACTCCTTCAAGAGAGTAAGTATCCTGGCATGACCCCTGTTAGACTCCGACCATTGGCCGTTAGCCCGTAGCCTATAGCTTGTTATAGCCGCTAATTTTCTACAGTACAGATCTAGCGGAATAAGGTGAAGCAGGGCTTCTAAAGCTGAAGTTGGTGTTGTCCTAAGAGCGCCCGTGATGATGACGCAGGCTGCCCTTTGAACTTTGCGGAGGTGTTGGAGGAGCAATGTTTTTTCCAAAGCGTTCCACCAAACCAGGCACCCGTAGGTTAAGATGGGTCGTACGACAGCTGTGTAAACCTAGTGCGTCATATTTGGTTTTAGGCCCCAGGTTTTCCCCAGTGCCCGTTTGCAGGTGTATAAGGCAATCGTTGCCTTTTTGACCCTATTGAGGATGTTCGGTTTCCAGCTCAATCTCTTGTCAAAAATGATTCCAAGGAATTGTGCTTCATTCTTGAAAGGGATTTCTGTATTATTTAGTGATAGAGGAGGTATGGGTGGGGGTTTATACTTCCTCGTGAATAGGACAACCTCTGTCTTCCCAGGGTTGATGCCTAATCCCCGACTAGTAACCCAACTGTTTACCTTGTTAAGCAGTACTTGCATTAGATCTCTGATGGAGTTGGGAAACTTGCCCGAGATAGTGAGAACTATATCGTCTGCATACGCCGTTACCTTGCCGCACCCCCCTCCCAGGGACTGGAGCAGTTCGTTAACTACCAGGTTCCACAGGAGGGGGGAGAGGACTCCGCCCTGGGGAGTGCCCCTGCTCATCCCTCTCGAGGTGGAAGAGTCGCCCAGTTCAGCGCAGATAACTCTGCTCTGCAGAAGAGCACCACCCAGTTCACCAAGCCACCCTCCACCCCAAGCCTGGCGAGCGCGCCCGTGATGGCTGTAAGCTCGACGTTATTGAAAGCCCCCTCTATGTCCGGTGGCAAACTAAGTGTAGAGTTGTTATGATTTTGCTTTTAATTATTTAGGAATATTTGAAAAAACAATTTGAAATTTTTTTTAATGGTTATTTCCAATTAAATCAAATTTGTTTAAATATTGAAAAATATGATTTCAGATATTTTAAATGTAAAGAATATGAAGCAATTTTGTATCAAGTCGCAACCAGAACATAAAAAGTCGATCTAAATTAATTAATAATATTCGAAAAAACTATTTGAAATTTTTTTATCATTATTTCAAATCAAAGCAAATTTTTTTAAACATTTAAAAAAATTATTTTAGTAAATTTAACTTCCAAGTTTTATTTCAAAGTAATTCTAGGAATATTAGAAATTAAAATTAAAATTCTTTAAATCTGTGGTCAAAAGCAATAACCGCCTAAGTCGAAAATTGCTGTTTCGAGCAATCTCGTTTTAAAGTTTTAAGCGCATATTTAAAAAAAGTAGTAACGCATACTGAAATAAAATTGACCAATGATAATAGGTTATTATATGATTGATTAGAATGTACTAAATATTTATGGAAATACTTTTTATTTAGAGAGGATTTTGGAAAAACCGGATAATGGCGATTATTGCACATTGACTAGCTCACATTTATTGCACTTATATCGACTTAAGCTTTTGTTGCTTTTCAAAATGTGTGAGCTTCTGTACTTATGTTGACTTAAGTTGTTATTGTATTTTCAGAAATAATCACCCCAATAAGATAAGCGATAATGCAGAAAAGTCATAAGGAGTTATTAAACACTTCATTGCTTTATTAAGTATAATAAACACATTGAAACATAAAAAACAACTTCAGTTGAAATATTTGTGATAAAAGAAATTATAAATATTAAAATAAATTAAAAATTAATATTTCAATAACTTAGTTTAAGTACATTCCAAACTTCAATATGATTTTGAAAAAAATAAAATTACTCATCATCAGTATCTTCAACTAAATCTGGATGGATATCGATAGTAGTTTCATTAGTTTTAAGTGTTTTATAGAACGCATGGAAGCAAGGGTTTATAAACGGCAGTAAGTCTTCAAGATCTTTTTTCTTTTTGACATCAATTGTAGCTTCTTCTGTAAGCTTAGGGACATCCTTTATGGAGACAAAGCTAACACCACGTTTTACTATGTTTAGTATTTGAAATTCTTCTTCTTCTTTTAAGCTGGTTTTGTAGAATATTTTACCGAAATTATTCCTTTTGAACCGCAGCCATTTAACGTTTTTCCAACAAAACTTTTCTCCATTTTCATTTGATGGTCTCCACATAAATTTGTTTTTTAAAAAAAGCGAAAAGTTAAAAAAATCATCTTTGGTCATTTCTATCACCCTGAATCTATTTCTAACACCAGCATATCTAACAAAATTATACCAATCATGCGGATGGTGTATTTGAGCGCTAGTTTTCTTTTTTTTTCTTTCAATCACAGCATGATCGACATCGCATTCCATGTGTGTATGCCCTGGTTCTAAAAACTTGTGATCGACCGTTTCAAGATTTTCATTTGCTCCAAAAGCAAGTAAAAACATGGCGCAAACAAAAGAATTTTTGTTTTGTCCTACACAGGAATCACTATAAAAAATTGCGTGCTTTAATTGACTAAGACTGTTTATGTGTTTAAATAGACATGAGGCAATATTATTGCCACCACGCCCAGATAAAGCCTCGTGCCACATATAGCAATATGGGGTACCTGTGTTACAATCGTGTACTGTGAGATTATATGTCCACAATTGTCTTTTGTAAAAACTAATACATGTTTTCAAAAATGGCGTAGGCAAGCACTGCTGCAAATCAAATGCGAAAGTTTTAATTGTTAAATCCTTGGCTGCCATGTCTTTATCAATTCTTTTAGATTGATATGCTAATTCAGCCTTATCATGATGGAGGGAAAGCTCATTTTCAAAATCCTTTAAAGAAGCTGTATTGTTCTCCTGCTTAGCAATATCAATTTTGGCTTTTAATCTATCGCATGTATGACAGGTGTCTATCTTAGGTTGCTTAAATTTTATATTCATTGCTGTAAAAATGTGCAAAAATAGTATTAGTATAATAACCAATAACTGAAATACTTTGATCATACTTTTAAAAATATTACTGTAGGAAGTGATGCTGACTGCTCTAGATGCATTCTCATCACAATACAGTTTGTACATTTGAGTAATTGATAAATCTGCATGAAAATACATGCAGCTCGTATCTCTTCTGGTGTAGTGACTTTCATATTTGGGGAAACTATTTATGTGGTCCTTTATTTTTTGAATGTCGTTTTCAGATAGTTTGTTTGTTCCTGCTCCCGATCCACGTTTATCAGAAAACTGACTATTGGGAAAATTAATTTTTTGTTTTTGGACACTTTTAAGAAAGCTTTCACTTTCATCGAAGCATTGCTTGAAACATTTCTGGCATATTTGAATACTTCTTCCGTTATACTCCAAATGATACTTCACATGAACGTTCCGCTGACGAGGCTTTTCAGGATGTTTTTGCAGGCGTTTAGTTTTATTGTCTTCAATATCAATCAATCCACCAATAAATAAAATTCTTTGATTATATGTACCTAGTGCCCAATACTTATCGAAATATTCCTTTTGGATGCTGTCCGGTACTTTAGATTTGCACCTCATTCGGCATTCAGAAACTAAGGGTCTAAAGGTTCTCTGAGCTATAACACGTCCCTTTTTATTCACATATTTTTGCCCAGTATTACGCCTTGCTTGAGATATTTTCCGCGAATAAGCACTTTGAGCCGCGGTGGTAAGCACTTGTTCTTCCTCACTATCAGTTCCATCTGACACTTGATAATCGGGATCTGCACGTGAGTCGTCGCTAGAAAACTGGAACATTTCTTGCTCTGCAGATGTATATACTTCGTTGTCGATGACATTTTCACATGCAAGAGGTTTATTGTATTCATCATGATTTCCTATGATTAGTGAAATATAGTAAGTATATAAAAATTATAATAACTGGACTTCGATTTCACTGTTGAAGCAAATTTTAAATGTCTCCGAATTTAACTTACTTTCTAATGAGTTTTCAACACTTTCAATGTTTATTCCTTCAATTTCGTGCGACATTTTAATTCTTCACAAATAAATTACATGCACTTTTCTAATTAAATTTAATAATCACTTCAGAAGTGTGCGCACTTCACTCGCTGAGCATAACGACTTAAATGAAAATAATTCTCTGACGCGCAATCGACGCAACAACCTAACTGCACTTAAAACGGTAAATGTCACAAAAGAGAATACGCAATACTAGCTTACTTCGATTTTGTTTTCCTTTTAGTATCACGGCGATTGCGCAATAAAGGCTTACATTGAGTTTAGAAATTTGTAGCTGAATTATAAATTTACAATAATCGCTTAGCTCGACATAAGCGATTGTTGAAATGTTCGCAATTTCGGGAAACATTGATTTGTAAAATGTGAAATAACAACTTAAGTCGATGTAAGCTTTTAAAGCAAAAACAAAAAATAGGAATTGGAACTCTTAATTAAACTTAGGCGATTATGGCAAATGCAATATGTGTTCATTATAACTTAAGCGAATAGGTTTTTATTAATAACTTTTTTTATTTAAAAGTTACAAACTCCCCGATTTTACACAAACGTCGAGCACAGTCAAGGGAACATGGTGGCATCCATAACTCAATTTCTTCTTAAGTCGACTTAAGCGGTTATTGCTTTTGACCACAGAAATATGAAAAAATAATGCAATCGCACCCAGAACATAAAAAGTCGATCTAAATTATTTAATAATATTCGAAAAAATAATTTTAAATTATTTCAAATCAAATCAAATTTCGTTAAACATTTCATAATAATTTTATTTAATTTATTTGACTCCAAAGTTTTATGTTAATTCTGGGCATTAATTTTAAAAATATTAGAAATTAAAATACAAATTGTTTAAATGTGAAAAAATAATCTAATTTTGTATCAAAGCGCACCCAGAACATGAAAAGTTAAGGGCAGCAAAGCTTTGTTGCCTCAAAAGGCTGCCATGTCATAGTTTAACTATACATTTAAGATTTTTTATATATATTTTTTAATTAAGCCTCTTTGACTCACACAACAATGTGAAATAATTAGCGGCAAAATTGAAATTACAAAATATTTCTTTATCTTTCAAGTTGGACCCTTGAGCACATTACATTTCAATCTTATTTTCAAAGCGCAAGTGGAATAAGTTTTTGCACACAAACACACATTTATTTACTTGCGCCCACTGTGGGACGAACATGAGGAAGTCACACACACACACACACACACACACCCACCAGTACATAAAGATACCCGCCATGCATTGAGTTGTAAGCGAACCTGTCAGGAGACGTGACTGTAAAGACAAATAAAACAAAACACAGAAGCAGTAAAAGAAAAATTAAAAAGAGACAAAACAGCAACGAGTGGAAACTAGCAGCCAACACAGTTAAAAAGTGCAAAAGCTGATCAGAAAACTTTAAATTGCAGCAGCAGCTCGGCGAGCGCCGCAGGTAGTCGCGCTTCAATAGCTGTCAACCGCGCGGCAGGTGGCAATTTTTGCTGCAAGCATATCGCACTTCAGAGGCACACACACACACACACACGTATGCTTCCTCCCCCACACATTCATACGTGCCTGTGTGGCCGGGCAGTAGTACCACAGGTGGCAACGACCACAGGTGGCAACGGTTGTTGGAATTTATTAAATAAACGACACTGCCGGAAACTATTAAAAGTGAGTCGTAAACTGCGGTGGCACAATATCGATAGAAAAGTTTGATTAGAAAAAAAAAACAAAAGGAAAGATGTAGTAAAAAAATAAAAAAAAATTAGAATTATGATAGAAGAAAGTCGTATGAAAGTTGCTGGAATGCGACTTTTTAGCACAAGTGACTTTTTTCAAACTACTTGTAAGCATTTTGCAGTGACATACAGTTTCATAATTTTGTATAAGAGACCGTTTTGAAGGACGCAATATTAATTCGTTGTAATAGACAAATGGCCCGAATGCAGCAATAAAAATTCAACAAAATCTACTAACTCCTACAGCTTAGCAATCAACTTGTTGTCTGTTCACATAATGCGCTACCATGACCCCCAACCCCTCCCCCCACTTCACAGCCTCGCTCTCTCAATCGGATTATGTCATTTGATGCGATCTTAAGTTGCATCTACTTAACTAATTCGCCATAAGTGGAAAAGGCCAACACCGCCAACAGCAACAAAAATAACTTGTACAACAACAACGTTAACAAAAGCTTTCAGCGTCCGATCCGCAACATGTTACAGCACTCAGCGCCGCAGCTGCAGCAACGTAAACTTCAATTACCCGTTGTTGCTGCTGCTTCTGCTGCTGCTGCTGCCGTCGAGGGTCGGCTGGTGTTACTGCTGACGAGTTGTCAGTGCCGCAGCAACGGTTTAGCTCTGAAATTTTGTGGTGTTTTTATGTTGGCATTTAAGCAAAACTTTTCGAACCGCAGCCATTGCTGATGCTGTTGCAGCCAGCGAAAAATTCCTATTGCTGGCTGCTGACGTAGTTGAACGCTTGTTGCTCGCCGCTTGCATGGGTTGTGTTGTATGTTTTCCGGTTGCTGCTGCTTCTGCTGTGTCGCTGTTGTTGACGTTGAGGCGTACGCCGACGTTGATGTTGACTTTGATGTTGATGCCGAGTTGATGAAAACGCCACACCCGTGTGGCGGCTGTCGCTTCGCACTGCTGCGTAAAGAGGTAAAGAGTTGAGTGGAGTGGAGGGGGGTTGGGTAGTAAGAAAAACAATTTATTTCATTATGTACAACAAGTGTGTTGACAGCAGCAAAAAGTGAAAGCAACAAAAAACCGTTCAATTTGGCCACAGCAAAAATGACACAACGCTGCATACGTCGTCTGTCGCATGCGGCACAGTGGCAATTTTGCTTACGCTTTGCGCGTTCTTTGCTTGCGCCAAACGCTGTCGTTGTCGATGGAAAGTTGTCAACGGCGACCGTGCAAAAAGAGCCAAGTGCGAGCCGAAAAAAGCGGCAGTTAAGCGCAACAAACTGGCGCTTTGTGTGGCTCGGAGAAAATTATCGAAAAAAAACGGTGGCAATCAGAGCGCGCACAGTTGCTGCCACTTAAATTGCTGCAGCGGCCAGCAGCACCAGCACACACACACATACACATACATATTCACACTTGTGCACAGATGCAATGCATGCAATAAATCAACGTGTTGCCACCACAGCGGCGCTTGCGTCGCATCTCGGCTGCTTGAAATTTACGCCACGGCTGCTGATGGCAGTGTTGCTGTCGTTGCTGCTGTTCACATGGCACTGCAGCAGCCGGAAAAGGAAAATTCTCATACAATTCGTTCGCCTGCCATTGCTGCTTTGTCTGTTGCGATTCTCGCTGTTGCTACTGTTGTGCTATGTGTGTGCAGCTGCAGTTTGTCGTCTGTGTCGCTCCGATTGCCGGCACCGCAGTGCTGTCACAACTGGCGCTCGCGTACTCATTGTGCTCGCTGTCACAAGCTAAAACTTTGAGCAGACCATCAAAAGCGAATGACTTTGGCGGCACGTGCGCGCCCAATGAAAACGGTCTCATTTGTGCCGTTGTGCATTTTTTAAGCGAGTTGCTATTGAAAGCAGACACCGGCAGTGCTGAGAACGGTTGCAGTGGCGGCTGATTGCCGGCTGCAAGTTAAGTGGGGGAAAACATTTGAAGCAAGATTTCGAATTTTGATTCTAGGTTTGTAGTTGTTTCTAACCAGCATTTGGGGTGAGGTCCTGCCATTTCTCTGGTGTGTGTTAAGTGGCAAAAAAAAACCCATAAAAGGTACAAATTAGTGATTCGAATTGCAATAAAAATCAAGCAATCGGAGAACATAGTCAATCGAAATAATGAGATTCCGCCCAACTCGAAAATTGAACCTGCCAGATTGATTTCTGTTAAGGAAGCAGCAAGGACAATTCTTGAACTTAAACAGCTTATCGCGTTGAAAGGAGCTTGAATTTGTCTTACAGTAAATATTTCAGTACTGAGGCACTTGCACTCACTACCTCTGAAGGAGGAAAAAAAATCAATTTTCTTGCGCTTTCTTGGTACTTCTGAGAGCGAAATACTATACTCTTCCAGCAAGAATCTGGTTGTTCCACGCCAAAAACAGCAGTAACACCACTTCCAAAGCCTTTAATAAAGACATTTATATAACAAAACTGCACGCCAAGCATCAAACGTCTGCATGCAGAAATGTTGCTGCATGAGCGCCGTGCAGTATGCAACATTTAATATTTTGTAACCTAACTACCTTTTCAAGTGATTGCTCGCTTGCGATCGATGCTGTTGCACATGCAACTAAATAACTGAAATAAAAAGTAATAATAATGAATAAAATACTACAGTGGCTGTTGCATGCCACACGAGGCGGCAAGTTGCAAGAGTAGGAAAAACTGCTGGCACTGCGTCGCGTCTTTGCATTTAGCATTTTTTTCCACCATAATAAGAGACTTTTTATTTCGCGCCGCGCCACGATGAAGCGTCAAGCGTGTGATAAGCTGATATTATGCGCGTTGAGTGCAGCGCAACGGGGGGGGGGGTGGCTGGAATAAAGCGATTGCCGTTGCCGTTGCCACCGGCGCACAACGTTTCATATTTATTTGCTTTGCAAGATTTTTTTTGTTGTTGTGCTTATATCTTTTTTTCATTGCAGCTCTTATCTCGAATAGCTGCTTTGTGTGCTTTCTTGGCTGTGTGTGTTGCTTGTGTTGTTGTAGTTTCTTGTATTGAATGGATGCTGCATGTTGCGCACTCGCCAATCATATTAGTTGCAAGACGCTTTAACGTGTTGGCAGCGCACTCAAAATTAACTGACACAAAGTCAAAAACAGAAAGAATATATAAACGAATGCTCGTCGTTTGTTAGCGCTGCGGAATTTCATTAGATTTTCTTCCACGCCAACAGAGTTTGCAATTACTTTGCGCTTTTACAACTCATCGAATGCAATATTAAAGCATACATTTTTCGCAATATTCCAACTGCAACCGAAACAAAAAGTATTACCAACAACAACAATTAAGGCAAAGCTACAACTGTGCAATATTATGCAGAGCACTTTAGTTGAGTAACTCATAAGTATAATTGGTGCACAACAGGAGCAGACGGGCCAGCAACCGAAAACGTTTAGATAGTCCTGTGGCTGCTGCAGCGTGCACCGCAAATGCAATAAAATTTCCTCTTTGCCTGGCGCCAAGTCGCTTTATGCGTCTTTCTTGCCGTCTGTCGTTTGCCCGGTGTCCGTGCTTCAGTGTGCGGTCGAACAGAAGGCGGCCAAGGATCTCGTTAAGCTGCTTGCTGCAACAGCTTGAGGCAACAAGTAATTGTCTGCAGCGCTCTGCACTCAAGGAAATAATGTTAGTGCTGGGTGCAATGAAAAATTTGACGGAGTTTCGGATATAAAAGAGCAACAAGTAAATTTCTGTTTCACCTTGAAATCTTTATCCATTTCGAACACAAAGTTCCCTGAGAGCAAGTTCACCTATTTGTCTTCTTATAGCAAAAGCTACGATTGATTTATGTGTTTAATTTAAGTAGGCACCAACAAATTCATATTTTTAGAAGTGAATTCAAAGCAAATTACAAAAATGTTACTGTTATCCCCAAAATAATTTTCAATAATTTGCAACGATATCAGGGAAAGTTTGTGTTCTAATTGAAGTCTACGAATTGGGCGCGTTTGAACAAAACCCTGTTACTTTCACAATGGTTAAGTAAAATCAAAAAGTGATAATTTTGTATTTTTCCATAAATATTATATAATTTTTCTGTAATTAAAAAATATTGATACAAAATTTATTTACCCAAAATAATTTCCAATAATTTACAGCGATATCAGGGAAAGTTTGTGTTCTAGTTGAAGTCTACTAATTGGGCGCGTTTGATCAAAACCCTGTTACTTTCACAATGGTTAAATAAAATCAAAAAGTGATAATTTCCTATTTTTCCATAAATATTAAATAATTTTTCTGCAATTAAAAAATATTGATACAAAATTTATTTAACCAAAATAATTTCCAATAATTTGCAGCGTATCAGGGAAAGTTTGTGTTCTAATTGAAGTCTACGAATTGTTTCTTTACGCTGTTTCTATAATTAAATAAAATCACAAAGTGATAATTTTCTATTTTTCCATAAATATTAAATAATTTTTCTGCAATTAAAAAATATTGATACAAAATTTATTTAACCAAAATAATTTCCAATAATTTGCAGCGTATCAGGGAAAGTTTGTGTTCTAGTTGAAGTCTACGAATCGTTCCTTTACGCTGTTTCTCTAATTAAATAGAATCAAAAAGTGATAATTTTGTATTTTTCCCTAAATATTGAGTAATTTTTTTTGTAATTAAAAAATATTCATACAAAATTTATTTAACCCGTTCTAAGCTAGAATTGTTAAAAAGTAAACTAGCTCTAGAACACTAACAAACTTCAAATGTTGCGTGCACACTTCGTAGACAAGTTTTAATGATTTAAATACCAAAAAGTAATATCGCGACACAGGGTAAAATTCGAGGTCGAAAGGGTTAACATATAAAATACAAATTTTTAACGCATTGAAATCGATAACCAACAACAAACAGCTACGGTTCTGAATGGCTTCAACAAAATCGGATGCATTCATTTCGCAAAACAACTCAACAGAATCAAGTTTGCTGCTGCTTTTCTGTTAACTCTTTCGCTATTTTGTTGCCATATGGAACATGCAACTTTGTGGATGTCTGCTTCCTCTATGGTTGCAAGAATACATTTTTTTGTTGGTCCTTAGAATAGTTTGAAGTTTTAGGAAAAATACGAAATCGATAAACTGAATATTTAAGTTTAAAGATACGTTGTTTTAATGGTATATCTTGACGTAGCAAAGGAAGAAGAAGCAGAAAACTTTAGATAATTTTTTGATTTGACGTTTTCTTTTAATTTAGTTACTTCTTTACTCCTTATTTTGGCTAAAGTAAATGAAGAACTATTCAAATTTTCGTTATGCGTAAAAATTTGTATGTAGGGTACAACCACAAAGAAGCCTAAGACGTAGAATTTAACATTTTAACTTTCTCCAGTAAAAACCTGTAACGAAAGGGTTAAAATGAAGTTTTCACTACTAGGTGTTTTGCTTGTAGTGAGCCAGGACTTTCAGATCGTTCCAATTCCACCTCAGTTTCCAGATGATATGTGGTCTATTCATTTCTGGACCACAGTCATTGCTTTTCCATTGGGTATGGTCGACCTGTTGCTGAGCCAAAAATTGGTTACATAAATTGAAATAAGTTTTTAGCCTAAACAACTTTATAAACGACACCAGCTGGTTGAACTTTCACGGTGAGATTTGCGGTCAAAATTTCAACTATATCCTTGGTTAAATCTTCAATTTATCCTAAACCTAAATTCAATCAAACCTTATGACCAGAAATACATATCGATTGTGTTGGGGCTAAGCGTTGCTTCACACACCCACAGAGCGCAGGCGGTCACCAAAGATACTAAGTACGTGCACAAAAAAACAGTTAAACATTTTCATTCAACAAAAAGTTAAAAAGTTAGACACCGCTACTGTCACCCGCGATCTCATTCCACGCACCAGCGAAATCTTTGATCTGCTTTTTCATTGTTAAATATTAGAAACCTATGACAATAAATCCTACAAAACATTTTCAAGTTCTTTGTACTTTTTGAACCATTTTTGTGTGGCGTGTGTCCCAGGTGCGGGCAAATCGATTGACATCACTTAAATGCGTCCAACACAAAAGACTTCGTTTTCTTCTTTGCCGCAAAAGCATACTTTAATAATTTCTATTGCTTCACTCTGCTCGAATCGGCTTTCAAATGCTTTGCGCATTCCAACATTCCAGCTCCGAGAGAGAAGTCGACTGGCAATCAACAAAGAATTTATTTGCATTTCTTCGCCGCCACTTCCCCCTCAACCGCCATGCAATTCAATGCATAAAGCAATATTTACTCTTTTTTCGTATTTTGCTATTTTCCTTTTTCTGCGCCTTTGTCGTCGCCGTCTGTGCGCCTTTAAATCCGTTCATCATTAATCAAATGATTGATTTCGCTTTGAGTTTGAATATCCATAAATTTCTATGATCCGCTGCGCTTTTGTCCAGTTGGCTTTTGTCCGCTGCGGCTTTGCAGCTTTGCGACTTAAGTATACACAGTTCATTGCTTTTGGGCAAATATTGTGCTTGCTTATGTATATTTGTTTACTTGCCGCGTGTGACTCGCCTAAAAGGATATTCTGGATGTTGCTGTTTACTTTCGTCGTTCTGCGTGCAATTCATTTGCGACATGAGTTGCTGTCGCTGCTCTTCGGACGGCAACCAAATGTCTATGACTTCCGTTCAAGTGCCACAAGTGCCCTTCGACCGCTCTTCGCCCACTTTGTCTGTCGCTTCGAGTGCGCTCTGGCGCTGTGACATCCACGCACACACACACACACACAGACGCATAGTTGCCATGAGTAATGCATGCAAATTGTTTCGAATAAACTGCAACGGCAGTCGAGTTGCCTGTCAGACAGACGCTGGCAAATTTTACTTTAGTTTAAATGTTGACTTTTCGAATCGTTGCCGGATTTTCGGCGAACTGTGCCGCATTATCCTGCACACACATCCACTCCAGATGCTCTCATGTGTGTCTGTCTTTCAGTTGGCGTCGACATGTGTGTTGCACAATTCTCTTTGCGTTATAAATTTGCGCAACATTTTAACAAATTATGTTAGCAAAAGTTGCTGCTGCAGTTGCTGTCAGCCAGCGCAACAAATTGCCAGGCCAACAGTTTCCGAGTTGTGGCATTTTTTCTCGTCGTAACTTGACAGACGCGGCCGAGGTGAAATGTGCTGCCTGACAGTGTCTGCCAGTTTAATGGCGAAATTTACAAAATGTTCTGTTTTGTCAAGTTTTTAATTCGCCAAATTATTTACTGTAAATAAATATTTGCGTTGGCGACACGTGTCCGCTGTGACATTGAATTTGCCAAAAACGGACAACGCTCGTAATTAGTGGCAGAATTTTATTGTCCTCAACTTGAATTTCGAGCGTCTTCAATGTTCGTTTGCCGGTTAATGACGCGCGGCGAAATGGTCGAACGCTGTCGCCGCTTGCAATTAGTGAAAATTGTGTGCCATTGAACTTGGTTTTGCATTTCGCGAGGGGGCGGGGGGGTAGTAGGGCAGCAAGTGAAGTGTTGTTGAGTGCTGCGAAGTAACCTGAAACGGTTAGCCATATGGCAGCGTTCAACTTTATGGTGGGGAGGGGGTTAAATGTTGAATTTCGGTGCTAATTTATATAACAAATTAAAAACGCTATTGAATTTGTCTCTCAAAAAGTGAGAAAGTACAGCTGGCAAATAAATTTAAATCTTTAGGAATTTTGCATTGACTTTTTTAATCAAGTTAGAAGGACGAAATTCAAGGATGTGGTAGTGTACATATTAGTCCTTAAGATATATTAAAAACAAAACTATTCGAATTATACAACGATATTCAAGAATCAAATTTTAAAAGCCCACTTTCAATACCTCTTCGTCCTTTTGCACCAAAACATTAAATTTTCTAAGATTCTAAAGATTTTTCTCTTTCATTTGACACCCATTTTGTTCATCTACAATGCGCTCAATTGTTTAAATAATTTTTTGAAATAAACATGTCCTTGAGATTTCAAAGTCCTTTTAAAAAACTCCTGATGTCAGAGAGAAAAACTAACTTTTTCTAGAAAGTTTGTTTGTATGGTGTTTACATATATTTGCACAGTGAGGAAGCGAATGAATGAGTTGTCAAGTCAAGTTGTCGGTTTCGATTGTCTCAAAAAGGAATTCTAAAGACTTTTCTCTTTCATTTGATTTATCTTTTTCTCTGTCATTGTTCATCTACAATGCGCTCAATTTAAAATAAAAAAAAAAATATGTCCTTGAATTTTCAAAGTCAAAGCGAATGAATGAGTTGTTAAGTCAAGATGTCGGTTTCGATTGTCTCAAAAAGACAACAAAGTGCAACAACGACGGAATGGCTTCCAGCAGACTGCAAGATTTGAAGCACTTCTTTAGTTCAAACAAAGTTGAGGTTTTCATTGTTGTTCTAGAAAGTTTGTTTGTATGGTGTTTACATATATTTGCCCAATGAGCGATCGA
Source organism: Melieria omissa (assembly GCA_963971225.1). Classification (NCBI taxonomy): domain Eukaryota; kingdom Metazoa; phylum Arthropoda; class Insecta; order Diptera; family Ulidiidae; genus Melieria; species Melieria omissa. The sequence continues at coordinate 59,258,863 of OZ020267.1, read as the reverse complement.
ATGAATGAGTTGTCAAGTCAATTTTTCGGTTTCGATTGTCTCAAAAAGACATAAAAAAGAGTTCTAAAGATTTTTCTCTTTCATTTAATTCAATATGGGTATTGTTCATCTACAATGCGCTCAATTTTTAAATTTTTTTTAAATAAATATGTCCTTGAAATGAGTTGTCAAGTCAATTTTTCGATTTCGATTGTCTAAAAAAGACAACAAAATGCATCAACGGCGAAATGGCCTCTAGCAGACTGCAAGATTTGAAGCACTTCTTTAGTTCAAACAGACCCAAAAGGGACTCTAGTTCCTCGGTGGTTCAATATAGCAAAACTTGACACACTCATAGTTGTTGTGCACTTGATTTCTTAGCAAATGACAGTGTTCTTCAAAAAGCAGTAATTCTAGTCTCAAGAACATAAAGAAGTCGCACTCCGTTCGATCTGGAGAATACTTTGATTGAACGAAGACATCACTTGGTTTTTTGGCCCCAAAATCGACCGCAACTGTTGCACTATGCAAGAATTGTTCTTCCGCAAATCTGTTCGATTCGAATGAGTTTTTTGTTGCAAATGCTCCAATGCGGCCAAATACTGAAGTAACTTGTCTTTCTTGACTGCCCGTTGTTCTGAACAGAATTCGTGTACTGCACCAACTCAATGTGTGACTTGACTTTTTAGCGACTTCGAAGTAGTTGTTTTTCGTTTTCGACTTGTCTTTTGTGCTCCATTCTGCGTAGACTTGTTTATATGTGAAACTCGTCTCATCACTAGTTGTGAAGCTTTCCATGAATGTGGTTTGATTCAGCAAGTCTGAAGAGACTTGTAAAAAAATTTCGTTAATAATTATTTTGTAATGCAACAATGAAGTGAACTGATTCAACTTGTTGCTGTTAATAAAAAAGTCCCGTAAAAAAGGTAAACAAAATCATTAGTGCAAACGTATTCACAATATTTATGGAACACAATTTGCTACACACACCCGCTACCTGTAAAACAAGTTTTCTTTAATAATACTCATTAAATAAGTCGCAAAATTTGCTCATTCTTAACCCTTCACAGCAAATAAGTTGTCGAATTTTCGCATCATACCAGAAAACGTATTGCCGGCAATTGTCGTTTCTCGCAGTGTGATCAGAGTCTGGAACAAATGTTCTGAGCATCTTCGAAATAAACAATTTACGTACGAACGAATCAAAACTTGATTACGGCACAAGTCAAGCTTGATCCATGTTGTTGTTGTTGTGATTTGATTTGTTGTTTTTGCACTAAACGTCAAGTGACGCTCGCAGACAGTTAATTGAACGTGTTCGACTCAGATCTTGGTTCAGTCGCGTTTCGAACACAGTCGACAACGAGCGGTCGAGCAGGAAAATACTCTTCTGCGAATGCTTTTGTTGTTTGCGGTTTGGGATTTTATTTGAATTTTTTCATACGTGCGCTACTTAACGGTGTAAATAGTCAAGTATAAGTTGTTGTTGCTGTTAGTTGTTTGCAATATTTGCTGAAGCGGATTGTGCGTGCGAGGTCAAGTTGCTGTGCGATAATTGAACGAAAACCCAATACGCGAATCGAAATAAAATGATAAGAGAGAAAAACCCAAGCACACTGCTGCGCCGGTGGCTGCGTATGACGTTGCTGCTCGGCCTAACGCACGCGTGTGCAGCACAGTGTGAGTACTTTTGATCAGCGAAACAAAAACCAACAACTTGTGCGCCAAGTGAGTCACAAGCCTAATCAATGCAAGCGGCTGTTTTGTTGTTGCCGCAGCGAGCCACAGACAAGGTGACACTCGACTGGCGGCGAGCAAGTTAATTGAAGCTTTCAAGTTTGTGCATTTGTGTGACCATAAAACAAGTCGTTGGGCTTTGTAAGAATTATCTTTCGGCGCTTTTGTTGCTTGTGTTCGGATTACGCATCTGCTCTGCTGACCTTGTTCCTTCTACCTTCTCGTTCCGCACAGTTCGCTGCAGCAATCCGAATCGCAATGCCGGCTACTGCGTGTCCATCTACGAGTGTGCGCCGCTGCTGGAGGTCGTGCAGAACATTGACCTGTCGCCGCAGCAACGCGACTTTCTGCTGAAGTCGCAGTGCCAGAACGGTTTCGGTCGAGCGCCGTTCGTCTGCTGTACCGGCGATAAGGATTACATTCGGGCGACCACCACCCGTTCGCCCGCGCGGGCCACCACAACACGTCGCACCACCGCTGTCAGCGCTTCGCCCAGCAACGGACGTGGCAATGTGCTGCCGGAGCCGCCGGCCTGCGGCCCGAACTCGCTGGCCGATAAAATCTACAACGGCAACGACACGGCGCTGGACCAGTACCCCTGGATGGTGCTGCTCGAGTACATCGAGAGTGAGTTGCCCACAAAATGTCAGCGCGCAAATAATGAAAACTAATAAACGCAGCCATGCATCAAATGTGTGTGACTTGCTCAGTCTTTGCACGCGCAGCATTGTTGCGTGGCAAAAAGCGCATCTACAAATATTTATTGACAATATTGCAGATTACTTTCGCTTTTTTGTAATATTGGTTTTGTTTCTTGCAGAGAACGGAAATCGCAAACTCAACTGCGGTGGCAGTTTGATTAATCAGCGCTATGTGCTGACAGCTGCCCACTGTGTGCAGGGCGCCATAGAGACGGAGGTGGGCCCACTGTACGTAAGCCAACCGTGCAAGCAAGATTTACATGAAAATAGGAATTTAAGAATGTGTCAAGTGTAGCAAGAAAAGGAAATTTGATTCGAAAGGAGATTCAACAGATGATCGATTAGAGAGGAGTTTTTAATCCTTTTTCGTAGATCCATAGCGAATATAAGATTTACCCTAAAGCAGTTTTATAAGTCTACTACAACAAGTTTTAGTATTTAACTGATTCGAACAGCACGTGAAAATCTTTGGAAGGGTCTACTTATGTAATCCTTTTAAGATAAAAGGTGGCACGTTCCCAACGAAACGTTTCCTGTCGGGTCAGTTGTTCTCATTTTTGTTGTTATTGTCGTAAACATATCGCATATTGTTATGTATGAGAAAAAGCGTTCGACTGTTGCCTTTGTTTATGTTTGCCCCGCCCGCATTTGCCTCTGGCTTTGTTGTACGTTATCCGCTCTGCTTGTGTCGTTTCAGCGCCCGCGTCCGTTTGGGCGAATATGACATAAACAGCGAGGTTGATTGCATACTCGACGACTGCAACAACAAAGTGCTGGAGCTGGGCTACGAGGAGGTGATACCGCATCCGCAATTCAGCAACAGCGGCAAGAACCGTCATCACGATATTGCGCTGATACGTTTGAATGCGGACGTCACGTACACGGATTTCATTCGGCCGGTCTGCCTGCCGCTGGCCAGCAGCCGCACAGCCATTGCGGTCGGCGAGCGGCTGGTGGTGGCCGGCTGGGGACGCACCTTGCTGGGTAAGTTCGACGTTATGCCTTTGTTGTCCGAATTGCTACAATATTGTTGGCCTCTACGTTTGTGCAGCACGCCAGAGCAACGTGAAGAAGCAGCTGGACGTGCCGGTGACCGATCACGACTCGTGCGCGCGTCAGTTCGAGACGCGCAACGTCAATCTGATTACGTCGCAGCTGTGTGCGGGCGGCGAGTTCGCCAAGGACAGTTGCGATGGCGACTCGGGCGGCCCGCTAATGCGGCAGGGCGACCGCAAATTGGGCGGCCGCTGGTATCTCGAGGGCATTGTGTCGTTCGGCAATCGCTGTGGGCTGGACGGGTGGCCGGCGGTGTATACGCGCGTTGCCGACTACATGGACTGGATACAGCAGAATCTGAAGCCCTGAGGCGCAGTCAAACTCACTTACTTAATTGCAATTGATAAATCGGCATAAATAAATCAAAACAAAATGAAAAAGACCAACAAAATCAATGACAATGAATTTATTAATATTCAGCAGCGTTTCAACTGAGGCGCGGCAGCAGTGCCAATTAAAATCACTTGAGCGGCAAAACAACTGTGGTGTCGCACTGTCGACTTGATTGGGCTGAAGCAGAACAAACTGAATAAAGCAAAAAATTAAAAATCAATAACAATTTCAATTACTTAAGTAAAATACAACAAGCAAAAAAATTTACTTAATTTCATTCAACAGACGATTGTAGACATTCGGTACTTACGTCGCTCCAGTTGCTTACTTCAGCTCAGCTTTCAGCCTTTGCTTGGCTTCGCTGAGGAAGCTTTCACATTCGAGTACCCGCTGCACCGGAACGAACTCGCTTCAAAGTTGCGTTGCCTTGCTGATTCGACTTGTTAGCGTTTCCCTTAAAACCTGCCGCAAGCGAACGCAGTGCAGTTCGCCTATTCTGCCCACTTTCGCGCCCTGTTGTTGTTGCTAAAGCCGCTTTGACGTTTTTGCGCGGCAACGCTCCAACTTTTCGCTTGAACTACCAACAAACATTGAAAAGCTTCTTTGCTTCACGATTCCCTTTGCTCCATCAAGCTGCTTTTTCATAAATCCGACATGCGAGTTTTGGGTAAAAAATGAACAAAATTGCCTTCGCGTTTCGAGCCAAAGTTAATTAGAATTACACGCTCATTTAGTGCAGCGCCGCACAGTGGCTGATTCTGCCGGCGTAGGTTGCAAAAGTCGATTTTGTCATGTTCGATTTGGGGGAAACTGTTATACTTGTCCGATAGATAAATGTTTGGACTTAAGAAATCCGAAAACCTTAACTAAATTGGACAAATAGTTTTGCTTGTAGAGCCCGTCAAAGTTGAGCAATTTTTAGAGTGTGAAATAATATCAGCAATTTGCACTTTTTCGGCAAAGCTGAAGTTTTAAAATACGGAAAGGAGCAAATTAATTGAAACTTTTTGCACCGGCATCGTAAAAAAAGGCATTTGTAGTAAATAATTAAATATAGAAAAAAAAAGTTGGTTGTTGTTGTTGTCTTTTCATAGCCACTCACTTGAAGCACTGTTTTTATCACACTTTTTGAACTTTCGATAGAGTTTAAAAAAAAAGGCCATAAGTGCCACGGTTCCGTCTTTGGGAAAATTGTTCACTAGTCTTCTGTGAGTACTGCCCTGAAGAGATCGGGTGCCCGATTTTGCCCGACTGGATTTTACAGCGATTTTTCTGTGGCCACCTCGCGCAATTTTGTGCTTTCGGGTGCGTGCGTTCGAACAAGTTCGTCAAGATTTTGATAGTGAATCAATTACACGCGATTATAATCGTTGCCAGGGCATGCAAATTTGGATTTTGGCTTCATTTAAGATGTGATACAAGCTTGCAACTCCATATTGAGTCGACTTTTTTTTTGGCGTATATTGCTGTAAGCTCGAAGTAAAGAGTACTTTTGCTGGATGCGCAGTTCGCATGTACGAAAAACAAGTTGGCTTTCATTTCCGGCAATCAGCTGTCATGTATCCTTTGATGTAATGCTTTTGTTTTTAACAAAATACTAACAATGTGTCTGTCATAACATTTTTTTTTTAATTTGAGCAAAACTCAGTCAGTCGCCAGTAGTATTTTAGTTGAACCGCGCCAATGAAACAATTAGTTATTGAAAACAAAAAGCAGACTTATATCTATGTGCACTGTCTAAAACCCACCCCCAAAAATCCCACAACGCGGGAAAACCTAACAACTGTTTAGGTATCTGCTAGTACTAGAAGCTTAGTACGTGCTATTTGAATGCATATGCAAATCCTACTTATAAATAAAGGAGTTTGGAGTAAGTGAAGTTAGTTTCGAATTTAATTTGAACTACCACTGCAACTAAACCGAAGAAGAAGCACAAAGATGTTCTTAAAAAATTCGAAGCTGTTTGAAATATTTACTATTTCGAGGACAAGGGAGAAGTTCGTTCTGGCTGTCACTGAAGAAATTGGTTACGTCGAAGGAAGTTTGCCTGCAGCCAACATATCTACGACTAAAAAGAAGATATCCAGGACTTATCGCACTATCAAGTTGAAATGGATTGCGGCAAACCGTACCAAATTAAATTTTGTCCAGAATAATGAGGTATGGTTGGAAAAAACAACTTACTTCGATGCAGGAGATGCATGTAGCATAAGCGATGACCAACCATCGACATCAAAGGCGGCAATAGGAAGGCCGAAAAAGTCAATTCAGGACTGTGCGTCATTCACTAAAAAAAGGAAGCTTATGGAGGCAACGGGAAAAATAACTACCACCCACCTGTCAGAAGCTTTGACTATGAAATATAATAAGGATCAGGAGAAAATGAAAGGCATTATAGTGAATGCAGTTTCACTAGCAAGCCCGAATCGAGTTCAAAGAATAAAGGACAGTATTCCCACCCCACCCAATGTGGTGCCAACCAAATATAGTCATAATGAAGCTTTAGCATTGTTTTTGGACTTAGGATTGTCCAAGGAAAAATATTTAATTTTGAGAAGTTCCTTGCAAAAACATAATGCAGATGTTCTACCAGCATATCACAACATTACGTCAGCAAAAAAAGAGGCCGTTCCTTATAACTGCGAAATTACCGAAGTGTCAGCTCAAGTCGAACTGCAAAGCCTCATGGACCATACTGCGAAACGAATTTTGAGCAGCAAAAGTGAACAGGAGCTTAATGCGCTTCCAAAGAATCTAACCTTACTAAGTAAGTGGGGTTGCGATGGATCCTCTGGTCAAAGTACATATAAGCAAGCGATAAAAACAGCTGATGGCGAAAATATTACGGATTCTAATATGTTCATGGCATCCGTTGTTCCCCTAAGGTTAAAGAGCGAACTTGCAGAACATTGGGGGAATCCTAGCCCTTCATCAGTACATTCCTGCCGACCAATACTATTTCAATATGCAAAGGAAACTTCAGATCTCATTAGATCGACAGTTAGTAGCATACGAGATCAAATTGCTGCAATTGGGCGATTCAGCATACATTTTACTTGACGATGGTTGACGGAAAAGTTTTAAATGAAATAACAAACACGAAATCAACGCAGTCGTGTCCCATATGCAAGAGAGCGCAAAAAAATTGCCAATCACTAGATGAATCCATAACTGATGAACATAATTATGAATATGGACTGTCGCCATTACATGCTAGAATCAAAACTATGGAGTTTATTTTGAAGCTAGCATATACACTCCCCCATAGTAATGAAACCACTCTAACAAAGGAGATAATAGCAGCTAGAAAGAAGAGGATACAAGATGCTTTCTACAATGAGATGGGGTTAAGACTGGACCAGCCAAAACAAGGTTATGGTAGTAGTAATGATGGAAACACATCTAGGACATTTTTTGACAAAGACGAAACAACAGCTAGGTTAACTGGAGTCGACCACGAAATAATTAAGAGACTTCAAGTTCTGCTTAATGTTTTATGCTGTAGAGAAAATGTAAATGCTGACAAATTTGGAGAATATGCTTTAACGACTACCAACTTATTACAGCAAAAGTATCCTTGGAAAAAATTAACACCCACTGTGCATAAAATATTAGCTCACGGCAAAAGTGTAATAGAGTACCAGCCATTGCCCATTGGAGAGCTGTCAGAAGAAGCCCAAGAGTCCAAAAATAAGGAATATAAAAAGTTTAGGTACATGAATACCTGCAAGACTACGCGTCTGCGTCAAAATGAGGATTTATTTAATATGCTTTTAGCTTCATCAGACCCACTAATTTCATCTTTAAGATATGTTAAGCGAAGAAAAGAATTACAAAAATATTACTCTCCAGAGATGTTTAGTTTATTAGATACAAGCCCAAGTACTGACTATTATTTTGAAAACAATTAAATTTCATATTATTTAATAAGAGGAAAATATCATCATAACTCAGATATAAGTATTTTTGTTAATAATATAATACTAGTGCTGATTTCACTACTAGAACTACTATTACTAAAACTATTACTATTAAAATAATTTACAATAAATAAACACAAGGTGAAAGGTAATTTCAAGGTAAGTTTACGTAAATTTCCCGAATTCTGGTTCTAATTTTGAAAGCGAAATTTATTAATTTGTATCTTTAAATTTGACTCTTTCAGCTTATTTCTTAAATTTCTTATTACTTTTCATCTTTTTTAATGCATTTTCATTAATTTTGCAACTAAAACTTATCATTGTAGCTCGCATTATTCTTATTTACAATAAGCCGAACTTTGACAAAGTATTACGGAGCACCCTGTAACTCGATCTAGTTCAGTTTTGAAAATACAATAGCCTGATGAATTTCTAATCAACAGCGAAAAAAATTTTCCAATTATCTCTATTCGTTCAGGAGTTATTAATTTTGCAACCTGAAATGACAAATTGAGCCACTGTGCGCCGCATGGAAATACAACAACAAAGGCACGTGTCCGGCGGTGTGAAGCTTAATGAAAAATTCTTCGTTAACGTTTGAACTTGCGCCTTGGCTATGTGTGTCGGCCTAGCGATGTGTCTGTCTGTCTGTGCGTTGGCTGGCTAGACGGACGTACAGCGCGGCCAGGAAGGAAGCGCAATTAATTGCAATGCAGCACTCGCAGTCGAAGCAGCGGCAGCAGGAACAGCAACAACCAACAGCACAACAACGGCGACCTTCAGATGCTGCGGCACAGCGGCAGGAAAGTAATTTTCTATTCAATTTAGCAATGAGTTTGAGTTGGAAAAGTTCAGCGGCGTTTTTTGCTGCCACCTTTTTCGCATTGCTCGCGGTTTGTTTTCTCTTCTGGCATTTTGTTTTTGGACGCATTCGCACATGTCTCGCATTCAAAACGCGTTTCGTTTATTTCATAGCGAAATTGGCAATTTTTGGTTGTTGTTATTTTTCTATAGTATTGCTGAAAAGTTTACATTTTCATTTTGAGATTCAGTTGGCGAAGAGCAAGAAAAATTTGTGCAGAAAGAAGTAAATTAAAAAAGTGTGTTGATTATGTGCCTTGGTTCAGTGGTTCGAAAAACCAAATCTTTATAGCAAAGCAGTGCAAAGCAGCCAAAAATGAACCAATGCATTGGTGCACAGAAACAAACAGACAAACAAGAAAACAAACAACTGTGTACGCAGATGAGTTGGTATGTTGAAAAACTGCATTGCCCCACAAGCCGTAAGCAGCTTTTACGTTATGACCAAATGATTTCCTGCTAAAGACACTCAAAATGTCCACACAAACGTACAAATGTCAGAAATCTTTTTTTATCCGGCAACCCAAGCATCCTTCATACTCAGTGAGGCTGTCGTCGTTTTCGTGTGGCAATTAGTGTCTGACCGATTAATTGGAATTACGTTTCATTGGCCAAGTTGTTCATTGCAAGCTTTTGTTGGGCATGGACCAAAAGTGGCCGAAAATTAAAGCAAAAAATGTAAACAAAAAAGGTTTTGTGGTTTTTCATTCATTTTACGAAATCGTAGGAGACATTTTTTTTTACTTTGCTCAGTTGATTTAAATATCATTTCTTCTTTCCCATAAAAACGAATTAAACAATTTTGACGTTGAAAAATACTTTTGTTTTTATTTTTAAATTAAAAAAAATAAACATTGTATGAAAAAGTGAACTATTCAAGCGCCAACAGTTCTGGGAAATTAAAATTGGGAATTTCTGTGCTTGCTATGAGCTTAAGGAGTCACTAAGTTTTACTTCTTTGGAAATACCATTGATGTATGGAAAACGTAAATATACAGACAAATCAGTGAACAAACGAATAAGCAGAAGCAAGGACGCAGAATTATAATGCATGGACGCACGGACAGAGTTAATCGTTCCGGCCACGGTTGTCAACTTTTTATTTTCAGAAAGCACTAAAAACCGCGTTTATCCACTCAGAAAGCACTGATGAGCAAAAAAAAACAAGCAAATGGTGGCAGTTGTCCTAATGTTCCGTGTAACATACTAGGAAATCTATTGCAGATCAGTGGCAACCATGACCTAAGTAGCAATTCAACCAAGGAGGATCACTTCAGTTGTCATGTCATGTCCAAACAATGAATTGTTTAGCCCAACATTCCAGTGTAATATAGTTGTTAAATGAAATATAGTGTTGTGTACCACTGGAGTAAAAAAAAAAACTAATGTTTTTTAAGGAAGAATTAGTCTTGGTGTCTTTTAACCCTAATCCGTCGTTCGGGTGATTTTTCACCCATTTTCAACTTTGAGATGCTATAACTTTCCTACATATTAATCAAAATGATTAAGGTTTCTTGTATTTGTAGCAAACCAATATAAGTTTTAGAATTTATCTACAACATATTGATTATTTGATTATAACGGTGATTACAAAAAAAGTTACGTGGGCGACGTTCGGGTGATATTTCACCCATATACAAATTGTATGGGAATTCAACACAACATATACAGAAAATGCCATAAAATTACGTCACTGGACTGAAAGTTTTGAACTGCTTTTATAGGCAAAACCTTTTTATGGATCAATGGGCCTCCTGAACTCAACGGAAAAGTAGGAGCCAATTATTTTATTTCAACTAAGGTTGGTATAACTCGTTATGCTTGAAGTCGTGTGTCAGTAATAAAAGATGCTAATGAAGACCATTGTTAAAGATAGTAACTGACAAAACTAATGTTGAAGGTTTGCGAGTTTTTGGCAGTGCATGGATCAGCGTTGGTGATATTTAGGCATAGTTTGGTATTTCAATTTTGAGTGGTGTTTATAAGTCGAATGGAGAATCCCTTGATAATCTGTAGGGGTACACAACAGGCAGACCAATTTTTCGTTCTATCGGTGACAAAACCATTCGGCAAGAACGTAACGATTGTAATCAAGAATGAAGTTCGTTAACACCCATAAGAGATATATGATAAAAGTGGGTTTAGCGACAACTGCCATGTACGTCCTATGAAAAGGACACACTAAGTTAACAAGAAGAAGATGCCCCTTTGAACACTTTTCATCATAACCAGGATATGTGGGTGACAAAAAATTACCTGAAATTTTATCGTTTTACAATAAGTCAAAAGCAGTAGTTGACACTTAAGACCAATTGATTGTTCACTAACTTTACTCTTAAGCGAAAAACTAATTGTTGTCGATTCCATCTGGATCGCTTGTACAAAAAATACAAGCGGCGAATTTTTGTTGAAGACTTAGATTTGAGTTTAGTAAAGCTAAAGATTTTGCGTAGAGCAACGTTAGCGAAAGGAAAATCTTCATGCTGACTTCTTATTTCAATACAGCCATTTTTGCAAACCCTGTCAGAAAATCAGAGCGTAAAAAAGTAAAAACACTATTGGAACACGGCGCCAATTTGGTATCAAAAACGATCGAGAGGCGTATTCTGCTTGCAATTCTTGAAAAAAAGTATACTTGTGGTGAACACAAAGTTTTAGTTAACTACTGCCCTTCCTTGCCCCCTTTCCCCATCCGATTGAAATGAGTGCTGTAACATATGTTCGAAAAACAGTATTACATACACATTTAAAAACGGGTAAAATTTGTGGTATATCACAATGGGTCTCATAATAGGCCTTCGAGTGTGTCTCTTACAGAGGCAGCCACAATAACCTAACCGAACCTAGTTGCCTTAATTGGAAAAAATTATAGAAAAATGTGTTAACTTATTTATCTGTAAGATAACAAAGATAATAAAGATTAAAGATAACATAGTATTTTTTATTATAATTGGTCAAAAAATTCATTAAAACAATGCAAAGTACCATATGGGTGAAATATCACCCGAACATCTTATGTGTGAGTTTTTTTGAACGTCGGATGAGGGTTAAATAAAATAAAAGCACTAAAAAACGCACCAAGCACCAAACTCAATATTTTCCGCGTTTTCATTTTCAGAAAGCACTAAATTTAGTGCAAAATGCACCAAGTTGGCAACAGTGGTTTCGGTTCATTCGCTGCATTGCGTTTCCACATGGACATGTGTGTGTTTTAAAAAATGCTTCTCTAATTCCTTTTGCTGCCCTATGTGCACTTTTAAACGAAAATCTGTTTCCTCTGCATGCTGTGTACAACTAAAATTGTCCTCTTTTTCTCTATCTTTGTTTGCAGCTAATGACGAGTACAAAAACCTATGTGCGTTTGTAAGGAAAAATTTGTTTCTAAGTGGATATCAGTTCTCTCTTGTATCGTTTTATAAGGCAGAGATGTTTGATGTTTTCTCAGAATTGTTTATCGCACTTTCGCTATTTTGTTGCCATATGGCAACATGTTTTTTTTGTAGACGTCTGAACCCTCTGTGGTTTCAAGAATATCTAGTTTTGTTGATCATTTGAATAGTATGAAGTTTTATGAAAAATACAAAATTAATAAACTGAATATTTAAGTTTAAAGAAGAAGAAGATTTGGCGTTTTCTTTCAATTAAGATACTTTTGTTAATTTTGGCTGAAGTAAATATAGAAATATTCAAATTTTCGTTATGCATAAAAAGTTTAATGCTTAAGTAATTATTACAGCCACAACGATGTGGTTTCTCTCATAGAAAAACACTCTAAAATACAGGGTTCGAGTATAAAAATTTAAAAAATTCTTATGGAGTGTTGCTAATTTAACCGTAGCCCTACGGAAGTGTAGAAAACTACATTTTTTAATTTTCTTTCTTAAATTTCTCAAGAACTGTACAAGATATGAAGTTGAGCTTTCGTGACTTTTCCTAAATCATCAAAACCTACTACGATCATGTAGTTTCGTTTTTTAAATCATTAACATTTCCGTTAAACAAATGAACTTCCATTTGAGAGGGTAAGTGTAGTTTTCTACACCTAGTGCTTTTTTCTATAGTAAGCCATGAGTTTATAGAAATTATTGATTAATAGCAATGGCTACTGTTATTTTTTATGTATTTGAAATAATCGTTAATTCCTGCGACAAAAATATTTGAATATTATTATTATTTTTTGTTTGAAAAGAATTGAAATCGTCAGTAGAACGTCGGACGTGAACGTAAACGGTTGTAGAGTTCATATAAGAAATGGCCGGACGGAATTTTTGTGCGAAAGAAATTGAAAGTGTTTTATATGAAGATACAGAAAGTGAATGTGACTTTTCATCTGATGGAACTGATAATAATTTCGGACCTGAAGTTAATTGTGAAAGTTCAGATGAGAGCAGCAATGAGTTCAGTGCCGAAGAAAATTATATTTTATCCGGTTCTAATTTTGCAAATGCTGACCCGATGTTCGTATCGAAAGACAATATAGTGTGGAGTCCATTTGTGATGGCTCAAGCAGTTGGACGTACTCAAGCTACAAATATTTTGCGGTTGAAACCAGGATGCACCACAGCAACTACTTCTCGCGTGTCCAGTATGATTGATGCTTTTTTATTGTATTTTCCTCCAAATATTGAATACATTATTTTGGAGAACACAAACAAATTTGGATGGTTCATCAACAAGAACCACAAAGAAGTTGATGCTAATTTGCTTTATGCATATATAGCCGTATTGCTATTAGCTGGTGCATATAAGTATGTTCAATATTTTCTTTAAAAAATTATATTGTTAAATTATATTTTTAGAGCAAAAAATCAAGCTGTATCGGAACCCTTTGAGGCAAATTTTGGTCCACCCATATTTAGAGCCATAATGTCAAAAGAAATGTTTGAATACCTGACAAGAATTATTCGCTTTGATGATACTGAAAATCGACGTCGACGTAATAGATCGGAAGATAAATTTGCTCCCATTCGCGAGTTATGGGAACATTGGGTGCAGTTATTGCCTAAATATTATAATCCATCTGAATGTGTTACAATTGATGAACAATTGTGCGGGTTCAATGGACGCTGTTCGTTTAGGCAGTATATACCAAGCAAGCCTGAAAGGTATGGTTTGAAATTTTGGCAACTTGTGGATTCGAAATCGTACTATGTATGGAACATTCAACCATATCTTGGAAAACTTGCTGGATGTGCTCCAGAAAAAAATGTTGGACAGCGTGTGGTAATGGATTTGGTTGAAGGCTTACGCGGCCACAATGTGACTATGGATAATTTATTTGTGTCTCACGAATTGGGTCAAAAATTGTTGAAGAAACAAATAACTATTGTTGGAACAATTCGCAAAAATAAGCGTTCAATACCTCCCAAACTTTTATTGTGCAAAAAGGCGCCGCTATACCAATCCACATTTGCTTTCGCCGAAAACACTGTTCTTGTATCGTACGTTTCAAGAAAAGACAAATGCACGGTACTTCAAAGTACTTTACATGATTCTGCTGAAGTGGGAACTGATTCGAAAAAAATGCCAGAGATTGTATCGTACTATAACAAAACAAAGGGCGGAGTGCAGGGACGGACGCAGAAAAAAATTTTGGGGGGGGTCCGATCGAAAAATTTGGATAATTAAACAGTTGTGTTTGACAAACTTAATATTTATAACTTATGATTGTTCATTGAATCGCGTGTTGATTGGCGGTTTGCGAGTTTTATTTTCCAAAAAATAAACACAAGACAAAATCAATTTTTGGGTAAAAGTAACACTTCGTTCAATAATGTGTGTGACTGACACATAGATGGCGGCACTAATACTAAATCAATATTTTTTTCGAAATTGTGAACCTTTTTAGGCTTAATGTCAAAATTATATGTCAATCCGACCATTAGTTTACTAGTTACAGTGCTTTAAGTGACACTACTTTTGAGTTTAAAAAAAAAATGAATTCAAAGCAATTCCGTGTGCTGATTTATCATTGCTTTTTAATGAAAAAAATACTGTTCAATGCCAGGAATGGCTTGAAAAACATTATTCGGACTCTGCTCCATCAAAAAGAACCATTTGTTATTGGTATGCCGAATTCAAACGTGGTCGTACAGACACCGATGACATTCCATCTACTGGACGGCCAAATGACGCTGTTATTCCGGAAAACGTTGAAAAAACACTGAAAATCATTATGTCCGACCGTAAAGTGAAAGTGGGGGAGATTGCTGACATTCTAAAGATATCAGCAGGCAGTGTACACACCATAATACAAGAACATTTGGTTATGAAAAAGGTGTTTTCGAAATGGGTGCCGCGTTTGCTCACACCGGAGCAAAAACAACAACGAATCGATGATTCAAAGAGCTGTTTGGACATGTTTACGCGCAACAAGTCGGAGTTTTTGCGTCGGTACATCACAATGGATGAAACATGGATCCACCATTTCACTCCAGAGTCAAATCGGCAGTCTGCTGAGTGGCATGCAACCGGTGAAAGCCGCCCAAAGCGTCCAAAGGCACAAACATCGGCTGGCAAGGTTATGGCGTCAGTATTTTGGGATGTGCACGAAATAATATTCATCGACTATCTTGAGAAAGGGAAAACAATCAATAGCGACTATTATATAGCGTTGTTGGAACGTTTGAAAGAAGAAATCGCGATTAAGCGGCCCCATATGAAGAAGAAAAAATTGTTGTTTCACCAAGACAATGCACCGTGTCACAAGTCGATGAAAACGATGGCAAAAATGCATGAATTGGGCTTCGAATTGCTTCCTCATCCCCCGTATTCTCCAGATTTGGCCCCCAGCGACTACTGGCTCTTCGCAGACCTCAAAAAGATGCTCCGTGGTAAGAGATTTGGCTCAAATGATGAAGTAATCGCCGAAACTAACGCCTATTTTGAAGGCAAAGAAAAATCGTTCTACAAAGGCGGTATCGAAAGATTGGAAAAGCGTTGGAATGATTGTATCTCCCTAAAAGGGGACTATGTTGATGAATAAAAACGAATTTTGGCAAAAAAATGTGTTTTAATTAGTTAGTCACACACATTATTGAACGAAGTGTTAGCTAAAAATAGTGATCATAATTAAAAAAAAATGTATTTTCAGTCAATTGGAATTTCATTTAACGTTATAATATTTTATAATACCAGGTATGCGCCTATGAAACCGGTAACGACATCTAGCGGTAAATAGCCGAATATTTATAAACTTCGGAACCGTACCAAATGTCATGTTTAGTTCTTCTGTCATATGTCAACAATATTCAGTTCACAATTTGTCAAGTTTCATCCAACAACGCATTGTTTGACGCTCCGGAAAATGTCGGATTACGTGCCTACAAATTACGATTTGCGGACACAGTTAATTTTGTGTTACCATTTGAAGAAAAACACCTTCTAAAACCTGGTGAAACGGTTAACGGTGAACGTTACCAACAACAATTGGCCGATTTGAACCGTGCTGTACGCCAAAAACGCCCAGAATATGAAGCCAGGCAACACAAAGTGATTTTCCTCGATGACAACGCACCACCACACCGCACTAGAGCCACCAAAGAATTGGTTGCATCGTACAACTGGGAAGCTATTGCTCATGCGGCTTACTCACCAGACTTGGCGCCTTCGGATTATCACATGTTCGCATCGATGGGCCACGCATTAACGGAACAGCGCTTCAATTCTCACGCAGAAGCCAAAAAATGGATCGATGATTGGTTTCAGGCAAAAGACGAAACATTTTTTTGGCGAGGCATCCATAAATTGCCTGAGAGATGGGAAAAATGTGTAGCTAGCGATGGCCATTACTTTGAAGAATAAAATTGTAATCATTTCCTCACAATAAACGTGTTTTTTCAAAAATAATTACCGGTTTCATAGGCGCATACTGGTATAAGAAGCATTAATTGACAGTACACGAATCAAAGGATGAAATTGCAATACATATGATTTACTGCCTTTAATATTAGGCAGAGTATTTACAGAGTGATGTCAATTCTTCTTGTTCTTTTTGCGAGAATATCCAGAATTTGATCACTGGTAACATTCACATCTCTGTGAAAGTTACGAAGCGCCAGTCCATTCAGTCGTTCCTCTCCATTCCGGTTGCGCAAGTAAGTTTTTAACCTTCGCAAAGTGGAGAAGGACCGTTCACTAGAGGCAACTGTGACCGGTAGTGTCCCACAAATTTGAAAAAGCCTGTATATCTGGCTGTAAAATCTTCTATTGCAAACGTTTTGTGACTTTTTCTGTCAAACTGTCAAAAAATAAACAAACGAAAAATGCATCTTTCTCGCACTACAGTAGGTTGCGAGTCGTCTAACGATAGTACTATTAATACATGTGGCATGATAATAACACTCAATTACTACTGTGACCTTGACCAGAAAAGTTGTGAAAATAAACTGAAAATTACGAAATAAAGTGGAATGAATCATATTTGTAATGTACCAACTTGTGATGTGGATTTAGTTTATGCGGTTGAAAGACCGTGTGCTGTAAGGGGTTTTGAAAAAGTCTGAGATTTCGGGGGGGGTCCGGACCCCCCGGACCACCCCCCTGCGTCCGTCCCTGGCGGAGTGGATACTGTTGATAAAATGATATCCACATATAGCTGCAAACGCAAAACCAATAGATGGCCAATGGCAGTTTTCAGCAACATGATTGACATATCAGCTTTGAACGCTTTCGTTATTTTCCAAGAGTGAGTTATCAATATCAGTAATTATTATCTCAGTAACTATACAAATAAAAACATATTTTTAGAATCAATCCTGGTTGGCCACAGACATAAAAAAAGTCAAAACGTCGCCTTTTCCTGCGCAATCTTGGTTTAGAATTGGCTAAACCGTACATGGCGGAACGCGGAAAAAAAGGGCGATCGCCATTGGTACTAAGCGATATTTCTGACCAGCAGCCAACCGTATCAAAATCAATTCCAGAGCAAATAAAAAAAAAGAGGCAAATGTTTCCTTTGCATTAAGGAGAATAGTTCAAAACAAACATATAATCATGAATTTGCTTGCTGCCTATGCAAAAAAACCATTTGCAAGGCACATCACACTCGAACCGTATGCGTAGAGTGCATTTTTTTAATTTAAATTTTTTTATGAAATTAAATACTTTTAAGCTTAATTGCATTTTATTAATACAGAGACAAAAAACTAAAATAAAAATGTAAATGAAATACTTTACTTACTCAAAACACCCATAAGTAGAAAACTACACTAACGTGGGATTATTGAGTTTTTTTTCCGTAGGACTACGGTTAACCACATAGAAGCCGAAAACGTAAAATCTAAAATTTTAGCTTTCCCCAGTAAAAATCTGTAGCAAAATTGTTAATCTTTCACTTTTATCACTCATGAAAATTTTGTATAATATCCCAGCAAACTTGTGCAGAAGTAATCGGATCTCTAACTGGGTGAACGAATTAAACAGTGCGCCATCATAAAAGCTGATTTTAAACTTTATACAGTGCAGGGTTGCATTTAGTTCAGGCCAACGTTGCATTACGCTTCAGTTCAGAGAGCACAACATAGCAAACCTTCCCAGTAGAGTTTTTAGTTATTTAAGGAAAATGTATGCTTTTTCCATGGTATTTGCTACAGATTACACCGTGCACCAGCATTTTTCAAACCCTGAAAAGTCCATATGGGCGTGAAACTAGAGACCAAACATTGTAATACTGCGTACTCAGGTTTTCATTTCTACATCCTTTGTCCTTTTAAAGGGACTTTTGAAATTTTGAAGGGCATACAAAATAAAAAAAATTATATAAAATAGTTAATCTCGTTAGAATATGGTGATATGTATATCAAATGAAAGAGGAGAGACTATAGAATTTAAATAAAATTGATTTTTTTATCTCATTGCAAAAAAGGATTTGAAAATGGTACTTTGAAAATTTTAATCCGTTATATCCTTGAGAAGTTATATAAAATTTTCTTGAAAAGTAACTATATTAAACATCAAAATCTGCTTGATCACGTGTTAAGATTTCGTTATGCTCGCTTTATTCATCGTTATGCTCGCATTTATTAGCGAGCATCGTTATGCTCGCATTATTTCGTTATGCTCGCTTTATTTATTTTGTATCTTTTTATTATTTAAAAAATCTTACTCAAATAAATTCCAATTTTTGTACTTTATTAGAATGTAGCTTAGGCCTTTTTTAAATAACTTTCGAATCAATAAAGTTAGGCTAAAAAAGAGAATAAAATAAAAAGAGAGTAAATTTTTTTTCATTTTTGTTGCACAGTGTTATGAATCCCGCCATGGATTTTAAAATAACAAATTTCCTCACATTTCTCATTATTCAAAATTGTTCATTCTTTCTGTTGGTCTGTTCAACAACTTCCTCTCGTTCACATTACACATTGCCTCTTCTTAGTAGACCACACACATACACACACCCACACACTCACACACACACAAACAAACACACACAAAGTTGCAGCAATGCTTCAATTTGCTAAACAGTATTTACAAATTTATTTCACTTGTCCGCACACAGCATCGATTTCAATTTCTCAATGGAAATTGAAAACTTCTTTGCCAAGTCAGCCATTCGGCATACGATTTTTTGTAAATTTATTTGCCCATATTCGATGCACTCGACCGCGTATCGCACACGTAATTTTCGCATTAGCAGTGAGCGGTGCGCAAATTGAAGGTAGCGCAGATTTGCTTCGAATAATAAGCAATTGAAATGCAAATGCCACACACGCACGCACGCACATATCGGTAGCGACCTACAATATTTATTCAGCACGCCAGAAAATCGGCAGCGGCACCGGAAATGGCAGAATCCCTGCAAAGAAACGTTATAATCAGTTGCCTTCAATGCCATTCACACACGAACATTTATGCGTTTATTGAGGTTGTATTTGATCGCACTACTATGTGTGTGTGTGTGAGTGCGAGGGGCATTTGCATTTATGCTTTTGCTTCATTTCAAATACGAGCAGTGCAGATACGAGCAGTGTGTCGGTGTGTGGGTGCAGCCACATCCGGCCGACGTAGATATGCGAAAATACTCTGGTTTGCCTGCAGCGAAAAATGCATGGAAAAAATTCGCATAAAAACTCAGTGAGGAAACGGTGAAAAAGCAGCGCCGAAAGAGAAACAGCAGCAAAAACGCAGCGAAATGTGCAAAATGGACTTGTAAGTGTGCGCTCGTTACGACTGTACAAGTGTTAGGCGGCGCAGGGAAGGTGTGCTGCAGGTAATCGAGTGCAGTTAACATATTTGCCATATCGCCAATGCACACGCACTTGCCGACAGGCGGATATGAGCGCATCAAAACAGCAAAGTGCGCAGTGAAAACGACACTCGCCCACGCACACACACACACAAACAGCGACGCTGTCGAGCCAAATGAGAAACGCGGTGTGGTGTCAGTTGCCGCCGGTACACTCCTGTCTCGAATATTTATGTAGGTATGTGTGCGTTTGTATGTGTGCGTGGTAGAGGCAACTGGCAGCGGCATATTGCAGGTGTGTGGGTGTGGGCGTGCTGGTCAGCAACGCTGTGCGGTGTGCGCGTGAATTCGATCGCGGTGACAACGATTGAAAGGACGAAGGGAGGGATTTTCACTTTCGCTTTTTAACTGCTAAATTGCGTGGTTTGAAATTTGTTTGCGTCTTCTTTTTTGGTCGCTTAGTTGACTTGTGTACTCGTAAAATTTATATTATGTAAAAAATGAGGACAATTGCTGTATTTAATTGTTGACTGTGAAGAGACTAATTCAATTATTTATTTATTTATTATTATATCAGGTGTACAACTTTGCTTCCGCCGTTTTCCGATAGGTGGCTGTACCGGCTGAGGCTGGTTGAAATACATAGATGGTAATGCCTTTAAAGTGAGTGTGGACAGTGCCTAACGAATTGTCATCGCCGTTTCAGTGACAGTTGTTCTTGTTTTCGTATTATTCACGCTCGAAAATGTTCTGTTACAATTCTTTCTGTTACAATTCGAAAAAAAATGCAGCTGAAGCGCATCGAATGCTCTCAGAAACTTACGGTGATGAAAAGTGGGTTCGATACGATAATCCTAAACGCAGAAAGTCATGGGGAAAGCCCGGGCATGCTTCTTCGTCGAAGGCAAAACCGAATATTCACGGCGCCAAGGTTATGATTTGTATTTGGTGGGATCAGCTCGGTGTGATTTACTACGAGCTCTTAAAACCGGGTGAAACCATCACAGGAGATCGCTATCGAACGCAACTGATGCGCCTTAGTCGCGCGCTAAAAGAACAGCGGCCACAATATCAAGAGCGACATGACAAAGTCATCCTCCAACACGACAATGCTCGGCCTCACGTCGCAAAAGTGGTCAAAAAGTACCTGGAAACGCTGAAATGGGAAGTCTTGCCCCACCCGCCGTATTCCCCAGATGTCACCCCTTCTGACTTCCACCTATTCCGTTCGATGGCACACGGCCTGGCAGATCAACATTTTCAATCCTTCGAAGAATTGGAAAAATGGATTGCTTCATGGATAGCGTCAAAAGAGGACTCCTTTTTTCGAGCCGGGATCCGAAAATTGCCGGAAAGATGGGAGAAAGTTGTCTCTAGCGACGGACAATACTTTGAATAATACATCTGCTTTTTTTTCGCAATAAAGCTTTTAATTTTGGAAAAAAACGGCGGAAGCAAAGTTGTACACCTGATATATAATATATATAATTCAGTTTATGAACAATAGTTCTTGCAGACTTTAAAAATATAACAGATTTTCCTTACATACTCAGACGCTATAAACTAAGATATAAGCCTCTGAACAAAGTTTAACTAATTAACAGTGAGGCTGAGTAACTCAAGGAAGAAAAATGTAGGGACCGCAAAATCAATGTCTGATGCAGTGTTGCCAGATCAGGAGATTTCCTTCTAAAGAAGATTCCTTCTTTAGAAGATTCTTGACTTTTTAGGAGAATTTTTAGGAGGAATAAATATTTAGCAGAAAGTTTAATTATTTTTTAAATTTACAAAATGTTAGCTCGTTCTATCTCGTTCTCACTTATTGCTGTCACAATGAAATTCCGTCGAAAATGACACTTTATTAATTCATTTGTTATATGATTTGTTTTCATTAAGTTTTTCTCGTTAAGCTGAAGAGGTACTCAGGTACAAAGTTTTCAAGCTGTCTGATTGGCAATGTACTTTTTTTGCTTTTGTTTTTATATGTGCTTTTATGGTTGGTTGTTGTTTTTTGTTATGTTTTGTTACCATAAAGTTGTATAGCTCTAAGAAAGATTTACTGGCCTTCGTGTCCTTCAATTTTGACGCTGTAACTGAATGCTGTTCAGCGTCAATAGAGTGGTTACACTTTGCTTGTGATTTATGAGGTTATGTTGCAAGTGAGGTCATGTTTATAAAATTAGTACTTGTGAAGATTTTGCTCTTATCTCTATTGAAAGCGTAATAATTGTTTGTCTGAGACTGTTTTTTGACACAGTCTAAGCAAAATTAAGCCTTTGCTTGGGATTTATTAGGTTATGTCTGAGGTGAGGTTATGGCAAAGAAACTATATTTAGTTGGTTTGAACTGGAATTTCTGTTGTAACCATAGCAATCGTCAGGGTGAGACTAATTTGTGACACAGTTGAGCCCAATTTGAGCAAAAATCTTCAATACATGGTTTTATAGGTTATGTCTGAGGTGAGGTTATGTCAAAGAAACCATTTATAATTGGTTTGAAGTGAAATTTTTTTTATAACCGCAACAATTGTTAGTGTTAGAATGAGCTGTGGCATAGTTTTAGTTTCAGTAAAAAACGTACACTTTTCCTAAGACCCATCTGTTGTACTAAAAGTGAGGTTATGTCAAGGAAACCATTTCTGGTTGGAGTCTAAGACCTATTGAGACACAGTTTCAGTCTTGAATACATAACTTATGGTTTATCAGGTTATGCCCAAATTTAGGTTATGTTAAAATATTGCACACCTGATTTAGTTTGCAGCTGGCGCTTTGATCTAATCCCCATTGTGACCGCCACAATTGTCAGTGTCAGTCTGAGTTATGACACAGTTTGGCAAATAAACAACAGCATTCAAAACACCCCTCTTTCTGCGTTATTTCTCAACTGCAACATGTCTTTGCATTGTGCCGTCCTAAGGTCGTTTCTCAACACACACACACGTATGTAACTAATTTGATTTCTTTAAAAAATAATTTGGCAGTTTTTGTAACGAACTGCTGCAATAAAAGAAATTATATATATATTATTATTTTTTATTTATATTATATTTTTATTTTTATATTTATATTATTATTTTTTATTAGGTTTAATTCCTTAAAAATTACGCAAAAACTTAAAACAATTTTAGGAGATTTTTTAACTTTTGGGAGTAAATTTAAATATTTTTTTAAGATTTAGGAGAAAGGCATTTCAGGCATCTGGCAACATTGATGAAACAAATAGTTCATTCAATCATTTAATTCGGTACTGCAATCGCTACTCGAGAATTCAGTGAGTTTAATCGAAATATACAATTTTCAGCAACTTCTCACTACTGAATTTTGAATTGGAAATTATACTAAATATAAAATTTTAAACAACTTTTAATGACTAAATTCATTCTACACATGAAATCTCCATCAACTTCTAATGACCAAATTCTAAAGTGAAAATCATTAAAAACTTGGAATCTCCATAAACTTCTAATGATTGCACTTTCAATTGAAAACAGTTCTAAATAAGAAATGATGCTATATGTGGAATTGGAAATAATTCCAAATATTGAATCTTCATCAGCTTTTAATTACTAAATTCTGAATTGAAACTAATTGAAGTATAGTAAACATGAAGTATCCGTCAAATTCTAAGGACAGAATTTTGATTCGATTTGATTTGATTTTGATCATTTCACATATGAAATCCTCAACAACTTTTAATGACTAAATTCATTCTACACATGAAATCTCCATCAACTTCTTATCAATCAATTAAAAACAATTCTAAATAGGAATGATTCCAATTAGCTTTTAACGACTGAATTCTGAATTGAAAGTAATTCTATAGTAAATATGAAGTATCCAGGAAATTCTAACGACGGAATATTGAATTAAAAATCATTCTAAATATGAAACCCTCAACAACTTTTAATGACTAAATTGATTCTACATATGAAATCTCCATTAACTTCTAATCAATCAATTGAAAACTTTGAACTTCTTCTAAGAACTAAATGTGGAAGTGGCAATAATTCCAAATATTGAATTCCAATCAGCTTTTAATTACTAAATTCTGAATTGAAAGTAATTCCATAGTAAATATGAAGTATCCAGCAAATTCTAACGACTGAATATTGAATTAAAAATCATTCTAAATATGAAAACCTCTACAACTTTTAATGACTAAGTTCATTCTACACACGCAATCTCCATCAACTACTAATCACTCAATTGAAAACAATTCTAATTAGGAAATTCAGCAATAACTTCTAAGAACTAAATGTGGAAGTGGCAATAATTCCAAATATTGAATCTCCATCATTTTTGACTAAATTCTGAATTGAAAGTAATTTTATAGTAAATTCGAAGTATTCATCAATTTCTAACGACTGAGTTTTGAATTGAAAATACTAAATCCTTATTCTAGAAAGCAATGAATAATTCTGACTACCTTATTGCTTGAGTTATTCCCCAACAACGCCCCCCTTCCTCTTGGCGAATTTGTTACCTTTACGTCTGACGTGGCTGCAGCACTTGACGACCAATTAATTTGGGCTGCTATGAAGCAACAGCAACAATAACAATAACAATTTCGCCTCTTTGATGAACACAATGAAATTTTGAATTTCACTGTTGCGGCCGTGTGACTGCATGTTGCAACTGCATTTGTGCAGCACAATAGAGCCGAAGGGGGCTGTCGATGGGCCGCCCGGACTGCTGCAACTTTGAAAGCAATCGATATAAATCATTCAAATTGTAAATGGCCCACAATTTGCAACAAATTGCAAACCGGCATAGAATCGATAGATTTTGTAGGTATTTGTTATAAGCCGCCAACGAGCGCTGCTGCTGCTGATGATGATGATGAATTGGGCTCAGACTCGACGATGCAATGCGCTGACGCAGCGGCGCGGTGCGGCTGTCGATTTTCCAGCTGTCAAAGCATTTCGCTGCCATAGAAATTGTACAGATTCTGCGAGCAATATAATAGAATTTCCATTTTGCATAGCTGCCGCTAAGCCGCCTGTGTGCCCCAGTGCGCCGTTGGCCGTTCGCTGTGTGCGGTTTTTTTGTGTTGTTGCTGTTTGAAAAATTGTGCAAGTGTGCCTTTTGTTGGCTGCAAGCACCGCGGGGACTGCTCAGCATGCAACTGGACGTCATTCACCGATTTTCTGCGTTCCACCCTCCTCGCTGCATTGCATGAAAAGTCAACGTTTCGACCTGTTGTGTGGTCATCGAAGTGCGGCAGCGCGCCGCTGCACTTTTCTCCACTTTACGCTTTTTGGTGTTTTTTGTTGTGGTATTTTTGTGCGCAAATATTTTGCGGTAAATAAATATCAATCGCTTTGCATTTGCATTCAATTCCCATTTGACAATTTCATTTAATTTCGCTGAAATTTAGCCACAAAATGCGCAGCTCGCGTTTGCGGGACCTGATTACGGCGACATTGGCGGCAACGGCCGCGGCTGCATTTCGGCGATAATGTAATCTGTTTGTTATGCGCATTGTTATTATCTCCATAGTTAGTCTTATTGCTGTTGTTGTTGTTGTTTCTATTATCATTAGTGCTGTCGCTAGACATATTTGCACATTTGAAATGTAAATGATTGCTGGGCACATGGCGCAACACCCAAACGGTAATGGTGAAAAACGCCAACAAAAAACAAAAAACAACAACAACTATGCTATAGTCTGGCAGAATAGCAGCCAAAGCGACAGGTAGGTGCGTGCGTATAATCGCTTTCGAGCATTGCTGATTGTAATTTCGATACGCGGCCGCCGTTGCGTTCCAGCGCCGCCGCGGGAATTGCGTCGTAATTTTATGTTAATCCTATTTTGGCGCGTAAAAATTTTAATGCGGTTCCGTGTTAATTTGCCTGCGGCACGAATGCCATTTTGGGCGCGCCGCAAAGCAATCGAGTTGTTGTTGTAATGCAGCTGAGTGGCCAGTTGCAGTTTCATAAACTCGAGTTGTCAGCACAAGTGGATTTTTTCCCATCGAAAATGTTGGCAAAAATGTGGGTTTTTTAATAGTTTGTTTGGTTTTTCAATAATTCAATGGAAAACAATTACATTGAAAACAATTAACAGAAAATATTGTTGAGTGGGAAGTTGAAAAAAAATTGAAATTAAAGTTGAATGTAAATGAATTGTTAGTTCAACGTAAGTGGGACTTTTTAAATGTGTAGTTATTTTTTCAAGATTCATTGCTTTGCGAGCCTACTCTCAGTTTATCCATTTGGATTTAGAACCCATCTGGCTTCACAGTCTAATGGCTTTTTTAACCCTTTCGAGGCCAAAGTTGCCTGAGAGCAACTTCACTTGTCATTTGTCATCTTATAGCAAAAGCTACGATGGATTTATTTATACTCAATTTGAGTAGCCACCAACAAATTCATATTTTTAAAAGTGAATTGAAAGAAAATTACGAATATTTTACTGCTATCCTAATAATAATTTCCAATAATTTGCATCGTATTAGGGAAAGTTTGTGTTCTAATTGAAGTCTACGAGTTGGGCGCGTTTGATCAAAACTCTGGTTCTTTAATAATGGTTAAATAAAGTCAAAAAGTGATAATTTTGTATTTTTCCATAAATATTGAATGATTTTTCTGTAATTAAAAATATTGAAACAAAATTTATTTAACCAAAACAATTTTCAATAATTTGCAGCGTATCAGGGAAAGTTTGTGTTCTAATTGAAGTCTACGAATTGAGCGCGTTTGATCAAAACCCTGTTTCTTTAATAATGATTAAATAAAACCAAAAAGTGATAATTTTTTATTTTTCCATAAATATTTAATAATTTGTTTGTAATTAAAAAATATCGATACAAAATTTATTTAACCAAGAATAATTTCCAATAATTTGCAGCGTATCAGGGAAAGTTTGTGTTCTAATTGAAGTCTACGAGTTGGGCACGTTTGATCAAAACTCTGGTGCTTTAATAATGGTTAAATAAAATCAAAAAGTGATAACTTTGTATTTTTTCATAAATATGAGATAATTTTTCTGTCACTAAAAAATATTGATACAAAATTTATTTAACCCGTTTTAAGCTAAAATTGTACAAAAGTAAACTAGTTCTAGAACTCTAACAAAGAGTCGAGGCAACTTCAAATGTCGTGTGCACACTTCTTAGACAAATGCTTCGTGATTAAAATAGCAAAAAGTAATATCGTGACACAGGGTAAAATTCGGGGTCGAAAGGGTTAAGGCCAAGAGACCAAGATTTTCTACTGTTCGTAGCTCCAATTGACCTTTTATAGTGTCGCCGCTCTGTCAATTCTTTGCTAAACAATTGCAAAGATTCGATTCGATTCCTCGTCACAGTCCGTTTGTCCGCTTGTCCATCGTTTACCAGCCACGAGCAAATGTTGTGCAATAATTCAATGCTGCGCCATTGAGTGCAGGACAACTTTGCCACTTTGCACTCGAGTATTGCACTGCGGCGCTTAACCACCAACTGATATCTATGTGTGTGTCTGTGAATGCTTGTGTGTGTGTGTGTGGGGTGTGGCATGAGGCGTTTTTGCGGTTTTCGTCGCCACTGAAGTGTGCCTGGAAATTGCGAAATCGTCCACTAACTGTAGGCTGTCAGATTTTACAGATTCAACTACGGCACCAAATTGCTCGCAACATGCATCAACACGGATGTGATTGCATGCGTCTAGGCGCCTCGAGTGACGCGTGGCTCTGCATTGGGTTGGGGATTTCTGAGTGCGGTTTTTTTTTGCAGTCGACTTCCAGCCCCCCGGCAAGCAAACGTAAATGCCAATTGGCAATAGCGGTTAAGGGTATTTGCGGTTTCTGGGCCGTGAGGCCGAAAGTGCATTTGCTGCTGTCGAATTGTGCTGGCAATGTGTTGTTGCATGTTGCATGCTGCACCGCTGTTGAATTTGGAAACAATTTTTGTAGTTTATTTGTGCTGAATATTGGCCATAATTTCATTGTTGCCAAATGAAGTTATGGGATTTTGTGGAATGCCTGTTCGTTAGAGAATTTTTGTGATTTTTTGTGGTTTCTGTTGAAATTTGATTTTATTTTTTTTTTTTTTTTTTGAGAAATACACAACTTCACTAAAACTGCTAACCCCATGCAACGGTTGCATTTTCAGCTTTTTCAACTCAACACGATTTCAAATTTGAAAGCCGTTTCCACTTTGTTGTTGTATTTTTGATCCACATTGTTGCAGTAAATTTTTGCAATTTCTTTTGTGTGTGAAAAAATTGCTTTGCTCGAATGGAAAAAGTTACAAATGAAACGTGAATAGTCGAGCAAAACTTTGTAATTGCACAGCAACTGCAGTTAGAATGGCTGCAGCAGGAGAGGGCAAAACAAAGTGCAGGAATTATTGCAAAAGCAAAGGTATGGCAGCATTAATTAGGAAAGTCAACGACGGCAACAAAGAAGCATTCGGTGCAAGCAGAACAGCAAAAAGACGAGCGCAGCAGTGAAATGTGCAAACTTTGAAATTTGCAATTAATAGAAAATTGTTGAACAATTGAACGTTTAGCCATTTGGCCTGTTGACAGCAAACAGCGAAATGTGTCGCCGCAATTGATCTCACAGTCATTTAAGAATTTAATGCAACCAACTAAGTGCAACATTTGTTGCATTTAACCCATTACTGACGAATGAGTAACAAATGTTCACACTGATTTAGAAGTAATGGATGTCTGTGAACAACTGAAAGTGGGTCAGCTTTAGCCTAACTTTGTACCCATTAAAAAAAGAACTTTTCATTAGAAAATATCGATTGGGGAACACATTTGACATTTGACATTTTAAAAAAATACTTAACCTCGTTAGAATATGTCAAAATGTATATCAAATGAAAAAGGAAAGGCCCACGAATTTAAATAAAATTGATTTTTTGTTTATTTGTAAAACCCGGATATGAAAAAAGTCCTTTGAAAATTTTAATCCTCTCTATCTTTGAAAATTTATATCGAATTTTCTTGAAAAGTAAGTATGTCAAAACCCAAATCATCGCTTCATTGATTTTGTATCTTTTTTATTATTTAAAATACTAATACGCAAATAAATTAGAATTTGTGTACTTCATTAGAATTGCAGCTTCCGCCCTTTTTAATAACTTTCGAACCAACAAAGTTAGAGTAATAAAATTTTGATCCTTGCTAAACGCTATAAGCGCAAACTGCTCCCTGCCAACTTCGATATCCCATTGACGTCGTTAGTTTTCATCACCTATGGTCAACCATTGATGGGTTAATTTGTGTGTGGGCTGAGGCACGTCAAAGAGTCTGCTCTGCATTGATTGCGCTCAATTAATTAAACTATTGTTTTCGGCAAACTGAGCGCAGTGAAGCGTGGGGCAGGTGGCTGGTCGAAATCCCGAAAGCGACAATTGCAAACACTAAAATGTAATTAATTAACTAATTAAGGTAAATTATATTACCACAATGAAGTAGCAGCGCCGATACGACGTGGCCCACTGCTGACCCACACACTTATCCACACGCAATCAGCCACAGATTCAACCGCACATACACAAATCGAAACACGTACACATGAGCGCGTGCAAACATGAAAATTGCTGTAGATGTGCGTGTGTGTGTGTGTGTGGGTAAGAGGTGTTAAGTGCATGCCAGCACTGATGGCGTCCAGTTGGTGGCTGCGAGCGTGCCTTGCACTCACGACACTAATTAATAAACACTGCAGGACTCGGCTCCTCCACAATTAGACGTTTTCTATTATGTTCAATGTTGTTGTCGTTGCTGCTGTTGTTTTGTTGTCATTGTTGTAATGCACTTAGGCTAATTGCGGAAATTGCAACGGCCAATGCCAATGCACAGCGCATACTAATGCCGACGCGCAGGCCGCATCCAAGTAGCCTATTGGCCGATTTTATTTACATATTTTGTTGCCGCAATAAATTGTAGTTCAATGTGACTGTGCGTTGGACTGGATTAGCAGTCAAAATCAGCAGTCAATATCAACAGTCAGCCGAGCAGAGGATGAGCACAATGCACTGAGAATGTACAAGTTCAAACTTAATATTAAAAAAGGCATTTTGACAGAAAAGTTGCCACTTAAAACCGCAACAATTTGGATTAAAATCACATTTCACAGAAATGTGTTTGAACTTTGAAATCCAAACAAGTACACAAAATCTGTGAACATTTTCAACAAAAACAAAGTGCGGACAAATTTATGCAATTTTTATTACAATCCCATCAAATCTATAATTAAGATTTAAAAAAATATAAAGAAATTGTTTAAGCATATTTCTAAGCTGTAACAATAGAAATAAATGCAGTTTTATACATTTAACACTCTTAAAAAATATAAAAAAATAAAATAAATTGTTTGAGTGTCTTTCTTACCTTTAACAACCGAAATAATTGCAATTTTATACATTTAATACTAATTGATAACTAATTAATAATTTAAAAGAAATTGTTTTCGTATACTTCTTAGCGTTAACAATCGAAATAAACGCAATTTTATAGATTTAATACTCCTAAAAAATATTGAAAAAAATAAAAGAAATTGTTTAAGTATATTTCTTAGCTTTAACAATAGAATTAAACGCAATTCAACACATTTAATAAAATAATATAGAAAATACAAAAAACAAATTCTTCTGAGTCAAATTTGATGGTAAATTCAATGAACTTTTCAAAACTGTCCCAACGCGTTCCACATTTCTACGGCCAAACTTTGCTATTCGCCCATTTATTCTGAAATATATAATTCCATCAATTTCTCCTCACTATTCAAAGTTTCCAAAGAAACGCAAAAATCAAGTGGTAATAAAAATTTGGTGCCTAATTGTATGAAAAGAAAATGCTGAAAGTTTGCTCAAAAATACAAATTATGCCAAATAAATTGTTATGGCTGCACGCATTGTCACACAGGCCGCCACAATGAGCTGCACCCAGCAACAACCACAAATGGGTAATCATGTTGCAACCGCACAATTAACGGCGGCCAAAAGTGCGGCGCACACTCAATCCCCGAACAAGGCCGCCAACAGGCAACGCGTAGTTGGCGCCGTCTGCAGCAAACTTCTTCGTGCCGTTGTTATCACTTTTGTATGTATGTACATATGTATGTAAATGTGAGCAGCCGCCTATTAATTTAACTAATTACAAAATGGCTCTGGCTTTAGTTGTAAAGTTTATAATGTACAATGTAAATATTGGCGCATTAGGCGACTTAGTCGTATTTGGTGTGTTTTGGCTAATTGATTTGTTTGCTGCGGTTTGTCGCGTGTTATTCTTGCCCAAACCTCATACAAGATTAATTCGTTGAATGATTAAAGCATTTTGCAATTTAAATTTCATTATTGCAACGAGCTGTTTGCATTAACCATGATTGCATTAGTGCGCCTGTCGGAAAGTGTTTTGTGCTTTGTTCGAGTCGAGTTTGTTTTAATCGATCAGTTTTTATATAAACAAATTGCATTGTGCACACTTTATTGTTGATTTTAATATGTTTTCTGGGTTTTTTCTGCTTTTCAGTTTATGGGCGAAAAAAATTCATCAGCATACAGCCAGCGGCGCTTGGTTCTACGAGGCGTATACGTAATATCAACAAATTTTCACGTACTGCAGTAATTTACAGTCGTTTTTGTGGTAAATGCATGAATGAAGCATTAAAAAGAGACGAAAAAACGTGGAGCAAAAACGCGGAAAAAATGGAACAAAGAAACGCATTTATTGAGGTGTGAAATTATATGATTTTCCATCAAACACAATCACCATATGGCACATACAAAGCTACATACAGCACATTCAGAGATGTGTTTACATCTTTTTCTGCATTTGTTTTTTTATAATTTTACAATTTTACAAACAAATTTTAATTTTAAACAAATAAAATTGTTTTTAATTGCAAAACATGCTGAAATGCGATTTGTTTATTTAATGAAAATCAGGCGAGATTTTCATTGATAAACATTTCACGGTTTTGCACAAATTTTTTGAACAAATTATATGTAATAAGATTTGATTTAATATGAAAAATCTGTATTTGAAAAAATTTCAAAACAGAAAGACCAAAAAAATTGAATTAAAATGTGATAAAATGTGACCTAAGTGGGGAAAAATGTAAAAGCATAAATAAAAAAGTAAACGAAATTGAAAAAATAAATCAAAATATTGCAACGCTTAAAACATTTACACACAGTTTTTCGCGCTGACCTCAGCAGCGAGTAAAACAAAACTGTACATTCATTATTATTGTTACATACATATGTACATGTCTGTTAGTATGCGAACAATGCAACAATGGTTCAAAGTTTTCTCCACATCGAGACAAAAAAAAACAATTCCTACAAGAATTTCTCAACACAAATCTTGCACGCAACTGACAAACTGCAGCTGCACTCGAGCTGATTTTCATTAGTTGATATCGCACAAATCCTTTGAGTGCATCATGTTAAAATGGCACAAATTTCAAATGCAGTCAGCCGCGTTGCAGCGATAACGGCCAACTTGAGCACAGCTTGGCGCTTGCCGGCGACTTTGTGCTACTTGCTGCAAAAGTTGTAAAATTTAATTTGCTAACTCTTGTGCGACGCTTAAATGGGACTCGTCAACTAGTTGCCGGTGTTGTTGTTGTTGTGGTTGTTGTTGTAAATGGCAGTGCCGCATTAATAATTTCACTGGTACTCGTCGTGGGCTTGCAGCAACAACGAGCTGCTGTAGTTATGAGCTGTTGCGCGTCTGAGTTGGTTATTCAGACGACGACTGTTTATGTGTGTGTGTGTGTGTGTGTGAGTGAGTACTAATGCTTGTGCGTGTATTACAAGATGAAATACACACAACTAACATACACAGAGGGGAGAAATGGTGGCAGCCGCACGCACAGACTGGCTGCAAATACTTTGTGCCCAGGTGAGTTAACCCAGTAGACCAAAACATTTAAGGTGCCATGTAATTTGCAAATATAAATGTTAAACATTTTTAATTATTTATTAAATATTATTATTACATTATTTATTAAATATTTAATACTATAAATATTTAGTAAATTAGTAAATATTCTCGTTATTCTCTGCACTGAGCCAGAATAATTCAACTTTTTATATCATCGTGTTTACTCAATAAGTTAAATATTTAAGCAAACCAAACCAAAAACGTAATAATGATTTTTTTTGTAAAGTGATTTAAATTCAGTTTTTTTTAATTATTATTACTAAACAATTAAATGGTATTAACAGTTGCATTGATTTATTGATATTTTGTTGCTGAGTTATAATTATTGAATGCCAAAAAAAATATTAAAAACAATTAAAATAGTGGCAATAAATTATATGAAAATCTGTATACTCATTAATAAAATATTCAACATGATTTAATTGAAAAATGATCATTTTATAAAGCACTAATTATTAGTTTTTTAAAACACTACAACACTTGTAACATTTTTCCGTACATTTGCATGCTTTGCAATTTGTGTTAGTGTGTGTATGTAAGTTTGTGTTATTGTTGTTTTTTTTTTAATTTTTTTTGTGTTTTGTCTGCGAGCAATGGAATTTTTACCTGATGTTGTTGACAATTCAGACACAGGCAAAGAACGACGCAGCCCTCACTTTCACCCCCTACGCACACACACACACACACATTCATAGCAATTTGCATGTGTATGCGCACGCACGCACTTGTAAATAAGTTTGCTTACTTGCCTGCTTCGGGCTATTTGTGTAGTCACTTTTTTGTGCTTTGCCTGTTGTGTCTGCACTTTGACATGTTTTGCTTTTGTTCAATTTTTTTTTGCTGCAGCCGGTTGTTGTTGTTGCTTGAGAGCACACAATATCATACAATGGATTTGAATAACATTAGTGCTGTGCCTATGGTTGTTTTGTGACTTTGGCTTTTGGCCGCCTGCCTTTTGTTTGAGTCCTGGCGAGGCGCGCACTGAAGTGAAAACCAAAAATCACAATTTTCTTGTGTACCCAACATTTTAAACATTTATTTATGATTACAAAATACGTACTTGCATTGTAAACAATTATTTGTATTTTTATTATTTTTCGTATTCATGTTTGCATAAGCGGCGATTTGAAGGATGCTTTTTTAGCGCATAAGCGGCATTAAGTGCGCTGTGCAAGTGAAGTTGGCCGAGTGAAAGGATCAGTGAATTTCAACTGAGGTGACTATTGTTCAGTGCATGAAATAAAAAATAATAATAATAAATAATAATATTCATCTTGCCTCAATACTTTATGTCCTTAAAGTAATTAATTTGACTGGTTTTTTTCGACAATGAAATTACAAAAACCACAAAAATCTTCAATTGCTGCAATTGAAATGCTTTATTGTATTTACTGCCAGTAAACGTGGCAGCCATTAGCATTTGTACGACATTTTTTTTATTTAGTGTCTCATGTTCAATGACTTCTTGTTTGTGGTCTTCAGCTTTCCTACTGAAACTTTGTGGACATGATATATTTGAGGCGTTTCTGCTGCTTCGATGTTAGGCGAAAAAAGTAGCGCTGTGTTCTAACGAACTCGGCATAGTTGTGCAGCGGTGGCCAGAGGGTGGTGTAGGACAGATGGCTGGTGGCAGGTGTGAACATGCAATGAAGCAGTGATCAAATATTTAGTTAGTCTACTAATAGTGGTGGCTGGGCTTTCATTCGACTTACCGTACTAGACGCGCCGCCTCGAAAGCGCTGCTCTGCTGTAGCATAATCTGGTGAATCTCATGGTGAAACTGGTGCTCGTAGAGCTGCTTGGCCTTGTGGTAGCGATCGCGGCATTTCATGTAGCTAGCAATAGTGAGTATAGTATCAAGCAAGCAGTCAACCAACACAACTCACTATGGCACTTCGAATGTGGTGTAGCTCGGATCGAAGCTCTGATCCTTCCAATCGTCCGGTCCTCTATCGCGATTCCAGAAAATCTCCAAATGGCTTTTCTTTTTTTCCAATGCCTCCTCGGGTTGGTGTTCGTGGTCGGCGGGTGCTTCAGCGACCTCCACCAGCGCGGCAGGTGGCGGATCGTGTTCCTGCTCCGCCATGGCTCAGCCGGTTCACACGACGTTTGAGTAAAAAATTTTTATAAAAAATATATACGGCGCTTATTGAAGCAGTTGTAAGTGCCTGCACGTTGTAATTGCTGCAGCTGATGCTTGGATTAGCCAACAATATTAGTTTTATTTTAGGTTACTCAGTAAGCAGGATCATGTTTTGCTCCTTTTTGTTCAAAAGTTTTATTTGTGCTGAACTGAAATTCAAAGCAACTCGATGTGCTGCATAGTCACTGTTGACTCGAACAACTTTTCAGCTGAAATTGTACTGTGGCTGTGTGCGCAAGTTGTCGACTGGCGGGGCGTGGCACTTTGATTTATGCAAATTAATTGCATTCAACAGCAGCAATTATTGAGCTGTCATAAAATTTCGCGCCCCCTGTCGTTGGCACTCAAGTGTGCGCATTGTAATGCATGTATGATAGTAGTTGTTGGTGTTGTTGTTGTTGTTGTTGTTGCAGCAAATTATTTGTTGCTTATTAAAATTTCATATTTTGCACTTTCTGTGCTTTTGTTTTTGGTTGACAGTCGGCTTTGCTGTTGCGGTTGTATTCCATTAAAGTATGCAAATTCCACGGGGCGGGACAGAAGGCGGAGCCGTATTGTGCGCTCATCAATTAATCAGGCCGGCGTGTGCATAAGTGCGCAGCAGTGTTGTTGCCACAACAAATCAATCGCTCATGCATCGGTAATGTGTGGCGCACATTAAATAATGCTCGCTTAAGCTGCACTTAAGCCGACATGCGGTCAATTCGTATGTGATGAAGTTATGTCGAATTCCCTTGAATGATTTTCGCCGAAATCGAAAAGAAATAATTTGTTCGTATTTAACCCTTTAGACCCGGAATTTTACCTTTGTCTCAATATTACTTTTTGGTATTTAAATCATGAAACACTTGACTAAGAAATGAGCACACAACATTTAAAGTCGCCTCGCCTCTTTGTTAGAGTTCCAGAACCAGTTTACTTTTGAACAATTTTAGCTTAAAACGGGTTAAATAAATTTTGCATCAGTATTTTTTAGTTACAGAAAAATTCTTCAATATTTAGGGAAAAATACAAAATTATCACTTTTTGATTTTATTTAATTAGAGAAACAGCGTGAGGAAACAATTCGTAGACTTCAATTAGAACACAAACTTTCCTTGATATCGCTGCAAATTATTGGAAATTATTTTGGTTACATAAATTTTGTATCAATATTTTTAATTACAAAAAAATACTTAATATTTATGGAAAAATACAAAATTTTAACTTTTTGATTTTATTTAACCATTATTAAAGAAACAGGATTTTGATCCAACGCGCCCAACTCGTAGACTTCAATTAGAACACAAACTTTCCCTGATACGCTGCAAATTATTGGAAATTATTTTGAGGCTAACAGTAAAATGGTTGTAATTTTCTTTGAATTCACTTCTTAAAATATTAATTTGTTGGTGCCTACTTAAATCAATCGTAGCTTTTGCCATAAGAGGACAAATAGGCGAAGTTGCTCTCAGGCAACTCTGGGTTCGAAAGGCTTAAATTACGTATTGAAGCAAATTCGTGGAGAAATTTCTTCTCAAACTCACGCAGCACATTTTTATTCTTCAGACCAGTGCCTCAGTTAAATGACAGATTTTTTAAAATCTTTGGAACATTCACAACTATTGTGAACCATTATCACCGCTGCATGAATTCTCAAACGAAACATTGATGGTCATCTAGTTCGTTTCTTGGCCTCCATTATTTATTTGTTAATATAAGGTGAATATGGAGTTGAACTGCTTCAAAGTCGAAGGTCCTTTTCCAAGACTTGTGAGACCTACTGGGATATCTTCCATTGCCGGCTAGTGGAATCCTCTCTTACAATGCTGCTGTCTTTTTTACGTTGAATGCGGTTCCTTCCGGTTCCACATTTGGAACCAGACACAGCAAGCAATGCCAGTTCCACTTTGTTGAGCAATTCTTCGTTTTCGATTACAATAGTTCAAAAAATTGGGTGCAACAATTGCACATAACCTGTGGTTGCTGTGGTTATTTGTATATCTTGTTTAGGTTTTCAGTTACATCAGCATTTTAATGATGAGGAAATTTAGTTTAGTTTAAGCCAGTTTATAGTTAGTTTAAAATTTGTAACCACTTTATTTCTATAACCATATAATATCCAATTTTCTCAGTGTATAGTTAATTCAAGTTTATAGCAAAAAACCAGCCACAGCACAGCACTTCGACATCTGTGTGAGTCGCAGTGATTACAAAGAGCGCATCAGCTGTCGAATTTTCAATCACTCGAAGTCATTGCAAGCACACAATAAATGTATATATGTATGCATCTACTCATATGTGGCTTTTTAATTATGCTGAGTACATAATATTTTGGGCAAATAATGTTAACATTAATTGCAATTGCGGTGGCTGTGCGCTGGTGAACTGCCAGCATATTGAATTGTCATTCAATTAAAACATTAAACAACATTTGATGCAATTGTCTCAATTGTCACACAATCAGCACAAAATACATATAAACACATATGTACATATATATAGATAAATTATGCATATTAATATGCAACAACAATTGCAGCTATTGTCAAATCGACAAAATCTACATACACAAGTTTGAATTGTGAAAGTTAACATTGGCTGTTTGTGGCTGATATGAATTCAATGCGAACAGGGTCTGAAAGGGGTCAGGAAGGGGCGGGGAATTAGTGCAATTGAAGCACAAGTTGTAAACATTTAAAGCCCAACCAAACCAATGCTTTAAAATCCAGCAATATTTAGTCATATTGGGTGCGTGGACAAGGGAGTTGCGGTCAATGAGTTGCTTGCAGTGGAAGCTGCTGAGCGATGAAAAGGTGGCTTTCAGTGACAAGACGCGATCAAAAAGACACTAACTATGCAGTTTGAACCAATTGGTGTCGAAAAATGTGAAGAGCCAAAGATACACAATAATGAATTCTTCTTGGTTGGATTTTGATACTAACCTCAGTAACCAATGGAGCGAGGAACTATGCTGCTGGGGATATAGAAAGTCACTGTTGGTTCTTTGTACAAATCAAACACTTGAGGCTCAGTAACGATTTAAACCAATGTAGATATACAATTATTGAGAGTACACACTCCTTTCTAACATCTGTTGCCGAGAGTAAATTGAAATGTAAAAAGATTGAGACGTTGAGATTTTTCTACTTGGCACAGCATGTAATGCTTCCAAGGTTCGACTGCCATCAACTTTAAATTCAGTTTGAAATTTATATTTTTTCATTTGGTTGCTGACACGTTTACCGATTATTTTTTGCTTTAGTTAATTTCATTTTTTATTTGTTTCTTTGGAATAAAATTCGGCAAATAATTTTCGTATTTTCGTAAAATTGCACGCGAGCAGAAATGTCGATGCGAGTAGGTACTGGAAGTGGTAGAATTTCTGGCACAATGTCTGGTAGGATGTCAACCAGAATGCCGTCCGCACATACGATGCGATCGTCCACACATACGCTGCACCGAATGTCCGCAGTGTCGCTGGGCGGATTGTCCTCAGCGACGTTTCACCGACGACGCGCCTCGTTGCATTCCCGCCAAAAGACGCCGTCGCAAATATTCCGCCATATCTGCCGCGAAATAATGCATAAGAAATTTGTGCCGGACGATCATCACGACATTCCGAGCCGAGACCCGAGCTACTCCAAATTCAGGGTTCCCTAGTAAGTTGCAAGTTCCCTAGTCGTTGCATGCCACTGATTGTGTGTCCTGTTGTTTCGCCGTCAAGCGCGATACATTGCGCCGACAGATACAGGAACTGCAGGGTTCAGTACGAGCGCCAGTTTCAGCACGAGATCGAAGAGCTGACCAGACTGCAGCCCACTGCCTTGGAGATTAGAAATTTCAGGCGGTGAGTACCAACCGAACGTTGCTTGCACGGCGAACACACAGACAGCAATATAATTTGTCTACTGTGCAGCGTACTGAACATCACAACACGCTGGCCGCCGCTACACAATTGTCGCGAACTGAAATACACCCAGCATCATGTGTTCCCACGAATCAACAAAAGCCGTTTACAATACCTAATGAAGACGACATTTCCTGAGATGACTGGTGCAGGCAGAGAGTGATGAGAAGAATTCTGATATAAACACACATAAAAATTATTATTGCATAAAAATTAAAAAAAAAACATACTGATAAATTAGCAAGTTAAATGAAGTTGTAAGTTGAAATGTAACAATACAAAATTGATTTCGTTCAAATATGGAGATTTGAAAACCTTAATGGTTTTTGCTTTAAGTTTCTTCACGGAATGGTATTGTAACGATGAGGCACTCTGTGCTGTGCTATGCATGAATGCTTTTACGAGCATACTTTTAGGCATGAACTTTGAAGTACGGCCGGCATGCTATAATTTAAATTTTTAAATAAAGCTGGTAAAGTTGGTTTTTGACTGCGTTTGCGCTGAATAATTGTAGTGGTTTTATTTTTCAAGCACAATCCAAAAACGAACTCAGAGAAGTCATTTTCGTAACAGTCACATTCTCAAAATTTAACAAAAATATATCATATCATATAATATGTGTCAGGATGGGAAAAGTGTTGACTGACCATAGAAACCTGTAATAACCATAAATCGCAAGACCTCACTTCAGGCTCTTCTGTTTGGTTCGCATCTTCACTATCGAATCAAACTAAGAGCCGGTTTGGTTACTTCATTGTGATCTTTTTAACGGAGATGCGGGACGGAGATGCGGAACGGAGAAGATATTTTTCTTTGTTGTTCACTTTTAAGGTGATGTATCCAAGCCAGGATGCTGTAATAATAACACTGTGCTACAAGTAAATTGTTACTTACTTACTTACTTACTTGCCGGCCTCGATAGTCAAGCGGGTAGCGCGCTGGCTTCTCATACCAAAGGCTCCAGGTTCGATTCCTGGCTCGGGCTGGTGAACAACTCATCTACTTCTATCGCTATCCACATGAAGGAAATGAGAATTACAAGAATCGCACAAGTGCGCTCTTGGCAGGCAATGGCAAAACCTCCAAGTGTGAACGCAAAACTGCCAATTGCCGTTCGGACTCGGCGTTAAACTGTAGGTCCCCTCCCCATCTTTCCCCATCCGCTTGAAATGTGTG
Source organism: Melieria omissa (assembly GCA_963971225.1). NCBI lineage: Eukaryota > Metazoa > Arthropoda > Insecta > Diptera > Ulidiidae > Melieria > Melieria omissa. The sequence continues at coordinate 59,218,999 of OZ020267.1, read as the reverse complement.
CTGTAACATATGTTGGCAAAACAGTGTTGCATACATAGTTCAAAAACGGGTGAAATATGTGGTATCACAATGGGCCTTTCAGGCCTCCGAGTGTGTCTCTTATAGAGGCAGCCACCGCAACCTAACCTAACCTACTTACTTACTAAACTGGCCATAGCAATCACTTACTGGGTTACGATCTGCCGGAAAAGTAAAGTCATTGTTGAACTTAAGCGTTAGCAATTTATTTATAAACTACCAGTTTTAAATGTACACATTTTCAAGTTCCAAAATTTCCAAAAGTCCAAGAGATATCTTCCCAAGTTCCAAATTTCACATGATTCCAGCTCTACAAGTTGTCCACTTCAGACGTCTACCACTCTACAAGTTTTTCCATAGGTTTTTAATTGCACAAATTTTTGCAAGTTTCTTTCCCATTTTACAACATCAGAAGTTTCAGATATTCAACTCTTGAATTTTCCAGTTTTACAAATGTACAACTCAAAAGCCCAAGCGAGTCAAAATTATTTCGTGAGGTATTTTTTTATTTGATCTTATTGTAATTTTTTTTATTTTCAAAATCGAAATCCTTTGTAACTTTTACCTAATTGCAAAGACATATTAACATACAAATAAAATATTGTTTCAAATAATTTTAACCCTTATTTTCTAATGATTTCATATGGAATTTTTAGAAGAATCAGATTGGTCTGGCGGTCTGGTTGGTTGGTTGGTTCAAGTGGCGATGCTCCAGCATCCAATTAGCGCGTTAGCGCCGTTTTGATACCACTATTCCCGGTAGGTACCCTAAGGTATATTGTGTGGTGTCATCTGGACCTATATGTATTTATCCGTACATATCTTTATATCCAGTCCGAGAGGTTAATGAACGAGAGTAGTGAGTTTACGCTGCACTTCGCTATCTCCTCGAAACTTTGAAATATCGGTTTTCCCAGCGTTTTCCATCTCCTTCTTGCTAAGGCCGGACAGGCGCAGAGGAAATGGTGAACGGTTTCTTTCTCATCCGGGTTTTCACAGCTGTGGCAGCTGGTGTTGTATGGTATCCCCATTTTTGCCGCGTGCTCTCCAATGGGCCAGTGGCCAGTGATGACTGCCGTCAGTCTTGCCACATCCCGTCGGCCTTTGTTCAAGAGCTCCGCGGTCCTATTTTTATCGTATGTTGGCCACAGTGATCTGCTGATCCTGTAGGATTCCATCCTCTGCCATCTAGTGTTGGCTTTGGCGAGGAAGTCCTTCGAGACCCCGTTCTTGATAGAGCCCATTGGGGCGTGAACCGTCAGCGCCTCGCTCTCATCAAGAGCGGAGCCTCTCCGAGCCAGCTCATCGGCTCTTTCGTTCCCGTCAATGTTGTTGTGCCCTGGCACCCATATCAGGGTAACTCTGAACCGCTGAGCCAGCTCTATCAGGAGATTCCTGCATTCCCGCACTAGTTTTGACGATAGAGTCGACGATTCCAGTGCCTTAACCGTAGCTAGGCTGTCGGTAAGTATTGTTATGTGACTTTTGTAAGATGTGTCCACCAATGCCATCTTGCACGCTTCTCTGATAGCGAGCACTTCCGCCTGGAAAACGCTTGCTGTGTTGGGGAGGCGGAAAGACACGTTTATCTTTAGATGTTCGGAGAAAACCCCCGCTCCTACTCCGCATTCCATTTTGGAGCCATCAGTATAGATTGTGGTACTCAGGTTATTTAGGATGTTCCCTCTCCTCCATTCTAGACGAGAGGGGGTACGGATATCATAATTTCTCCCAAAGACCATGGTAGGAATTGTATAATCCGTCGTTGTAGGTAGGCACCTTTGCCCTTGTGATAAAAGACTCCCGTGGCCATACGGTCTGTCCTTCCAGCAACCCGTTTCTCTCAGTCTCAGAGCACTGAGCGTTGCGGCCTTCATAATATGCAGATCGACGGGGAGCAGGTGCGTCAGCACGTTTAGTGCCTCTCCAGGGCAGGATCTAATCGCTCCCGTAGTTCCGGTACAAGCTGCTCTTTGTAGTCTACCGAGTTTGGTGGTGTTGTATTCCCTCCTGAGGGCTTTCCACCAGACCAGAGCTCCGTATGATAGTATTGGACGTACAACCATCTTGAACATCCATATCATTAAATTTGGTCGGAGGCCCCACCTCCTCCCTATCATTTTCCTGCAGGAGTATAGTGCAAATCCTGCTTTGTTTATTCTGTGCTCTATGTTAAGCCTCCAGTTCAGCTTAGGGTCTAGAATTACCCCGAGATATCTGGCACTGGACGAAAGGGGTAGTGTTATATTCGCAAGATGAGGTCGTCTAAAAGTTGGTATCTTAGTACGAGTGGTAAACAGCATCAGTTCAGTTTTGCTAGGGTTAATGCTTAGTCCACGCCCCGTGCACCAAGCAGTTAACCTATCCAGGCCACCCTGAAGGATTCCACTAATCACGTCAGGGCACATTCCTGATGCCATTAAGACCACGTCGTCAGCATACGCAACCGTTTTGACTCCTCTCTGGTTAAGATCTGTTAAAGTGTCGTTGATGGCACAAACCCACAGTAGAGGCGACAGTACCCCCCCCTGTGGAGTACCCCTGCTTACAAATTTTGTGAGGTGGGTGTTTCCGAGCGTCGCGCTTACCACCCTCGATTGGAGCATTGCAGTAACCCAGCTGCGTACCTGTGTGTTAACTCCAAGGTTTACCAGCGATTCCTCTATCGCATTCATCTTTATGTTATTAAAGGCACCTTCTATGTCCATGAAGGCTGCCAGTGTGTACTGCTTATACTCCAGTGACCTTTCCACTGTTCGTACTACCTCATGGAGGGCGGTCTCCGTTGACCTACCCTTTAGGTAAGCATGTTGGGCATCAGATAGCTTGTGTCCCACTTCCTCGCGTATGTGGAGGTCGAGCAACCGCTCGAAGGTTTTAAGTACAAAAGATGTCAGGCTTATAGGCCGGAAATCTTTCGCTGAGTCGTGACCTCTTTTCCCTACCTTCGGGATAAAGACGACTTTCACTCGTCTCCAACTGACGGGGATATAGTTCCAGACTAGGCAGGCCTTAAAGATTGCCTCTAGCCAGGGTAATACCGAGTCCTGTGACACCTGTAGCATTATAGGAAGGATGCCATCTGGTCCCGGGGACTTGTATGGTGAGAAGCTTTTCACAGCCCATGTGAGCTTTTCTCTCGTTATAATGTTGTTGTCCTCGTTTATCGGAGTTAGGCATTGCACTGCATGTCTACCTCCTAACTCTGCATGCCTAGTCGAGGTGTCCTCTTCTGTGCATCCTGGGAAGTGTGTATTCAGCAGCAGGTCTAGGGCCTCCTCGGTACTTTCAGGCCAGGAGCCGTCTGGCTTCTTTATGAACGAGGGGCAGGTGTGGTCTCTGGACAACACCTTTCCTAGCCTTGCGGAATCCTTCGTTGTTTCTATAGCTGAGCAGAATTCCCTCCAACCCTTGTTTTTAGAATTTCTGATAGCTTTTTTATATTTTCTTAGGCTATCCTTGTAACTTTGCCAGTTACCTGAGGAATAACTTAGGTTGAATGATCTTCGGACCTCCGTTCTCAAGCGTGACAGGTCATCATTCCACCAAGGTGGAAATGATTTTTTTGAGTATTTAACAGGACAAGACGTTTTGAACGCGGAAGCCATCGCGTTTTCTAACTGCCCGATTCTATAGTCAATGTCTCCTACCGAGGAGATATTGACTGGGGGAGCCCTCCCTATCCTGTTACGGATCATACCAGCGAAGCGATTCCAGTTGGTACGTCTGGGATTGCGATATGGTGCAGGTGCTTCAACCAGAAGATCCAAATCGAAGAGTATCCATGCGTGATCCGAAAAGGATTTCTTGCTGGATACCCTCCATTTGTTCACACCCACCTGTCCGTTATCCGTCAGTAGAGTAACGTCGAGAACCTCTGCCCACCCACTGAAGCCATCAGTGCTTGGAAAAACAAAAGTGGGAGTGTCTCCCCTGTTACATACTACTAGGTTAGTACTAATTATAAAATCGAAAAGAGACTCACCTCGGTCGTTGTTTTCGGTGCTTCCCCATAGGGTGTGTCTCGCATTTGCGTCGCACCCTATCAGCACCGTGTCATGCGGTTTCGCGTTGTTGACGAGCCTCCGGATCTCCTCGGGCGGCGCAGGCCTGTCATGCGCCATGTAGGCCGAGACCACGAGTAGTTTCTCTCCCCCGGCTGCAGCTAGCTCCACCACCGTGGTGTCGTCAGTGCTGTGGTGAGGTAAAAGGTACATGTTGAGGTGTTTTTTAGCAACTACACACGCCCTAGGCTTACCTTGCCCTCTCTTGTAATAGAGATTGTAGTCGCTCCGCCTAAGCCCTTTCACCTCAGTGCTCCGCACCCAAGGTTCCTGGACTAACGCGATGTCCACGTCCTCCTCCGACAGGAGAACGGTAAGGTTGTCCGTTGCCAACTTCGAATGTTGGAGGTTAACTTGGACAACCTTCAACCCCAGGCCTATTGGTCCACGGTGGTAGGGTCCGGATCGTCGAGCCTTACGTCGTCCAACAACTTTTGGGCGTCGACAACCTCGTCTGCATCCTCTTCTTCCGGATTAGAGGAGCGGAAGACCTTTAGTCTGGCGTGCCGTACGCCGAACCGCAGTTTAAACTCTGCCTTCTCCAGGGCAGGTAGGCTTTCCTCACTGATAACCAGGAGGAAGGATAGGCTGTTCTTTTGCGGAGCCTCCGCTTTTATGACCTGCCAGTCTGTCATTGGCACTGTCGGGTTATGTGCCTGCAAGTAGGGGACAAGCCTACCACTGTCCAAGGACATATTGGGTAACCAAATGCGCGCCCTTGGTCTCTTCGGGATTTCGCTGGCGGGGATTAGCTTGAGCCTCAAGCTTCCAGTGGCCTCTCCAATCTTGGAGATGCATCCCTCCAGGAAATCCTTAGAGAATTGGTCATCGCATTTGATTACCCGATACCCGCGAACAACTTCGGCCGAGTCGAAACCGGGGAGAGGCACCTTCGGGTTCGCTGTCAGGTTGCTCATCACATGGTCCATGACCATTTGTGTCAACCTGACCTCAATCTCTCCCCATTTCTCCAAGACTTCTTTGCCGCGGTTTGTGGTGGCATCAACCAATGCTACCTGCAGGTTATCCCGTGCCACGTCACTAAAGACGCGTCTCGTCCCTGCGTCGGTTGCACCGGCAACCTTCGCCTTCTTCGTCACGCGATTTGAGCTGTCGTGGGCAGACCGGTCGCGTTTTGTCGCTGTAGTTTTCGGCAGGGTCGCCTGGTACGCCAAGTACTCGTCGACAACCTTTTGAAACCGTACCTTATCCTCCGCGTCCTTGGGATGAGCAGTACCAGCAGCCTCGTTCTTGCTAATCCTACCGAGGATAGCTAAGGCTCTCTGGTACTGCTTATACCTGGACGGTTCCTTAGGTTTGGCCGGTTTCTTCATGGCTTTCGCTGCCGCTGCCGATGTTGTTGGTTTCTCAGTGGAAGGGGTGCTGTGGCTGTGGCCCACAGCGCCTACTCCCACTGAGGAAATGATGGTTTCCTGGCTCGATGCCAGGAGGTCGTCTTCGGAGGAAGTGCCCACCTCTCTCCTGTCCGTCAGTCGTTTGTTCCTATCCGTTTGTCGTTTGTCTGAGTCCTTTCTCCGTTTGTCCGTGTCCGTCGTCCGTCCGTCTACTTCTACATCCGAGGCTTGTGTTTTTGGTGTCGACATACTGTTTCGTACGGTCACCTGCCCGACCTGGCGGGCTGTGCGTGGCACCAATGGAGTGCCAGCACGGTGACCAAGGCGGGAATGGGGAAAGGGAGGGTCCGTCACGGCAGAGCCCCTTACCATGATAAGGCCACCGTTCCTTCCTGAGGCGGCCAGGTATCAGGAAAGCTCCGTTCGAATACAGCCGATATACTCCCTGGCTGCAAATCAGTCCGATGGGCACGGGTCGCATGACACCCCGGATTAGGGAGGTTCCGCTGTGCTACCTTAGCCAGCTACGACCAGAACCAGATCTGGAAGTAGCCGTTTCCAGCCGTCACCACGTGGAGGTGTTAGCACACGCTTCCATCAGCCAGCTCAGTTACGGCACGTACACTTTCCAGTGTTACATGTTGATCCCCCTGAGTGACTGACGGCACGACGGCCGGTCTGGCGGTCTAGTGTTAAAAAAAATTGTACAAAAAAGCATCTGAACAGTTTTCGAGTGCAAAGTTTTGGACATTTACATCCTAAACTTGTCTTTTTTACTCTCATATTTATGTGCAAAAAGCATTTAAACAGCCAAAAAAGCATCTGAACAGTTTTCGAGTGCAAAGTTTTGGGCATTTACATCCTAAACTTGTCTTATTTACTCCCATATTTATGTGCAAAAAACCACTTCCTGCAATAAAAAAAAAGTCTAGAATGAACATAAAAAAAACAACGAAAATAAAATCAAATCAGTTTAGAAATTTCATTTTTCGAATTCGTTGAAAATTGGCCTTGTTCTCATTTTAGTCCCAGGAATTTTTCTTGGTATTTTTTTAAAGAAATCATTCGACTAGCAATTCTGGTATACCATTTCGAAAGCCAAATACAAAAATTATTCGCGCGCCAAAATGCCAATAGAGATTAGTGATTCTTTTCGATTGGACCTGGGCACTTCGTCCACATCCTCAGCGGGTCCATTTCGTAGATCGTCATCAGTGTGTACGAAGATTTGCAGGGAAATTGCAAATAGGAAATTTTTGCCGAAAGATGACCACGACGTTCTGAGCCAAGACCCGAGCTATGACAAATTTCAGATATTTTAGTAAGTTGCGACTGCACGTTGCATGTTTAGTGTGTTGACGTTTGTGCTTTTCGTTCCACGGCAAAGTGTGGTGGAATGCGGCCACCGATACAGGAAGGCGAAGCGCGAGTACCAGAGGCAGTTTCGTCACGAGCTCAAGCAGCTGCTGGCGATGCAGCCAAACGCCTACGAGGCGGTCAATTTGTACCGGTAAACAATGTCAAAAATTTGTGAGACTTTGCGCCACCACTGAACTTTTAATCTTGTTTTTGTGCATTCAGTCTCATGAGCTACACAACACTCTGGCCGGCGATGCACAGTCATCAGGAAATTAACCGCGTGCAAAAAAACTTCTTCACTAAAAGCAACAACAGGCGACTGTTCTACTTAATGACAAACAAAATCAGCTGAGGCATTTGACGCAAAAGCGAAACGCCAAGAGTGATGAGGAAAATTGCCAAAAAGTGCTTGTAAAATCAGACAAAAAATTACAAATTGTGTTAAATTATACTAAAAAATTGTAGAAAAGCGTATGAAAACCAAATCAAAAAATGTTGAAAATATCATAAAATTTGTAAAATTTGTGAGAAGAAAAATGAATTAAATTTAAATAAACGTGAATGCGTTTTAAATGATTTTATTTAAATTTATTTAATATATTTTAAACAAAACAAGTGTCTCCAAAATGTAGATTAATAATTAATAATTGATTGGCACGACAGCCCGCTTACGCGAGACTAAGGCCTAGCTTCCCGCAACCACCCGTGTTGTGCGCAAAAATGTAGATGAGTAATGGAAAACTCGGTGCAATTTCTTAGAAATTAAAGCAGTTCCCATATGGGCAACAGAAGGACCTGGACAGGAGCAACCAAAAGCTATCGAATCGAATAAGAAATCTGCAAGACATGATAATCTTCACGCATATATTTTTTATGTTTTTCTGCTATTTGTGACCATTGTAAGAGAAAGTTATATATCAGAAGTGTGATATTCAACTTTCAAACTAAAGAAATTCGTAGATATGTAAACTGAATCTTTTGCATTCCAACAGTATCCCAAAATCCTCGATGGCGTCTCTTTAATAATTTTATTTGTAGAACAAACCAAGTTGAAAACGGAGAAAGAAATCGAGAATCTAGTTCCAATCTGTCGTTACTAAATATATGTAAAAAAATCATATAAAAAAAAGTACGATTGCTTACAAACCGAGAATTTTGACTTGGTTTGCATTCGGTGGCCTTGAAACGCCATGGCTGATGGTCCCAAAGATTTACTGGAAATAACGTGGCACATACGAGTAGCTTAAGTGAGTCGAACATTGACTTCGGTATGGCTTAAGTTGAGGGGACGAAAACGTATTCAGAAGTTGGTCCTGGGGTTCAAACCCCCAAACAGAAAAATTGCTTGTACAAAATATGGTTTCGATTGGTATTCGGCTCAAAAGTTGTACGCAAAGCCCCCAAAATGAAAAAAAATTTACTCGTTTACAAAGACTTACTTACTTGTTTACGAAAACTTCCATCCACTTCCTGCATAGAAATTGAAAATCATGCGTGATCGCATTTGCCAGGATTCAGGAGCTACTTTGTTAATTGCCATATTGAAATACTGAAAGGAAACAAACATCAAATATGCTTTTAGTTCAGTCCGGAAATTCAATTTGTCTAGTTCGTTGCTGGCACGCCCATTGGCATAATTCCTTTTTCGTCACTTAATTTTTGGTGACCATTTCATTTTTCTACCAAAACATTTGCATTAAAAATATTATATCGAAAAAATTTCGGTTGTAAAAATGCCCAGACAAATGAGTGAGTCCTTACACAAACTAAAGCAACCTAAGTTGCAGCTCTCTGGGGTATCAGGGCTAACAATGAAGTCCAGACAAATGAGTGTGTCCTTACACAAACCAAAGCAACCTAAGTTGCAGCTCTCTGGGGTATCAGCGCTAACAATGAAGTCCAGACGATGGAGTGAGTCCTTACACAAACCAAAGCTACCTAAGTCGCAGCCCTCTGGGGTATCAGGGGTAACAATGATGGGACGGCCCTCGATGTTCGGACGGCCCTCTATGTTTATGAGCCACCACCATCACCACCTGCACAATCAACAATACAGGGCAAGGTTGGCGCAACACAAAAGGGACAAAGCCGACGTCCTAAGCTTGGAGCCAAGCTATACCAATTTCCATGTTCCCTAGTAAGTGGCGGCTGGCGACTCTGGTATGTATGGCATGTAGCACGCAACTAATTTTGGGCGTTCTCACTCTGCCGTACAGCTCGGTGCACTGCGCAGACAGATACCAGATGCATCGGCTCGAGTACGAGAAGCAATTTCGTCGCGAGATCAGATATCTGATGGCGCTGCAGTCGTCCGCTTTGGAGGCTGTAATGTTTCGTCGGTGAGCACTCCAGTAAACACTAATTGTAACATTGAATAGAATATTAACTGCAAATTGCTATCGAAAAGCCACATGAGCCGCACAACGTTGTGGCCGCCATTGCACAATGCACGTGAATTGGCGCATCTGAAGGACTACATTCATCCGCAACCTTCAAGGAGCCGCATTAATTATTTAATGAAGAACGTTATCACCTAAACGAGCTCAAGCTCTGAGAAAGTGGCCTTACAAAGTGATGTACAACAATAACAAAAACCTATCAAAATTTACATAAAAAATCTAAAACAAAAACAAATCAGCAGCAACGCTTGTAAATAAATCTCACAGCAATTTTGTAATTGAGAGGTTTTTATTTTCTTCCTAAGGGGCGTAATGAATCTGAATGAATTCTGTTGAATTTTTTTTCATTAAATTTGAAGATGAATAGTAGAGCTTCACTCGGCTTTACTACAAGCAGAACCAGTGTGGAAGTTTTGGGTTACGTTCTATAGACAAACTCTACTTCAGGTGGATCTGTTGTAGTCACAAGTACAGCTGAATTAAAATTTTCCAACGATTAGTAGACATTTTCGTGCTCAAACCACTGCCTGAAACACTCGAAAAGGAGGCGCCCATTCATTTAAAATATGTAAAAATGCAGAATCAATCAACTATTTATTCGATTGGCTTCGCTTTAGCTGCAACAGAATTGATTATCGAACTAAGAGTCCACGATACATGTAAGAGTCACACTTGTGTTTTTCATTTTCAATTCAGTTTATGATGATGTGATGTGATGGTGGTAGTATGATGTGACTCCACTTGTTCTAGTGATATTTTAAGACTATTAAGACTTCTTCCAGCAGAAAACATTACCATGAAGAAGAGTCTTCTTCGACTAAAAATGCTTGTCGGGATACTCTCAAAGTAACATTATCCATCAAAGACTACTAAGACTTCTTCCAGCAGAAAACATTACCGTGAAGAAGAGTCTTCTTCGACTAAAAATGCATGTCGGGATACTCTCACAGCAACATTACCCATCAAAGATTACTAAGACTGCTTCCTGAAGAAAACATTACCGTGAAGAAGAGTTCTCTTCCACTGAAAATGCTTGTCGGGATACTCTCAAAGCAACATTCCCCATCAAAGATTACTAAGACTGCTTCCTGAAGAAAATATTACCGTGAAGAAGAGTTTTCTTCGACAGAAAATACTTGTAGGGTTACTCTCAAAGCAACATTACCCATCAAAGACTAATAAGACTGCTTCCTGAAGAAAACATTACCGTGAAGAAGAGTTTTCTTCGACAGAAAATGCTTGTCGGGATACTCTCAAAGCAACATTACCCATCAAAGAGTACTAAGACTGCTTCCTGAAGAAAACATTACCGTGAAGAAGAGTTTTCTTCGACAGAAAATACTTGTCGGTTTCCTCTCAAAGCAACATTACCCATCAAAGACTAATAAGACTTCTTCCAGCAGCAAACATTACCGTGAAGAAAAGCTTTCTTCGACTTAAAATGTATGTCGGGATACTCTCAAAGCAACATTACCCATCAAAGAGTACTAAGACTGCTTCCTGAAGAAAATATTACCGTGAAGAAGAGTTTTCTTCGACAGAAAATGTATGTCGGGATACTCTCAAAGCAACATTACCCATCAAAGAGTACTAAGACTGCTTCCTGAAGAAAACATTACCGTGAAGAAAAGCTTTCTTCGACTGAAAATGCTTGTCGGGATACTCTCAAAGCAACATTACCCATCAAAGATTACTAAGACTGCTTCCTGAAGAAAACATTACCGTGAAGAAAAGCTTTCTTCGACTAAAAATGCTTGTCGGGTTACTCTCAAAGCAACATTACCCATCAAAGATTACTAAGACTGCTTCCTGAAGAAAACATTACCGCGAAGAAAAGCTTTCTTCGACTGAAAATGCTTGTCGGGATACTCTCAAAGCAACATTACCCATCAAAGATTACTAAGACTGCTTCCTGAAGAAAACATTACCGTGAAGAAAAGCTTTCTTCGACTAAAAATGCTTGTCGGGTTACTCTCAAAGCAACATTACCCATCAAAGATTACTAAGACTGCTTCCTGAAGAAAACATTACCGTGAAGAAGAGTTTTCTTCAACAGAAAACTTGTCGGATGCTCTCAAAGCAACATTACCCATCAAAGACTAATAAGACTTCTTCCGGCAGCAAACATTACCGTGAAGAAGAGTTTTCTTCGACTAAAAATGCTTGTCGGGATACTCTCAAAGCAATATTTTTTTTTGCTTCCACTGCATGAGTCATAAAAACAGAATCGTATGACTTGTGGATACTATTTTGGGTACGATTTTGCTATCATAATTTACCCATACGGAGATCGCAATAATTCTAACAGGTCGCAGTGCATAAAACCCTCTTGTATCTTATCGAACCTCAAGAGTCATTTCTTTCCGCTTGTTTAGCCCAACATTTCGTACCCCTTTGCTCAAACCCTCGTTGCCTCTTCATGTTCGCTCTGTACCCACTTGTTTCAACATACTTTGCTCAGCTCGCCAGCTTCGAAGCAACCATTGGATGTCATTCGAATTGGGATTTTTACATTGGAAAATTGTTTTACACATTCATAAGCGGCAGCGCAATGTCACACAAACAAATCGACACGGCGCACGGGAGCGCCAAGCAAATATTAAAAACCGATTCAGAACTATTGCACGAACTGCTCTTGGACATTGATCTGGTACAGCATCCCCGAGACCATTCCGATGCCAGGGATATCAGTCGTCATCCCAGCTATTCGCAATTCCAAGTACCCTAGTAAGTGATCCTTGCGCAGTCCATTTGCGTGCGATTTACATATTTGTCCTGCAGCTTTATGGTGTGCGAAAATCGCTGTAGGAACACGCGGAAGCGCTACAATCGGCAACTTCGACACGAGCTCCAGAAGTTGATCGACCATCTGTACAGCGCCTTCGAGGTGGCGCGACTAATACGGTGAGTAGAGTGGGTGGGTCAGTCAGGCTCGGCCGCGTTAAACTGTCGTTCGTTGCGTTACAGACACACGAGCGTAACGACGCTGTGGCCGCCCTATCATACGCGTCTGGAAATTGAAAAATCGCGTAATTATTTCCAGACCTTAACGCAAAAGGAACAAAATCGCTTGAGATTTCTCATGTCTACAAATATTATTTAAACGAACAACAACAACAACAAAACACACAAAATCAACGATAATTCAAACAAAAAAATTCAATTATCTAATACTAAAAGTACGAGGTACTATTTGCGATTTACTGAATTTAATAAATTTGAGCGCCAAACTGGAATATTTTTTCGACCAAAAAAAACAATCTTTTTTCATTAACAGTGCTTGAACAATGATTGTGAGTGAAACGTTTTTCGGGAGTCATGCGTGTTAACTTGCTAGTATTTGACCTTGAAAGTCACCTTAACGGAAATGTTAACTTCATACAAACATACATCGATTTTTGATTTTTACTGCACGGAACATACAAAGTTGGGTTTCTTGTTATGAATTCAACACAAAGCATGGCAAGGAATCTGTTACATGGAAATCTTTTACATTTTTGAAATTTTTCTAGTTTCAAAAAATCGTGGCAATACTTTTCGAAACAATTCTAAAGTGATGTAAAATTGTATCAAACTTGTTCGCAGCTGACGCTTTCGTAAATCAAAACAACTACAAGAGAGTTTTTCAATTTCAATTCCACTCAAAATTCCACATGCTCGCACATTTTCTTTTCAACAAGCGCTCGTTGTTGTCATGGCAAAATTTCGAATTCTGAGCGGCTAAAGATGAAAGCACTCTACGAATAGAAAATTTCAAATAGTTTTAATCTTTTGAAAGCTGCAAATGACTGTTCATTGCGTAAATTGTCAGTGTTTCTATTCGTTGGAAAAAAAGAGAACGCCGAAAGCGAGGCCGCTGCTGTAATCGTGCAAAAATGTTCGCCACACTTGTCGAGGCGCTGAAGCATTCGCCCATTCACGCTCCGTTCGCCGGCGCGCAGTGCAGCCCGGCCGCTGACAAGGCGCTGCCGTCGTCATCGCGCTCGTGTCTACCGCTGGCGGTCGACACGCTGCGGCAACCGGTCCGCGGCCGACAGATACAGGCAGCCGCAGCGGGCGCCGAGAGCTGCGAGTTCGGCAGCCAGAAGTACTTTTTGCTGTGCTCCCTGGGCGGCATCGTGTCGTGCGGCACCACGCACATGTTGGTGACGCCGCTGGATCTGGTCAAGTGCCGCCTGCAAGTCGACTCCAAGAAGTACAAGAACCTGGGCCACGGCTTCAAGGTGACACTCGCCGAGGAGGGCGCCAAGGGCCTGGTGAAGGGCTGGGCGCCCACGCTGCTCGGCTACTCGGCGCAGGGCGCATTCAAGTTTGGCTTCTACGAGCTGTTCAAGGTGTACTACGCAAAGGCAATGGGCGAGGAGGCGGCGTATCTGTACCGCACCTGGATCTATCTGGCCGCCTCGGCGTCAGCCGAGTTCTTCGCCGACATTGCGCTCGCTCCCATGGAGGCGGCCAAAGTAAAAATACAGACGACAGCGGGCTTTGCCAATACGCTGCGCGAGGCCATACCGAAGATGACCAAGGAGGAGGGCATGGGCGCGTTCTACAAGGGCCTGGTGCCGCTGTGGATGCGACAGATTCCCTACACGATGATGAAGTTCGCCTGCTTCGAGAAGACGGTGGAGTTGCTGTACGCGTACGTGGTGCCGAAGCCGCGCGCCGAGTGCTCCAAGGGCGAGCAGCTGGTGGTCACGTTCGCCGCCGGCTACATAGCGGGCGTCTTCTGCGCGGTGGTCTCGCATCCGGCCGACGTCGTCGTCTCCAAGCTGAACCAGGCCAAGGGCGTGTCGGCGTTCGAATTGGCCAAGTCGCTGGGCTTCATGGGCATGTGGCACGGCCTGGTGCCGCGCATCATCATGATCGGCACGCTGACCGCGCTGCAGTGGTTCATCTACGACGGCGTCAAAGTGACGCTGGGCATTCCGCGGCCGCCGCCGCCCGAGATGCCCGCCTCGCTGCGCGCAAAAATGGCCGCCAAATAATTCTCATCTAATTTAGGCTATAATTTTCAAGTGAATTTGCACGTTGCTGTGGAAATGTGAAGGAAATTGAACAATTGTTGTTTTCGCTGTTTATTCCCGTCACCCGAATAGATTGCGTTGTTATTTATTGGGCAATTAAAAGCGGCCACACTTTGTGGCACATGTTGTGCAACTTTATGGCCAACGATTTTCATTTACCAACGGTCAGCAGAAAGCGATCGGCGGAAGGGGCTGGGGTGCGTGTGCGAGAAAGCAATGTCGGCGGTGCTTGGCCAGTTGCCAGACTTCTAAATGACAGTCAGTGGTTGCCAGACGCATGAAGTGTTTTGTTGATTGTGAATGTTTGGTCAGCTGTTGAAAATTATTGGAATTTTTTATTTGTCAGTTTTTGCTTTCACTTTATTTGTATTGATTTGTATGTTGAATGTCGAACTGAGAAAGGTAACGTCCCATCTCTGGTTTCACGAAAATAATTGCGAGCTCGACTAAGCTGGAAATTCACCAAAGGCGATACTGGTCGATAGTCCAATAACAACCATGACATCATAATAAAGTTTTTTGTTATGGTAACTTTTTGTATCATGTCATCATGCATAGCGAAACAATATGGTTACGCTATGTGCCAATGTATTTTGTTTTCATTTTAAAACTTGATTGGTTCCTAATTGTCAAAAGCAATTGACACAAATTAGACAATTGCATGCTGTCGCTTTGTAGGCTGATTGCTTAGTTTTTGGCAATCAATTGTCAGTCATTTTCTGACACAATTCCGAGAGTTTCAGACATTTTTTCTCAAAAGTGATTTTTCGAAGATACAAAAATTTTACTCATTTTTCATTTTTCAAATATCAAATATTGTTCATCAATTATGGATTTAATAGAAAACATTTAATTTTTCCACTTATCTGGCAACGCACTTTTCAACTTTTGAGCATGTTGGGTGTTGTTTCGTCCATGATTAGTTTCGCTCACACTTTGGCTGTGCCTGTGCTGTGGAATTGGCTCGAAACTGTTAGGCCGCTCTTTTAGTTGGCGTACAGCAGCTCAGGAAATGACAGCAGCGACATGTGTCTGTCAGCAGCGGCCGAGCGAACGTGAACAGGACACGCAAACACAGCGACCACATGAAAGGTCAATTGCAATATTTCATTAAAATGCATAAATCACACACTTGTGCCGGCAATTCAGAGGCAACGTGCAGCCGTGCAGCGTGATGGCAAGTTGGCGCGCGTGCGGGGTGAGAGGGCAAGTCATACCCACACTGATGGTTCGAAGCACAAAAAGCGCACAGGACACAATGCTCACACCCACACACATACTCCCAGACAAAGAGACAGCTCGACAAAGTTGCATAAGGGGCAGACAGACGCACGCACGGACGCAGTGGCAGCGCTGCTTTCGGTTTCATTGCATTGCATTCGTGGCGGATGAGTGGCTGGTATTGACTTCTATGTTATGTGCCACAGTTGAGGCACCGACGCCCACTCTCCATTTCTCTCGGCAGTGCAATGCAAAGTGACCCTGCGTCTGCCTATCTGTCTGTCTTTTCTGCCTTCGTATTTGTGCAGCCACACAGTGCTTACAGCATTAAGTTTGCTGTGGACTTTTATGTCGACGTCATAAAAGTAACAGCGGCCGGCGTAGTCGCAAGCACTGCGTTTGAAATGCCTGGAAATTGAAAAGAAACTGCAAAAACGACAAAATGGCGTTGCTTGCATTGAAGATATGAAAAGTGAGGGCAACACACTTTGGATTGTGTGCGTTTGGCAGCGAGCTGAATGTGACACCGGAACACACTCCCACACACACACACATGCAGAAATGTCATGGCATATAAGTTATGGCTGCTTGCGGCAGGTGTACGGTTGCAGTTTGAAATTTTGTTCTTTTATTTTATTGTATTTTGAACTGATTTGACTGCTGCCCGTTTTGCTTCCTTGCAAATTTTGTGCTCTTTGCTATTTTTGTCATTGCACAGTGCTCTGACTTCATAGAAAAATTGGATTTAAGTAGAAAAGTGATTCGAATTTTTGGGAATTTGATTTGAGTAGAAATTTAAACTAGTTGGTAACATTTCATAATTGGTTGTGTGCGGTGTGGAAAGTCAATCAAATTGCTATGTTTGCAGTAGACGAGGTAGATTCATATAGGGGACAGCATAACGACAACAACAAATTCCTAAATTAAAATCTGTTTTTCTGTTTTCCATTTACAGTTCTATAGATTTTGAAATGATTTTTAAACAAAATTTTAACAAGAACTTTAGGGAAATAAAGGAAAAAACACATCAGCGGTTCTAATGTGGCCACTGAAATATTGAAAATAGCAAAATAAACCATATTTGCAATCAAAATGTGTAATTTTGAAGAAGTTGGTAAACGAAGTATTTCTCTTATTATTACACAAAATAAAAAAACAAAAAACGATTGTGTCTTCCAAAGTAGAATGAAAACAATTTTGAAATAAAATAAAATACAATAAAATAAAATAAAATAAAATAAAATAAAATAAAATAAAATAAAATAAAATAAAATAAAATAAAATAAAATAAAATAAAATAAAATAAAATAAAATAAAATAAAATAAAATAAGATAAAATAAAATAAAATAAAATAAAATAAAATAAAATAAAATAAAATAAAATAAAATAAAATAAAATAAAATAAGATAAAATAAAATAAAATAAAATAAAATAAAATAAAATAAAATAAAATAAAATAAAATAAAATAAAATAAAATAAAATAAATTAAAATAAAATAAAATAAATTGAAATAAAATAAAATAAAATAAAATAAAATAAAATAAAATAAAATAAAATAAAATAAAACAAAATAAAATAAAATAAAATAAAATAAAATAAAATAAAATAAAATAAAATAAAATAAAATAAAATAAAATAAAATAAAATAACATAAAATAAAATAAAATAAAATAAAATAAAATAAAATAAAATAAAATAAAATAAAATAAAATAAAATAAAATAAAAAAAATAAAATAAAATGAAATAAAATAAAAAAAATAAAATAAAATAAAACAAAATAAAAAATAAAAAAGAAATAAATAAAAAAAAATTAAATAAAACTTTATCCGTTTTAAACTCTAATATAACTTTAGTCTTTTAAGCAAATATTTGGTTCTTTGAATACTTCAAGTTAATATGTCTGTGTATGTATAGGTGTAAGTAAAGTAAAGAGAAGCTTGTCTGTCTTAACAAAACAAACTACAAGTTCACATTCTAATAACACAAACAATACAAGTTAATATTTGTAGGTAGCCCTGCAATTCCACGAATCCAATTGATTTCAACAAACATTTGACTTAAAATATGCAGTGAGGCTGTGTGCAAAAAATAAAAAGGTTTTTATTTAAAAAGAAAAAATTGAAATTTCTACTGCATTGATAGTTAATCTTTGAATATTCCCAAATTAAAGTACTCTGCATGAAAAATATTTCAAGGCTAAAAGCAATGAGCGTTTCGTCAGGCAATGAATGCTTTTTGTTCACATTTGCAATTTCATTTCAGATTTCGTTTTCTCGGAAGGTGCAATCTTCTTTTCCATTATTAAATGTTTTATTAGACAACTTGTTTACTCTGTTTATTTAAATAATGATAAATGATTTAATTTAAGGTAAACAAGAAATTTTGTAGAGTTTACTGACACAACACACTTTAAAATGTCAAAAGCATGTTTAATCACTGTGAACAGGTGTACACAGCAAAAATGAAATCCGTTAGTGTTAATTACTGCACAGTTTGTAGTTGGTGCAACGTTTTTCTTCTTTAAAATGAGTGCAATATCATTGAGTTTGACACTAATTATATTTGCCATTTTGGCCCACTGACCGAGCACTCAGCACCGAGCTACGGCAACAAAGGTGCGTGGCGCTTTACATGTGTGTGTGTGTGTGTGTGATGCTACTGTCGTAGGTGCTGCTGCTGTTGTTGTTGTTTTTGCTCAGCTATAAGGCCAACATGGCAACTGTTTGCTACCCAATGTTATTTTCGTTTGCTATTGTTTTTGTTGTGACTATTTTTGCGCTTACGTGGAGCTTTTGCTGCTGTGTCCGTGTGCGGGGCTGGTGTGTGTGTGGCTGCGTGTGTGTGAGTGTTTAGTTGCTGCGCGTGTGTTGCGAGGTAGGTCGAAACTTTTACGCTTGACAGCTTAGCACAACTTATCCATCGTGCATGGATTAGCTCGGACTCTATGCTTTGCTGTGCTGTGCTGTGCTGTGTTGTTTTGTTTGGCACATTTTGCCAGCTTAAGCATGACAATTGCAACATCAGCAGGAAATTCCTATAAACTTGTGCCTACACACACATACACACATACACACACGTACACAAACCAAACAAACAGTTGGTCTTGTTGTTGCCGTTGGCCCTGCGATTGTCGACTTTGAGTTTGGCGTTGGGTTAAGTGAATTTGTGCGTACAAAATTTATAGCAGAAGGCGGTGCGACGTCGCGCCGAGACGGCCTCGTTAACAAGTCATAAAAGCGCTCACAGTAACAAAAACACAATTTGGCAAATTATTCAAATTCCAACTTATTCAGGGGCCCCGGGCGCCGGCGGCTGTGCTGCGGAACTGAGCCGAATGAATGACGGACGTTTAGCAGCTAAACTCTGCTCACATTTAATGCCAAGTTGCGCCTCAAATGTGCCACAAACAGCGGCATCAGCGGTGGCCATTCGACATTCGATGCGTGCGTGGGTGTGTGCATTTTGCGGCCTAGCCGCGCAAACGCCTTGTTTATGCTCATGAAAAATTAAATGAGCCAAAAAAGTTGTACACGCGCTGCCTGCGTTCGGCTGTGACTGGGTGGCGGCCGCCAGGCGCCGAGCCGCTGCATAATTTGCCGTGTGTGTTTCCATTTTTCCGCAGTGGCCGCATATTTGCCAAATAGGAAATTAATTTAGCAAACACACACAACTACACACGCACACGCGAGCGCCAGTAAATATGCGGCATTTTATAATGAAATAATGCAAACAACAAACCGACCAGACAGTATGCTTGTGTATTAAATTAAATTTCAATTAAAAGTGCAGCGGCATGTGAACATTTAATTTGCACTTAACACGGTCTATATGCGCCGCCACGAACGCCACCAACTGCCATGTGCGCCCACATGTGTGTGTGTGTGTGTGTGTACGTGTGCTTGTTTGCGGCTTTGCTGGCCTGCGTTGGCATAAAGTTTCTGTGTGTGGGACATTTTCGAAAACTACATACTTGCGAAATTCTGTTGGCGTACTGAGCGACACACAAGGGCGGATGTTCTTATATTTTATGGCCGCTCGCTGGTAATTTATTGCCATGCGGCGGCGCAACCCAGAAAACGTGGATAAGAGCGGTAAACAGAGATCTATTAAAAACGACTTTCAACTTTACAGATAGATTAGAAATTAAAAAAAAAACTTACAACCAATTGCAACAAGCGTTGCGACATTTATTTGAAAAACGGTGTGGAATGACAGTGTTTGAAATATTATAGAAAAACAGATTTTGGGTTTTAACATACTCACTTTTCAAGAAAATTCTATATAAAATTTTAAGGATATAAGGTTAGGTTAGGTTAAGTTAGGTTGAAGTGGCAGCCTCCTATGTGAGAAGCTAACTTAAGGGGGCACTCCATGAAATGGTTTCAAAAAATCGATTTTTTTTTGCTTTAATCGAAAGATATATTATCCGAGAACATTATTGCAAAGTTTCAAAGTCAAACTCTGAAAACTTTCGGAGACACAGTTCTTTTCATCGACGCGCGCTCAGCCACACCAGGTGTTCCGAATAACTTTGGAACGCGTTTCCTCACAAACACGTTTTTGTAGTCCGTCCACATGATAAAAAAAAAACGACTGAACCGATCTACACGAATATAAACTCGTTTTGTAAGATATTGAACAGAGAATGCATGAGTGCATGAACCTCTGAAATCTATTAAACCTTTTTTTTACTGTGTTTTTAATAAAGAAAAGTAAGAAAAAACGAACTTTTCTTTTTTTGTACAGTAAAATAAAGAAAATTGGTCATTTTTTTAGCCTTTCATGGAGTGCCCCCCTTAAGCACAACTTATGGCTCATTGTGATACCACAGTGAATGGTGCGACTCTCCCTTACAGCGCTGAGAACCAGGAAGATTCCGTTATGAATCCCTGATATTCAGAAGCGATAGCTCGGTTAGACTTGTAAAGAAAGCTGAGCCGAGAGACTTAAGTCTTCTTCTCGCTAATGAAGGACACTGATACAACAGGTGGAGAACGGTCTCCTCCTCCTCCTCGGACCCGCATCCTCGACAGTAGTCGTTGGATTGTAGTCCCAGTCTCTCTCCGCATGCTTACCGATAAGACAGTGACCCGTGAGCACCGAGAACGTTGTGCTTATTGAGTGACGGCTAAGGTTAAGCAGCTGGTTAGTGCGTTTCATCTTATAGGAAGGGCAGGTTAGTCGAGAGATACTGCAAGTCTGTTCCTCAGACCACAGTTCATTCGCTACTCTTTGGTAGAATTGTCTGAGCATCAATTTAATCGATGCAATATGAGCTCCCACTGGGAGGAAAAACGAGGCCTCAGCGATCAATGCGCCTGCTCTGGCGAGTTCGTCCGCCTCGCAGTTGCCTACAATGCTTCTGTGCCCTGGCACTCAGAGTAATGAGACGTTGGAGCGCCTAGCTAGGCTGTTCAAGGATTTTCGGCAGTCAAGAACCATCCTGAATGCGGTGGTCGCCCCCGCAAGCGACTTAATGGCTGCCTGACTATCCGAATATCTATGGACATCTGTTTCATGCAAGTTCTCGCGGATGAGCCAGATTGAGGCCTGGTAAATGGCCATTACTTCTGCCTGAAAGACACTACAATGGTCAGGCAGGCGGAAGGAGAGACGAAGCCCCAGTTGGTGTCAGAAGATCCCGCAGCCAACCTTGTTCGCCAATTTGGAGCCGTCAGTGTAGATATTGATGGAGTTGCCGGAGGGTAGCTCGCTATCGGTCCACTCTCCTCTACTAGGAATACGGACCGTAAATCCGTGATCAAATTGAGTGGGGGTGCTGATGTGATCGATGACATCTAGCACCGAGCAATCTTGAGTAAGAATCCTGGAATGACCAAGATCCGGTCTGGCACAGCGGGAAATCGCGTTTAGCCT
Source organism: Melieria omissa (assembly GCA_963971225.1). Classification (NCBI taxonomy): domain Eukaryota; kingdom Metazoa; phylum Arthropoda; class Insecta; order Diptera; family Ulidiidae; genus Melieria; species Melieria omissa. The sequence goes on along the minus strand of OZ020267.1, from coordinate 59,197,679 downwards.
GACTGTAGAGCATTTCGCATGCAATCTGACTCGCTGCGCGGTTGGGAACCAGTGGAGAAGCGTAAATAATGCTTTCGTGGGTGTAGTGCGGAGAGCCCCTTTTACCAAAATGGCCGCCATCCTCCTGACTTTATCAAGAGGTTTCAGGTTGACCGCCTTACTTATGGCAGGCCACCAGAAAACAGCAGGACATGATTCGGGGTTGAAATCCCCATCTAGCACCTAGGGCCCGTTTGCAGCAGTAGAGAGCACATGAGGCTTTCCGTGCCCTTTCAACAATATTAGCCTTCCAATTTAGTTTAGAGTCGAGGATTAGACCTAAGTACCTAACATTGTTGCTGAGGCTAAGTCTAACACCAAGGATATAAAGGATTACAATTTTCAAAGGCCTTTTTTTCATATTCTTTTTTACAAATAGATGAAAAAATAATTTTATTTTCATTTCTGAGCATTTCCTCTTTCATTGGATATACACACATACCGCCATATTCTAACGAGGTTAATTACTTTTAATATTATTTTAATTTTTTATTCCCTTCAATATTTTGAAGTCCTTTTAAAAGGACAAAGGATGTAGTAATGAAAAACATTACTATATTTGGTCTCTAGTTTCACGTAAACATATGGATTTTCTCCGAAAAAATGCTGTCGCATGGTGTAAAAACTTATCTGTTATGACTCAGAAATTTTTAGATCTTATTTCAATTCATGATACCACGACACTGCGTTATTTTATACATTTAATAATTTATACAGGGTAGGCCATTTAAAGTGGAAGCATCTGGTAACCCTATAACTTTTGACAGAGCTGTCAGATCGACTAATGACATAGCGCGTTGGAAGCGTCATTCCAAGACAATTTATACCATGGAACAGTACACTCCAAAAGAACGTGCTGAAATTGTTCAGCTTTACATTCAAAATAACTTCTCGATTGTGAAAACCAAACGGCGATTATGAGTGGCCACCGAGATCACCCGATCTGACGCCGCCAGACTTTTTTTTATGGGGCTACTTGAAGTCCAAGGTATACACCAACAAGCCAAGGACACTAGCTCAACTCAGAGCCAACATACGCCGCGAAATAAGAGCCATATCGGCCGATACACTGGCAAAAGTGATGGAAAATGCCGAAAAAAGGGCACATTTTGCGGCCAAAGCTAATGGTGGCCATTTACGCGATATCATTTTCAAAAACTAACTAGAAAATTTCTCCTTGGACCAAAATAAATGAATATCGAGATGAAAACAAAAAAAAACATTTTTTTTCCTCTTTTTTTTCAAAAACAAGAATGGCCTTCCACTTTAAATGGCCTACCCTGTATTTGTTATCAATCAAAGTATTCAAAAAAATGTGTCAGCACTCAAAATATTTGGATAAAACTGATCCTTATTGATCCTAAATTGAACTGGCAGCTGAAAACCACACACGGAATGTCAGAGAAGCAAATTCAATAATGCAGTTTTGATAAGCAAGAGATCCCTTGGGAAGTGAACAAGGATAAAAAAAAATTGATATATGTACATATATACAGCGGCGTTATGCTCCTTTAGCACACCTCCTGATAGATCTAAAGCAGTTGAAGATTTAGTGATGCAGTGATGATGCGGAAGATGTGTTTTTTGAAATTTTAAATCAATTATTTAATTACGTTTTTATTGGTATACATTTGAAAATAGGAGCGTCCTATTGTGGTTGGCACTTTTGTATTTGAGAAAATAATTTAGTTAGAGTATGAAAAACCGAAAGTGTATAAGATCGAAATAAGATCGATGGAACAATTAAATACTTGTTTTATCAAATGAAAATATTATTGTTCCTTATGAATATTGCTGAGATAACAAAACAAATTTCTAAAAATAAAAGAAAAAAGAAAAAAATTAATAAAATAAAATCACTATGTATATTCAGTTTTATTGTCCTTAGAAACTCTGCGGAAGCTGTGTTTCTGCAGGAGCTCCGCATTCTGGTTGGAACTTTTATATTTGAATAAAATATATTTGAAAAACAATTCTTTTATTATGATTGCAGCGTCTTTTGGAAAATAATCTTCACGCATGTCAGAGTACAAAAAACCGAAAGTGTATAAGATCGAAATAATAAATAAATGAAAATATTATAAATGAAAATATTATTGTTCCTTATGAATATTGCTGAGATAACAAAAAAATGTAAAATTTCTCACGGCGTATATTCAGTTCTATGTCCTTAGAAGATAAATGTATTTATTCTAATTGGACTTTGTATATGTTCTCACTCTTGAAAATAAAATTATCCTGAACGCAAGTATGTACAATCAAGTCACTTTTTAAAAATATTTCCTACCTTTACTTGTGTTCTAAACTCATTTCGCTAGTATTGGTAGGTTGTGCTAATTAATTAGTTGACGCTACTACATTTTTCCACTCATTGGATTCATCTCACTTTGTCTAATAAGTCCTCCTATCTAGTCAAATATTTTGATACAACAGTCCTTATTTTTCACTCATAAAAAACCCCCTAAATACTGAAACCCCAAAATGTGTAACACAGTCAAGAGATCACTCACCCAATCTTCATGAGGGCAGCACTCAACATACCGATTAAAAATTCTCTCAGACATTTAGCACCAAAATGTGTTTGTTCAAATTCTCTGTCGAAGCGACTTTGACGTATTGCCCCTCGCCCCCCAAAATGCGTAATTTTCCAAAGCCACGCTTTATGACTTGTACTGAAATTAAGCGCCCTGACTGCACATCGCTCAATGCATAAATAAAGCCATGCAGTCTGTACGCAATCGAGCGATGCTGCCAAGTGTAATCCTCGTAATTCACTAAATACCTCATAAATGTTGCCAATGCACACAACATTGCGCCCCTCCTGCTCCGCTCCCTTCAATCGTAAATTCAGCAATTGCTGCTGCTGCTGCTGCTGCCACTGCAATTGCTGCTCGAAATGGAAACGACTTGACTGCTAATGCAGCGATTTGGTTGCGCCATTTGCAAAACGCGTAATTTGATTAACGTTGTTCTCCAAAAATCTCACTAAGGCCACCGACCAAAAACCCATTAACCCATATTTTGTTGAGTTTGCGCTATTTTTGTAATGTTTATATTTGCGTTGAATGTTTGTTTGTTTGCGTTCGCTGCGTGCATGTCGAGTGTGCTTATTTGTTGGCACTTGGCTGTGGTCGGCACATTCGTGCGTCAGGCGTTAAAGTTGCCGTCAATCGGACGAGCTGGGGCCGCCGCTTTTCGTTTGCCAAATTCTACCACAACTAATTTCCAGCACAACAAACCGCGGCTGCACAAAAATAACGCACAAAACTGTAACCTAGAGACGATTCCAAGCCGACAAACAATAACAACAACACGCATGCGGAATTGCATTCATTTATTTGCCGTCGACAATAGTTTCTGACATGAAACATGTTGGCCGTCAAGAACGCTGCGCCGGTATGAAAGCTTTTTGAAAAGCGAAAGCTGCTGCCGGAGAGCGCATTCGTCTCTCATTGGCTGTCTCGTTCTGGCGGCGATGGCAATATAGAGTGCTGAGTGTGCTGAGAGCGCTTTTTCGGTGGAGACTTTGCTCAGGCAGAGCGCAAGAGTCGCAGTTCGGGCGTTCGTGTTGGAATGTGCGGCGACTGGGGCAAACGCCTAACAGTATGCAAGCGAAAGCGCGCTGCGCACGTACGGATGTAGGAATTTGTACGAATTGAATATGGGTTTCGAAGCATTTTTGGCCGTGAAAACGACGTGAAATGGCGCAGAGCAGTGCGTTGGGTAATCACTTGACGGACAGTGTCGTTCAATTGGGTTTTGTTAGAAGCGCTAATGGGCGGACTTGCTGTCCAACTGTCCGTACTTTGAAAGCCATTATCAACAGGTTTAGTTGGTTGAGTTGATTTGAAAGCGGATGGGAATATTTTCGGGTGAAGCTGTGTGTTGTCTAAGTGCTAAAAATTGATGGGTTTATTAAATCTGTTATGAATAAGCTTGAATTTTGATGGCAAAATTCAGTTATGGGTTTAAGTTTTTTTTGGAAAATTATTTTTTTTAACGTAATAATTTATTTTATTAGTTGTAGAAGTAGCATTTTATTTCCAAAAACCAATAATTAAGGCACTAAAAATTACAACAAATTTATTTGAAAAGGCTTATAAAACATTTAAAGCAATTTCGTTGAAAGATTGATTCACAAATATCCTTTTCTGCTATCAGTCTCTGCGCATATAAAATTTTTTCCATTACCCAATGCAAATGTTCGAGAATAAATCGAATGTCGTCAAACTCTTCTCGTACGCTTATCAAATCATCTGAGGTCAGCTCCTGCCAACGGAATTTGTTTGCATTCTTTCAGCTCGAGGCAACAGCAAAGTGCTGCAAGTCATTCTCCGATTCAGCGTGCAAGTTACATTGCGTTGCACGCTGCAAGCGGCACATGTGGCATGCATGAGGCTGAAAATACGCTCGACATCAACTGTTTCGAAACGCACTGCGTCTCTATTTTAAATGCAGGTCGCAGACTGCGCTTTTCCTAACAACATTATTGCATCGGATTGCAAGCATCTAACATGGCCCAGAGCACATGCACACACACACACACACACACACACACACACACACTCATGCATGCAAATGCATGTAGAGGGAGGCGTGTGAGCCGTGTTGTAAAAAATTCGCTGCATACTGCAAGGCGCACAAGCAACAGGAAGCGAGCAGCAGCACCAAGCGGCTTCGAAAGAAGGATGCCACGTTGACAGGCAACAATGGCGCCACCGCACCAGACTTTAAATAAAGTGAAATTCGCTTAACTCTGTTGAATTTTTTCTCATTTATTTATTTTTTATTTTTGGGTTTTGCTTTCCTTGGGTGCTTGCAATTTTTATATTTCATTCGTTATTTTTCGCATTTTATTCTTACACTTTATTTCGCCAATGAATAAGATTCCTGTTATGCTTTGAAGCAGTAAACCGAATTTACGACAAGGCCGTTTGCCGCCGGCGCTGCTGTGCTGCATTTACGGTTTCGCAGCAACCGGGCAGCCACATCGCAAAACCGCATGCAGCCAGCCGCAACGTTGCACGCGTTACTGTTCAGGCGCACTTTCAGATTGTTTGAACGCGTACGCGTGTGTGTGTGTGTGTGTGTGTGATGTCAGTTATCGTTATGGGTTAGTGCGGCAGGGGACTTTTTCGTATTGTGCCATAAAAATTTCGCTGAAACTGTTGAAAGCAATTTTTGAGTCAATTTTTATTGTTGTTGTCGCTGACATTTACCCAGTGTGTGCGCGCTGGCACCGCTTGCAGCTTTCAAATTAAATTAAAAAGTTGCCGCCACAGCTCACCTTTACAAAGACTCGCCGCAAATACGACAATGATTTCGGCGCCTGCGCTCAAAAGTAGACTTTAATAATTCATTTTCCCAACAATAATTGCTCAATCTTTTGCGTATGCCGAAAGAAAGAAAAAACCACAATGTACAGGAAAACTTTGCGCGAATGCGTCCATTGTGCGCCGTTTCAACGCGGTCATAACTCAATTTCGTACCTACGGCAACGGCCAAAAGCAGCGTGGGAGCACTGCGGGCGACCGCCTGTGCGTTGGTGTAATCTTTCTGGAATCTGGAATTAAAGGTCAAGTAGAACGCAATAGACATGGTAAATGTGCTCTTTTCCGCCGCAGCGGCAAAGCGAGTCGACGGGTGAGTTTTTATTCGCCCTTCACTGGCAAATTCCATATTTCAAATTTTCTTTCACGCATTTCGTATTTCCCCATCATTTTTTATTACGTCCAAAACTCCAACTCTACCCCCAAAACAAAAAAAGAAAATATATATAAAATAATCGTAAAATTATGAAAAGAGCACAGGACAATGCCGCAAGCGAGCGGGTGTGGTGTGATATGGTGCGGTGGCGTTGGCATTTGTTTGTGTGCGTGCACTGTACGTGAATGCGCGCTGCCTTTCAAAGACTTTTATAAAAAATTTTCACGTTTGACTACTTTTCCATATGAATGCTGCAGCGGCGGCGCATTCGTCTTTTTCGCTGTTCGCTTTTCGGCATTTAATTTAAAATGTAATGCAAGCAGCAGAGATTTATTGCTGACCCCTTAAATACTCCCGAAGCCGGCCAGAACCAGTGGCGACTGGCCCAGTCCAGTGCAGTGCAGCTGAGGCGCCTTCGAATCGGTCTGGCAACGTTCGGCATCAGTTCGACGCTGGCGCAGTGCAGCGATGTGCACGCAACGTTTGATGCTCGTCGCTTGACGTTCGACTGGACTGGCACACTGGCGAATATTTTATGTTCAAATTGCCTAAAGTTCCTGAAGTAAAACACAATTTTTGGGAAATATTTTTTGAAAACTTGCAACAGATCAATGTACACCAAGTATGAGAGAGTTGAAAGATTTATATGGGTTGGCGATTAATAATACAAATAATTGAAAATCTTTAATGATTCATCTTTACATGTCTTTGTTTCCAGAACAACTTATCAAAGTTTTGAAAGTACTTTGAACTTTGCTTCCGCCGTTTTTTTCCAAAATTAAAAGCTTTATTGCGAAAAAGTGCTTACAGATGTATTATTCAAAGTATTGTCCGTCGCTAGCGACAACTTTCTCCCATCTTTCCGGCAATTTTCGGATCCCGGCTCGAAAAAAGGAGTCCTCTTTTGACGCTATCCATGAAGCAATCCATTTTTCCAATTCTTCGAAGGATTGAAAATGTTGATCTGCCAGGCCGTGTGCCATCGAACGGAATAGGTGGAAGTCAGAAGGGGCGACATCTGGGGAATACGGCGGGTGGGGCAAGACTTCCCATTTCAGCGTTTCCAGGTATTTTTTGACCACTTTTGCGACGTGAGGCCGAGCATTGTCGTGTTCGAGGATGACTTTGTCATGTCGCTCTTGATATTTTTAAAACGTTGAAACCACTCCCGACACGTTCTTTCACTCAGAGCAGCATCACCGTAAGTTTCTGAGAGCATTCGATGCGCTTCAGCTGAATTTTTTTTTCGAATTGTAACAGAAAAGTAAAACTTCCCGCAAAGGGCGAGAATTGGGCACATAAACGGACATTTTCGAGCGTGAATAATACGAAAACAAGAACAACTGTCACTGAAACGGCGATGACAATTCGTTAGGCACTGTCCACACTCACTTTAAAGGCATTACCATCTATGTATTTCAACCAGCCTCAGCCGGTACAGCCACCTATCGGAAAACGGCGGAAGCAAAGTTGTACACCTGATATTTTATTGACTTACAAAGGGTAAAGCAGGGTTTGATTTTTGAAATTTGGCTGCTTTCGAGATCCCTTGGCACTAATCAACGATTTTTCTGCCTCATTTATAGACAACTAAAGTTTTTCTGTATTCTGTGAATTGGTTTTGTTACACATTTTAAACCAAAAATATACCAAATCATGAACAGAATGTTGAATATAAAATGTACACGGAAAGAATTGGCATGAAGGTATTGGAAAAAAATTCCAGAAACTATATGAGAAAGTCGTATAGAGTCTATGAAAGGATGGCTTGTTGCGGTGTTGCCAGATCAGGACATTTCTTTCCAGATTTAGGAGATTCTTGGCCTTTTAGGAGAATTTTTTGGAGGAAGAATTGTTTAGAAGAATGTTTAGGAGATTTATATTTTATGTTTGGGGATTTTTCGGATCCTTAGTAGATTTGTGGGAAATTTTTGGATAACGAAGTATGATGTATTGGCAACACTGGCAACAAACCATGTTTTGGTAACTGTTTTAATAGTCAAAACATCCTACTGTGTTAAAAATTTGTAGGCCTACAAAATGTAAGCTCGTTCTCTCTGGTTCTCACTTATTTCTGTTGCGATGAAATTTCGAAAAATTTCACTTTTTGTTTAATTCATTTGTTATATATTTTGTTTTTGTTAGATTTTTGTTCTTGAGCTGAAAGTGAATAAAGAAAGGCTGCATTAAAAAAAATTATATGCATTTATTTTTATGCGAAGTTTAATTTCTTTAACCCTTTCAGTCACAATGTCCAATATATTGGACTGCAGTCCATACAATTCATACAGAACTGGTTTATTTTCATGTCGGCAAGGGTTAAAATGATGCAAATTATAAAAAAAATTTACGAAATTTTTTAAACTTTTGGGAGGAAATTTCAGTATTTTTATAAGATTTATAAGAGAGTCATATCAGGTATCTAGCAACACTGGCTTGTTGAAGCTGTTAGGAAAAGGCTAGTGGAAGCTATGGAAGAAATGCTTTTAGGAGCTATTACAGAAAAGATTAAAGAAGCTAAGACAGTTTCAATGTGTTAATACAATGAAGCATTTTTCTTACAGTTCTTCGTCCTAATACGTTAACTTTTAGTACTCCAACAGATGCCTTCTGAAAGGATCTAAACGAACCACACTAATATAATGAATATTGTTGGAAAAACATAAAAATTGATATGATCTGAATTGCGCCCAATCAGTTAATATTTTGAAATATTTGCAAATATTTAGAATGTGTCAGATTTCCAGAATTTGTTTGCCTATCCGCTTCCAAATGTCTGCTAATGCGCTCAATCACATAAATCACATTAATCGTAATCCAAGACAAATTACAAATTAGAGATCACCAGCAAACTTGCACAAAATTCATAAATATGTCCACGAACGAGCCGTTGTGTGGCTCGAATCGTCACTTCTCGTCTTGGTTGCGTGCAACATGGCCACTGAACGTTTGATTTCTGCCATTTATCAAAGTAATTTCTGCTGACACATAACCATGTACGTGTTAATTTGTCATTTACCACAAAACCGAATGGATTCGGATTGTGCGTGGTGCGCAATGAACGAGCGGGCGCAATCAATTCGACGCGCCGGCATAATTTTGCATGTCTTCAATTTCAATTAAAGCCCAGACACTCTCAAAAAGATTAATGAACGCGCTGAGATTTTATGAAAGTCTCAACGCGCAGCATGGTACACGATATCAAAACGTATGAACGCCATGTCGGCTGTTTATATTAATTACGTTGGAGACAGCTGAGCAGTAGAGGAAATCTGCACTCATGACGAAGCATTACTTGAGATGGAATATGGCAATGGGGTTTTCTGGGTGAAATTATCATTTAAATAATGATTTGGTTTAGGAAATGAAAAACGTTGAAATGCGTGCTTGATGAAGTTTAAAGCTGAAGTTTTTTTAAGTGAATAATGAAGTACTTGGTACAGTTTTTGAGACATGACAACATGACAACTGAACATTTGGGTATGGCACCAAGATCAACAACAACTGTAACGATGAGGCACTCTGTGCTGTGCTATGCATGAATGCTTTTCCAAGCATACTTTTAGGCATGCACTTAAGAGTACGGCAAACTTGCTATAATTCCGATATGGCGGGGATGGTTCGCGAAGGTGATGAGCTGTGCTAGAACAATCGAGATAGAGAGTACAACTAGAATGTGCAAGAAACATCGACGCGATAAGAAAACAAGTATAAAAAGCAGCAGTGTGGAGCGCAGGGAGTCGAGTCTCTGTTGAGCAAGCAAAGGGGAAACATACAATAGTAGTAGTGTAAAGTAGTAACATGTGTTAAGTTGTAAATAAAGCGATTGTTGGTTTTTGACTGCGTTTGCGCTGAGTAATTGAAGTGGTTTTATTTTCAAGCACAATCCAAAACGAACTTAGAGAAGTCATTTTCGTAACAATACAATTTGTTTTGGGCGAAGTGTAGGTAGATCCTCGCATAGTTTTCTTTAGTTTAGCTCAGTCAGGAAATTGTGGGTAGTGGGTTTTCAGTTGCCAAAACATTGCCAAGTAGTAATTTTGATTTATTTTCTTGACACAAATATACTGTGACGAAAATACTTGCTCAATTGCACAATTTGCAAGGAAGGCAAAGTAGAATACGGCTTGCGTTAGCATACTTTTAGGGGCAAGATATTTTGGCTAGAACATTTGCAAAGATGACTTGCGATTATACTGGAGATTTTTAGTTGAATTAGAATGTGCGAGAACGATCATGGAAACAAATATAAAATGCAGCCGAGTACATCGCAGAGAGAAAAGTTTGGTACAAGCAAGGGGCGTTGCAACACGGGGTAGGGCGTTGGGAACCCCCTTGAACCCCCAATAAATCTAATAATGGGTTACAAGTGTAGACATAGTAAAATTATAGAATTGTAAGTCAAGTGACTGCTCGTTTGAGCTGCATTAGAAAATGTTAGTGTATTTTATTTTCTTGAGCACAATCCGTAGAAACGAATTAGCTTCCGTTGAGTTGGCCCAACCAATTTTCGTAACAATACAAAAATATTTCTGTACAAGATTCAAATCAAATTCAGACCTTTTACAAATATGGCGCAAATGTTCAACAAATATCTTATGGTCAGGAATTTGTAGGTTAAGTGCTCAACTATAAATTTCCAGCATTGAATTTCTTCGACTGCAGATCTTCGTTGCGAAATTAACTGCCAATTTTGCGCCTGTTTCTAGCATATCGCCGCCGCCTCCTTCGGGCGCATCTTGGCGGCCAACATGTGTAGTCGCGCGCACATTACTCTTGTACGTAAACGCTTGTAATGCCAGCCCGCACACACACGAATTGTTATTGTGCAAGCGTTTTCCATTATTTAACGCAAACACATAAACGTTCGAGAATATAGTCGAATCCTTCATATGTAACAGCGGCGCACAAGACGCGTTCTTGCTGATAAAATGCGGCCGTCGCGACGGTTGGTCGCTGGGCTCGGTGGCGGTGATGTACGAGCGCGCAAATTGAAATCGAACACTCGAGACGCGTTTTCAATTTCGATTCAATGCGTTTCGTGTGATTTCGTTTGCAGCCACGTTGGACGCCGCTAAGCCGCCGCGGGAAATATTGACTTGACAAAGAATAATAAAATGAAGACATCGGGTGGCGCACATAAAAATGCAAGCAGCGGCCCGGCCAAGCAGCGAACGCAATCATATAAAAGGTTTGCAGCAGCCGCCGACTGCTGCTGACATAAAGTCCTTATGTCCTTGAACCGCAAGCACATTGCGCTGCTGTGCTGTGCTGCTTTCTTCTTGGGTGTTGTGTTTTTATGCTTTGCAAACATTTCACTCGGGCGTCGCTGGACAGCAGCATGAAATTGTTTTACACTCAATTGAGTTGCAAACATTAAACCAGACGAGCAGCGATAGCGGCAGCGGCTGCGACAGAAGGCAAAAAGCAAAGCGCAGCAACAACAGGCACACGCAAGCAAAAAAAAAAGGTCTCACTTCATAATGTAATGCTAAATGTATGCAAAGCGCTAAAAGGATACGCCAGGCTGCGTGGCGCAACGGGTAACGCGACGCTACCAAGTAACGGTTTGCGATTGCGTCTGTGTCTGTGGCAACGAATATTTCGTTTTGCTATTTTCGGAATTTTTTAGTAGGATTTTTGATTGCATTTTATAGCAACAACAACAAATATATATGTTATATAAAGCAACAACACTGGCATAGACCTTTGGAAGTGGTGGGCAGGGAGTTAGGGGCGGAGACGCCTAATGTGCAGCGAGCTTACTATGATTAAGTGTGCGCAACTGGGAAATGGCGAATGGTTTGCTTGAAGAGGGATAAAGGGCAATTTCGATCGTAGGCTAGTTTGAGGTTAAGTTGCAGTGGGGAAAAGGTGAGGTGTGGTGAGGTGAGGTGAGGTTGGAACAAATTGGTAGTCTAACTTAGATTAGCATTCGAGGTGACTGAGGTCAGGTTGAGTATGTGTTGGGTTCACTTGAGTTAATTTGAGGTTAGGTTGGCGATGAGCAATGAAGCAATTGAGCTTTGGTGAACTTTCACACAGAATTACGGTTAGAAGAAAAGGACTATATGCAATTTAAATTCAGGGTAATTAATGTAAAATTAACTTGGAATTGGGAAACTTTATAAAAAGATGGGTTTGAGTGAAAATTGAGTGGTGAGTTTAAGAAAATGCATACTAATTGTAGGCTAAATTTAACCCTTTCAGTCACAATGTCCAATATATTGGACTACAGCCTATAAAATTCATACAGAACGGGTTTATTTTCATGTCGGAAAGGGTTAATTAAAAATTTTATGAAATAAGATGAGTGTGAAGATGAGATTTAATCAAAAATTTTATGAAATAAGATGAGTGTGAGGAATTTAAAAATAAACCTAATTTTGGAGAAAATTGTTAGGGTTTAATTTGGGCTGAGATTTGTTGCAAGTTGTAATGGATTAAGATGGGAGTTGAGAGAACGACTAAAGTCCAATGAAATGGCTGATTCAATATATAAACTGAAATAAGGAGTCAAAGAACGAAATAGTAAATGAAAATATCTGCTAGTAAAAGATATAATTTGAAATACGCTGGATTCACAGAAATGGAGTATGAAAATATGCAGAACAAGAAGCGCCCTAAAGTTCTACAAAAATACTATTGACTTAAGATGCCATAAAAGATGAGATTTACTGCTACGAGTAAAGCACACAAAATGATGCGAAGGACAGAAGAAAAGAAATGGCACACAATATTTAAAATGCGAAGAGCAAAGAGGAGTTTGAGAAGGCAGAGTGCTGTGTACAAAGGAGGCGTCAAGTCATTTCATGAAGTCAAGTTGAAAATCATCAAAGATGGATCAAGAATAGAAGTTTAGATAGAATGGGAGTTGGTGCATGTAACCTAACGTGACTCTAGCTGGATGCGGCTGTGGCGCCAAATCTTAATTTCCCAGCTTATTAGATTAATTCGCTGGATTTTCGTAGATCTTCGTAGCGTTGCGTAGATAAAAAGTTTCATAATTACTTTGGCGCTCCTAAACGATGCTTGAACTCTCACTACGCACCTGTCTTGGCGCTCGTTGTCCGCTGCCATTCATTTGGTCGGCGTTTGTCTGTTTTCAACGCTTGCTTCGCGCCGTTTTTCTGCCACTGTTACAGTTTTCTTTCATAGAAATGTGGCATTCTGTGTGTGTGTGTGCGCGGGGCGGCGACAGCGCATGGAAGGGTGTAAAAAATTGTTGAACAAAATAATCCCTGAATTTAGAGCTGCCATTAGTATTAGCCGCTTTTATGCGTGTGAGGTCTGCCGTTGTAGCTTTTGTCGTATTTGCCGCTCCTGGCTGGTCGTATTTGCTGGGGTTGGCGGCGACTGCGGCGCTGCTTCTGGTAATGGCCTGGTTTATGCCGGCTTGTTTGTGTTGTGCTGGCTGCTCGGTTTGAAATTAAACAGCGCACATGTATGTGTGTGCTTGTGTGTGTGTGTTGGCTGGTGGGTGAGCTCAACCGTTGGCGCAGTTGGAGTGTAATAACGATTTGTCTATTTATTTTTTGATGCGTAAAAAATGCCCCAACCAGCGGTTGCGTGCATTTGATGGACTTAAAATTGAATTCAATTTTTTCTGGTACACATTTAAAAATTTCTTGGCTGCTGGAAAATTTCAGCTGAGCCAAAGTCAATAAGTCGTCGTTTAATTATGTGAACTGGCTTAAAGCAGCCGAACATGGCTCAACGCTCAAGGTGTGCGTAGCGAAATTAAGTGGTTAACTTTGTTTAGTGCTTAAATTGTTGTCAAGTAAATGTTGACCGTAAGCCGCCTTATTACAGTTGCCTTATCCTCAAAAGGATCTTGTTGGCGCGCCTAATGATGACTTCAGTGCTTGCGCTCGAGCGGCCTGAAGTCAGTCGTGCGCAGCGGACGCGCTGGGTGCGTTGTGTGCGCTGCGTGCGCCACATTTCCGGCCGCTGACCACAGACAAAGGCACGTGGCAAAGTAAATAAACAGCAGAAGGATGGCAGAAGCAGACATTCGCACATTTGCGCGACCACAGTGCAGCGCGCACGACGAGGCTTTGCGTCGGTCAGCCGCTGCCGCAACATGTGTAAAAGATATGAAATTTAATTATTTTGTGCGCCACACCGCACGGCTGTGTGTCTGTCTGTCTGTTGGCACATAGATGCTTTTCTATGTGTGTGTGTTTGTTCTTATTCAAAAGACTGTGTGTGTGTTGCGTCCCGCTGCGCTTTTGTGTGCGTCTCTTTGGTTCAGTCTCGCGAAAGTTGCGCTGCAAAAATGCACTGACGCTGTGCTGGGTACTCATTCAGGCTGCAAATGTGCGGTCGCATTTCAAAGTGGCAGCGGCCCTCTTCAGTCGCGCTGCTTGCATAAATAATACGCGGCGCGGCGGCTAGTTGGCTGAGGCGCTTTGTCAGAAACATGAGCCGCGCCTCGGGCGCTCATTAACGCTGCCATTAATAGAAATTTAATTTTTCGGTTTATTTTTTTTGGGTTCGCAGTCGCCGCATTTGTTTGTACTTGTGAACCGTGTTTCCCTTTTTTCTGTCGCTTTTTTGTATTTTACTCTTAACGCGGAATTCAGGGAATTCACCGTTTTCATGTTGCGAATTTGTGTCTTTGCGGACGTGTTGATGGTCAAATGAAATTCTGCGCATACCAAGTAAAGACATTTACGGCAACGTGTTAGCCGCCGCTCAACATTAAACAAGCTTTTAGCAGCATTTCAAATTGAAATTCCGCAGAGTGTTGAATTTTACACACAAAAAAATTGTCGTATTTAGTTTCAGCATTGTTTTGGCGCGCCATAAAATATGAAATCGCTGACAGCTACAACAACAACAACAACAACAACAACAACAACACGTGCCATACAAATCAGCACTGAACCATATTTGCCTGAAATTTAGAAGCTTCTCGTTGTATGCTAATTTCTATGTCAGCTATTGCTTGAATTTTTATTCAATAAAATATTTGTGCATACTTCTAGGCGCCATATCAAGCCAATACTTTTGCTCAAATTCATCTGGCTTATTTTCCCATCTACGATTATTATTTTCACATTTGAACTGACTACAACTTTACCTGCCAGCTTCACTTAGTTTTCCCAGAATTTTTACGATTCCATTTCGCGCTCGTACGCATTTTCAGCATTTTCATGCCCACATGGCTCAACTTTTAGCACAATCCATGTGCCTTCGTTCGCCGGTTCACTGAACGATTTAACACGTCATGTCGCGCCACGTTTGGCAAAGCTATAAGCATGTCGACGTATGTTTTCGTCAAACAAACTGCCAATCAATAAAATAAAACTGCGCTCTCAAAATCTATGCAAACCCAATCGATGCTTTTCTTCGTTTTATTTCAATTCATTTTATGAACACAACAACAACAAGAACGTACTTTTTTGCCACAAATAGTGACGCGCACATTGCAACATGTGCCTAAAAGTATGCAGCGTCACAAATAGTGAACAGAATATGCAAAATAATGGGAAAAACTAGTGTACGACCGAATATTCGGTTTCGGTTTCGAATAAGCGTTTCTGTTTTGGTTTCAGTTTGGGCCAAAAAATGACCGAATGGCCGAAACCGAATCATTCTAGAATATTTTTTACATTTTATTGTGTAGCAGATATATAGTGAAAGGAGGAGTAATTCAGATGCCACCAATGTAAATAAACTTCTTTTTTAGCATAAAATATTGTAACGATGAGGCACTCTGTTGCTGTGCTATGCGTGAATGCTTTTACGAGCATACTTTTAGGCACGCACTTAAGAGTACGGCAAACTTGCTATAATTCCAATATGGCAAGGATGGTACGCTATGGTAATGGGCTGTGCGAGAATGGTCGAGCATTGTCCAATTGGAATGTGCGAGAACAGTCGACGCGATAACCAGACAGGTATAAAAGGCAGCAGAGGGTCGAGTCTGATTCGAGCAAGCAAAGGGGAAACATGCAATAGTGATAGTGTAAAGACAAACAAGTGTAAATTTGTAAATAAAGTGGTTGCTGGTTTTGGAATACAGTTTGCGCTGAATAACTGAAGTTTTTTATTTTCAAGCACAATCCAGATACGAACTTAGAGAAGTCATTTTTGTAACAATATGTTGATTGCTATTTCAACTAGAATGTTTCGGTTTTGGCCGAATATTAAAAAAAAAACCGAAATTCGGTTTCAGCCCAAAAGATGTTTCGGTCGGACACTAGAAAACACCATATTTTACACGCGCTTGCAGACATGTGCGCGCCATTTTAGTTATACTACGCGATGTAGTTGTTGTTATTGTTGTTAAATTTTGATTCTATGTTTATTTGTTATTATTGTTGTTGTTGTTGTTATGGTTATTGTCATAAAATTTACAAGTGCGGCCAATTGCCTGCTGATGTAGTCAACAGTCGACAGTCACCAGCCAACGAGTCGAGCGGAAGCAATTCTCACGCAATCAACAATGATATTTTCAATTGTTGTGTTGCCCATTATTGCGACATCATTACGGAAGTCGACGTTGCTTCTGTTGCCGTCGTTGTTGTTGTTGCTCGCATTCCTGTTGTCATTCCTGTTGCGTTGGCGTTGTTTTTATGGCGCTGCAGCTGCTGACGCTTGCTGGTGTTTCTCTTTATTGTTGTTGTTGTTGTTGTACTTGTAATTGTCACCGCTGTTAACGCTTTCGCTTAACACTTTCGCCGTTGGGCCAACCGGCTGTGCACGGAATGTTGCCTGTCGTATGCGGAATGTACGAGTGTGTTGCAAGTTGATAAAGTTGCCAACGTTTTCATTGTACGGCAGTGCTGCTCTTTTTTTCATTGTTGTTGTTGTTATTTCAGAATTTATTTACGACAGCAAGTTGAAGTGAGTGGAAGTCGTAAAAATTAAAAATTCAAATATATCAACAAGCGGCGCACCCACACACTCGCGCACGGCCCGCATGTTGGCATACGTCTCTGTGTGTGTGTTTGTATGAGTGTGCGTTGGTATGCGCAACATGGCGCTGCGCTCTCGTTATAAAAACCGTAAATAAAACAAAATAAAATGAAGAAGAATGCCAAACACAGCAAATATGGCCGCCCGCATACTTTGGCTCAACACACACACACACACACACATATTTCACCGCTGGGAAAAGGCTCACCCACTTTGCATTTTAATAACTTTTTCACTTTCCACTTGCCATCCAACACTCGAGCAACACTTTGTCCTGCCTTTATTGGAATAAGAGCAAAGCGCAAAATAAAAATCCGCCCACAAAGGCGGCACGCGAAAGGCCCACAACTCAAAAGAAACCCAAAAGCCGAAAACAATAGGAGGCAATTTTGCGCCCATCAAAACAAATCTCTTATCTCTTTTGCCTTCGTTTTACGGTAAATTGGAAATTAAACGATAAGCAAAGAACAGTACAACAACACAAACAACCGACTGAAATCAGCAGCCACTGCGTTGTTGCTTTGCGGTAACTTTGCATATTTTTGACATATGACACACCGCCAAATGTGTTGCACGGCTGCTTGCGGACACACATAAGCATTTGGTTGTCTGGTAAGGAATGCGATTTTTTATTATTTTATATTTGTGGAAAAACCATACACACTGGATGCATCTATTCTCAACTGACATCGAAGCGGCTGATGGCAAAATAATCGATTGGGGAATAGTTCCTAAGTGAGTAATGAAACCATAAGTCAAATGAAATGACTTGGGCGAGAACTGAAATAAGATGTTTAGAAAATTTGGTTCACAAACTTTAGTGTTCTGACTAGGCGTCTGTTGGAGGCCACTAAGGCGAACTGTGATGCTCAAAGTTTAGCAAACCTTCTTCTCAGTATTCTTTTCGATCTTGGAATGATCGAATTTATATTCAATTTCGTATGAAATTAACAAGTTTATTCCATGATGCCAGCTTAGACTTATGTACAGAGTTGCCGCTTTTTGTCTTTTCGAAACAAAATTGATAAGGTTTTTTTACTTTGGTCCGCTGGTCTGCTTAAACGAATTTCGGTGCGTTTTTGATGTGAAAATCTTTTCATTAGTACAAACAAAAAATTAAAAATAATAAATGTAATTTAAAAATGACTTTAAAGATAACGCTAACTTTGAATTTGGTCGGTTGAGGTCAGATTTGGTCGGAAGTTTGGTCGGAAAAAAATTTTCAAGTGGCAACACTGCTTATGAATGTTATTGAAATTCAATCACCAACAAAAAGCTGTCTTCTATTTTTGAGATAATAAAATTCACATAGCAAGAATTACATGAACTCTAAGTCTTCTTGAGGAATAAATCTACTGAAGTGACTTCACTGAAAATTTAATACGCATTACTCACGGGATGACCCAATATATACGCAAGTAAGTGAATGTGTGTGAGTGAGTTTCCACACATATGCGCACTCGTTGCTTTTTAAAACATTTTCAAAATTTAATTTGGCATATCACCGCCTCTTGACGGCAACAGAGTACAAAAAAATAAAAAGAAACGGCAACAACTGCATCATAAACAAAGTTCAAAACAACTGAGTAAGTAAACTCAACGATCATATTAGCTTCTTGATATTAATTTTTGTTTGAAAAAGATTCTGTTTTGTACAATTTCCTCATTGTAAGTTAAAAAGCAGATGATTGACGTTTTGATTTTGTTTGCCACAGTTGACAATGATTTCTTATTTGAATATACAAAAAACACAAAAATACAGAATATATATCCAGCAGATAAGTCCAGCAATTAGTGAATTTTAATACGCAGTAAATTATGCACCACCAGTCAGAGGATTATGGGTTCGAATTCTGGCTCAATCAGTGCTATGAACAAACATTATTTATAGAAAGAGGCAAATTTCTGAGAATAGTTCAACTTTTTCCTGTTCTCTATTTAACATATGTTAGAAAGTCTCATTTTTGACTCCTTAACATTTTCTAAGAACCAAAACTCACTGCTATGGACGCTCAATAATACCAGACAAGATTAATTGATAGACAAATTTTATAACAATTTTTATATTCTGGATCAGATTATTATTTCAACTATCATAGCTATCTTACTGAAAACTTATTGGAAAAAAGCCATTTTGCCATTACCAAGAAGGTATTTATAAAATTTACTTTAAGAATTCATACTTCGTCGCCTCAGAAAAGAAATGTCGTATGTCACATTGAGCCCAGTAAGACATACGACATTTGTATTGTCAGGCGACGACTTGTTGAACAAAAATGAGGAGTTTTTTTTTCGCCTCAGAAAACAAATGTCGTATGTTACATTGAGCCCAGTAAGGCATACGACATTTCTTTTTTCAGGCGGCGACTTGTTGAACAAAATTCCGACATTTTTTTTGGCCTCAGAAAACGAGTGTCGTATGCTACATTGAGCCCAGTAAGACATACGACATTTGTATTCTCAGGCAACGACCTGTTGAACAAAAATGAGGAATTTTGTTTTCGCCTCAGAAATCAAATGTCGTATGTTACATTGAGCCCAGTAAGACATACGACATTTGTATTCTCAGGCGACGACTTGTTGAAAAGAAATGAGAAATTTTTTTTCGCCTCAGAAAACAAATATCATATGTTACATTGAGCCTTGTAAGACATACGACATTTGTATTCTCAGGCGACGACTTGTTGAACAAAAATGAAGAATTTTTTTTCGCCTCAGAAAGCGATTGTCGTATGTTACATTGAGCCTAGGAAGACATACGATATTCGTATTCTCAGGCGTCGACTTGTTGAACAGAAATGAGAATTTTTTTCGCCTCAGAAAACGAGTGTCGTATGTTGCATTGAGCCCAGTAAGACATACGACATTTGTATTCTCAGGCGACGACTTGTTGAACAAAAATTAGGAATTTTTTTTCGCCTCAGAAAACGAGTGTCGTATGTTGCATTGAGCCCAGTAAGACATACGAGATTTGCATTCTCAGGCGACGACTTGTTGAACAAAAATGAAGAATGTTTTTCGCCTCAGAAAACGAGTGTCGTATGTTACATTGAGCCTTGTAAGACATACGACATTTGAATTCTCAGGCGACAACTTGTTCAACAAAAATGAGAAATATTTCCATGAAAAAGCTTTGCGTACGGAAACTGGCATTGCCTTACTGCACTTTGACCACAAATGCTTACTTCTTCTTGCAACTTTTTCATAGTGCATCTACATTTGATATAATTTCCTCTTTACCTGCTTCAGGCGTTAGCACATTTAGGACAGCAGCTGCTTGCCGCACACCGCAATACTACGCAAACGCCAGGGCAGAAAAAATAAAATTGATGATGTTCTCAAGTTGGTGTGGCAACATTTTCTCACACTTACCGCTCAGCTCAGCTCAGCTGCAACTCAACAAATGCAACACTGGATTTTAAATTTTTTCGGCTTAAGTCAACTTTGCTGGCTGGCTGCCCGCCGGCAACGGGGCAGCGGTTAGCGCTTGACTTTTAATTGCATTTTTTAGATCAACTTGCACAAACATCGCATCACACACACACACACACAAAACCACAAAAATAAAAAAAGGAAGCGGGAAGAACGCCAAAAGCGCAACCAAAATGCAATTAAAATATTTTTACATTATTCAAAATGGCGCAGCCGCGCAGCGAGTGGCAGACACCAACTGGCTGACTGGTTGCGCTGTCTGGCGCCTGTTCAAAGTTAATGTGGCGCCGATTTTTTTGTTACTTTTTGGAAGCTCTCACAAAGCAAGCAGAATGTCGCGGCGCTTTAATCAGCCGAGAGAATCGCTCAACAAGTGCCAACAACAAAGTGAATGCCTAAAATTTCCGAGTGTCGGGCGCCATTAAAATTTAATAATCAATTGCGAAGCGTTAACTTTGATAAAGCACCGCAAAGCGCCCGACGCAGTAAAGTGTGAAATGTTGTAAGCAACAAGCAACAAGCGGCCTTCGTCGCTGTCACTGTCATCCACTGCAGACGGCGCACAACTGTCCAATCACAAACAACGCACACGCACACAGTTATCTAGCGACAACGACTGTGTTTATGTGTGTCTGTGTGTGTGCGGCAGTAATGCAAAATAATTAAAGCACTCAGGCGCGCACACAACAACACATCAATGTCGCCGCTGTTCGTCCGTTCGTCCGTCCTGTCTGAGCCTCTGCGTGCGTCCTTCGGCTCATGCATTGGCGGCCTTCTGTGTGTATGTGCGTGCATTTCATTAAGTTTCCCCCTTTATCACGCAGCTGACAAGCGCTCAGGCGCTGTCATAAACTTAAAGCAGCCGCTTTTTGCGGCAATATCACAGCCCAGGTAGTCAGTGCACACAACTTGCGTGCTGTCATGCAATATTTTGCCATCAGTCATGCGCGCCTTAATTTCGCCGTCGAGTTTGGCGCTACGTGCTGCTCATTTGCCGCTTAAATTATGTACATACATACCACAGAAATACAACAAAAATGAATAAAGAAAATCAGGCTCCCACTCACACACACACAGAAAACTCATTGCTGCATATTTGCGCACATTTCCACTTCATATTTCGTGCACACACTTGCAAACGCAGCCGACATATTGGACAATTTTCTGCTGCTGCTTTTTTTGGGTTTTGTTTTTCATCACATATTTGTTGTTGTGCTCGCATGTACATATGAATGTGTGTGTGTGTGTGATTCCATATGTTTTATACCGCAAAAGACATAAAAAAGCATTTTCGTGATGAGAATTGAAAGCCATGTTGGAGCAGACGCAGCGTTTCATCGTTGTGCGTTCATAATTTTGTCGACTCTGTTTCTGCCGCTCCGCAGGCTGATTTATTCATGTTTTCCATTTCCCTGCTTTATGGCTCCATATATGGGAAAATGATAAGAAGGCGAGAGCAACAAAACAGCATGAACAGACGCAATAAAGCGGGAAGCGCGAGGTGCGCGTTGCGCTGCCAAAGCGTTTTCATGGCTGCTGCTGTTCGACTGTAGTGAAGCGTGGCATGGCATATGTCAACCTGTGCAGTTATTAAAAATTGCTCTACTTGTTCTTTTCATTTTCTGCAACATTTTTGCTTTTGTTGTTACTTTACTCTGTGCGCCTGTAACAGGTAGCAGGAAGCTGAGATTGCGTTGAGTTGAGTTTCAAGATTGGCCTGATTGCTTATTGAAAGGTCAAGTAATTTGTCAAAAGCTTTTAAAGTTAATGTCAAACCAAGTTAATCATATTTTTCTTGAAATATTTTCCAATATCTCGAATTTTTCATCTTGATTCCAGCTGCCAAAAAAACCAAAGCAATAAATATCCTTCAGCCAGCGAAACTGTTGCGAGGCGTTGCCATAAATTTAAAACAATTTAAAGTTGCGGCATTTGAACAAAAATTTGCTCAACTACTGCACATTTCAAATGTTAATGTTTTACACTATTTTTTTGCCTCAACAAAGAGCCCACAACAACTCGTCTAGACAGCAGCAGCAAAGTGAATAAAATTCAACGCAACGTGCAGTTACATTCAACATTTTGTAATCAGCATTAGCGGCATTCATACGCAAAATGTCAAGGCCAGTAAAAACAGCCAGTAGGAGCAGGTAGTAAATTTTTGGCTGCTGCGTGCTACCGAGCTCTTCTCGAAATTGGGCGTCTTTTGCAAAAGCAAATATTTGACACTTAATTTCCAGACTTATTAATGTTTCGGGGAAATGTTGCCACAATGTGTTGAACGGATTAATGC
Organism: Melieria omissa; assembly: GCA_963971225.1. NCBI lineage: Eukaryota > Metazoa > Arthropoda > Insecta > Diptera > Ulidiidae > Melieria > Melieria omissa. Next base: position 59,175,283 of record OZ020267.1, on the reverse strand, counting down.
CACAAAGTGCGTAAGCCAATTATGCTCACTGTGTACGTTTTCGTCGAAAATTCGATTACATTCATTGCGGTTGCACTGTTCGAAGATATTACTTGAGGCCACACAGAATTGCTTTGTGGTCATGCAATTTCACGTTGAAAGTGAGGTACGATGTCCCTTTTACCTCGAGATTGTATTTGATAAGAAAAAAGCGTTCAAACAGATGTTTTCAAGTATAATTTCTAGTTGTTGCCTCCTAAAATAATTTTTATTTTTATTTTTTTTTAATTTTTTAATTTTTATATAATTTTTAGTTTCGATATTTAGAGATAGAAAAAGGCCACAGTTCCATATTTAGAGTTATATTCTAAGAAAGAACATTGTTAACTATTGACATGGTCCTCAGCCATGGCTCATGAAAACATAAAGATTCTAGTTGAACAGTTAACAAAACCATCGACAACGTCTTAAATGTCCAATCAAATTTAAGGCTGTTTAAACATTTTGGGTTTTCTATTTTTGTATCCCAAAGTGCCTTTCACAAAAAAATACATTGTCAAGTGGTCATGGAGCGTCACAGAGTTGGTTTCTATCATTAACTTATATGGGCCACTTGATGTAACATTTCTTGATGGGTATTTGCAAAGTATTTACTGAAAACTCAATCAACATTTACAAAAACTGTTTTTAGTTGGACAATGGATTGGGAAGTGGAATATTCTTTGGTATAATGTTGCAATCAATCTTACTTTATCTGAAGTCTGAAGCTGAAATCATGGCATTACCTCAAATGGCATTATCTCAAAATGCCAATGTGAATGCTGACAGCTATTTCGACAGTCAGGCAGCAATCAAATCCATTGTTGGTGTATCCACTACATTGTTGCTCGTTTCGAACTGTTGAGATTGCACTTGATTGCTATTCAAATTCTGGCAACAAATTTGTAAGTCAACCTTGTTTGATTACCAGTCAGAAGTAAGGAGTGAACCAGCAAAATTTTTAGAATTTTTACGCATCCTGCATACGAAAATGCCAAGAGTTAGGAGTCTGGTATTTGCGAGTGAAAGTATCTATAAATTTTGCAGTTTCTTGCTATATTAGTCAATTGCATCTTGGATCTACTTTAGTCAACATGTCCAGCCCGCAAAAGTGCTGCCACAAATTAATACTGGACATTTACTTGACTGATAAGACGAAGTCTAGACAAAGCATTGCAAGGGAGCAAGCAAAGCGAGCGTAGCGACGGTTTATAATGTTATAAACAACTAGAACGCGGAAAAATTTATCTATAGAGCTGAAGAATCAGACAGAAAAAAGGGTCCAAGTAACTCAGAAGTGCTGAAGAGGGTTGTTAGCACATATTGAAATAACCCCACGAGGTCGACTTGAGATGTTGCAGCTGCATCAGGCACATCACAATCAACTAAGATGCGATATAAGCGAAGTCAACGGTTAAGGACCTACGAACAGCAGAAAGTGCCTGACCGTTCGGAAGCAAAAAATAGCGAAGACGCGGCCTCGAAAACTGTATGACAACTACGTAACCAAGTTCGATTGCGTGATTCTCGATGATGAAACCTACTCTAAGGCGGACTTCAAGCAGTTGCCTGGGAATGCCTATTTCACTACAGCCAATAAAAATGGAACACAATAAAAGTACTCCGAAGTGAAATACCCCAAATTTTCAAAACGCTTCATGGTTTGGCAAGCTATTTGCTCCTGCGGTCTACGGAGCAAGGCGTTCATTACGACAGGAACAATTAACTCTAGAATTTATATAAAAGAAAGTCTTCAAAAACGCTTTATACCATTTAGTGAATTGCACAAAGGAACAGCTTTATTTTGGACAGATCTAGTAACAAGTCACTACTCCAGGTCAACTATGGAATGGTATGAAGGAAATTGTGTGACGGTGGTCCCAAAAGAGGCAAATCCTCCCAAATGCCTGGATCTTCGGCATATTAAACGATATTGGGCTGTAATGAAGCAAACCTTCAGAACAACAAAAAACGGTTGCAAAAATGATGTACAGTTCTGAAATCGATGGAAGTAAGCCTATGCAATAGTCACCGAAAGTACTGTCCAGTCTCTAATTAAGAACGTTAAGAAAAATATAAAAAAATCTTGTAACCACTAATTATATTTCATTAACTTTTTTTGTGAATTAGAGTTTAGGAAATTTATAATAAACTGCAGTTTATTTTAGTAAAATCAGACTATTACTTTTTTTTAATGTATTCTTAAAAATTCTAAATTTTTTTTGGTTCACTCCTTAAAATAAAAATCGAAACAATATTTTTTGTTAAATAATATGAATAATTCAATTATAATTGTTATTATAGAATTTTTAAAATATATATACAAAATTGTTCTTATTTCTTAATTTTTCCATATATCAGGTGTACAACTTTGCTTCCGCCGTTTTTTTCCAAAATTAAAAGCTTTGTTGCGAAAAAGTGCTTACAGATGTATTACTCAAAGTATTGTCCGTCGCTAGCGACAACTTTCTCCCATCTTTCCGGCAATTTTCGGATCCCGGCTCGACAAAAGGAGTCCTCTTTTGACGCTATCCATGAAGCAATCCATTTTTCCAATTCTTCGAAGGATTGAAAATGTTGATCTGCCAGGCCGTGTGCCATCGAACGGAATAGGTGGAAGTCAGAAGGGGCGACATCTGGGGAATACGGCGGGTGGGGCAAGACTTCCCATTTCAGCGTTTCCAGGTACTTTTTGACCACTTTTGCGACGTGAGGCCGAGCATTGCCCTCGGTTTCAACTCGTACGGCACCCAGTTTCCTTCTTTCTGAATCATGCCCAGGGCCTTGAGACGTTTTGAAATGGCTTGCTGACTCACTCCCAACGATTCGGCAAGCTCTTCTTGGGTTTGGCACGAATCTTCATCAAGCAATGCTTCTAGTTGTTCATCTTTGAAGGTTTTTTCTCTTCCACCACCATGTTTGTCTTCGACATCGAAATCACCATTTTTAAACCGTTGAAACCACTCCCGACACGTTCTTTCACTCAGAGCAGCATCACCGTAAGTTTCTGAGAGCATTCGATGCGCTTCAGCTGCATTTTTTTTCGAATTGTAACAGAAAAGTAAAACTTCCCGCAAATGGCGAGAATTGGGCACATAAACGGACATTTTCGAGCGTGAATAATACGAAAACAAGAACAACTGTCACTGAAACGGCGATGACAATTCGTTAGGCACTGTCCACACTCACTTTAAAGGCATTACCATCTATGTATTTCAATCAGCCTCAGCCGGTACAGCCACCTATCGGAAAACGGCGGAAGCAAAGTTGTACACCTGATATATTACAAAAAAAGGTTTATTGCCCAGTTTGATTCTCGGTACGAAAAAAATGCACTGGTATGTTTCATTTATTTGTATGATTTTTCCTTCATAGTAATTTTTTTCAAACTTTGTTTTCATAAAAAACTGTTATTTACGGTCCCTGATTTCAACTCATAATCCTCCCTGCCCAAATAAAATCATTTGTACGCCACAGAACAAGAAAACTATTATAAGAAAAAAAGCGCAACACTTTTAGTTAATATTTTGTTCTCAGTGCATTTGTGCATTGATTATGTCGCCTCTATATAATTTTTAATTCAGTCAGCGCATTACACAATTTTATTAACACTCCTTATTTGCATTATGTATTTAAATGCACTCGTTGTTGTTGTTGTGGTGGTTTTTACATTGCGTACGTTAATAAATCCCGCATGTGGCCATTTGTTTGCTATACATATTTGCCGCTACTTATTTTCTTTTTTACGACAACACGTAAATGCGATTTAATTATGGCAAATATATATAACCAACGCAAACATGTTTATCTGCGCCGTATTTATCGAAAATTTATTTGCCTTTGCCGCTGTTACTGCGACGTGGCTATAATTGCTCGGCTGTCGTGAATCACCACATCCGCCAGTGCTGCCTGGCGACTTCCGTCGACTTTCGTTTGGGTTTATCAAACATTTCAACAAGGCAAGCGTGACAGGTGTTTGCTCTGGCGCCGAGTCGCATAATTCATGCAATGCTTAATGAAATTAATAAATTAAATAAACACATCAATGCGAGTGGCGCCGCAGAGCATTGCGGCGTTTAAAGTGAAACCAATATCGGATATTTACGGATTTATAATCAGCGCTTTTAATGTGCGCCTCGCACATGTGTGAACAATGCATGAGCGAGTGCGTCCGTGTAACAAAAGCCAGATATTTCAGTCACACCGACAGCTGCTATGTACTACGACCATTGCTAAACACACACACACACGCAAACACACACATAAAGCACAAATATTGCGCAGTTATAATGAAATCAATAAACGCGCCCAGCACTTTGCTGCTAATTCTGTTGCCACACGTGGCACGCACACACACAAAGAAACACATTTTGACACATACATACAAGCACGCGTGCGAATCACTCAAAGGTGAATATTGGACGCCATTTTATTGAGTTTGCTTCGAGCGCAGCTGGTGCTTGAAATTGCTTTTCTCTCGTCGCTGTTGTCACAATGCTTTCCTGTTGTCCTTTTTATTGTTGGCATTGTCGAGTAAAACAAGTAAACGCTTCGCTTGCAGTTCAAGTTAAGACGATTATAAATCTCATTAATGACAATTGATGTGCTGCACAAATACACAACACCAACACAAATTGTCGAAAACCAATACAAAATAACAGCAACAAGAAAAAAGTAAAACTTAAAGTCGAAAGCCCTTGACAGCAGTGCAATATTTTAAAATACTTATGTCTGTGCGAGGGTGCCAAGCGAAGAATGGGTTCCGTTGGGTGCCGAACTCAACGTCAGCTGTCAAGGCGACTGGGCTGGCTTTGATGCCAGTTCGCTACGTGAGCACGCACACCAAGGCGTCCACAAACAGTGCAAGTAGTAGTGAGAAGGCACTCGTTATTCTTAATTAAAATGGCCACACAAAATTAAGCTTAAGAAATTCGAAAACATGCCAAATGCCTATGGAGCCAAAGCACCAGAACCAGTTGAGGGAACACACTGACAGAAAGAAACTTGTTCAAGTAATTGTTTTTGCATTTTTAAGCGGCTTTAAATTGCTGTAAAGTGATGGCAGATAGTATCCCAGAATATTTTCAAGCATGAAAAACTCAAAGATCTTCTCTTTGGGTGTGGTCTGCTTCGTCCTTTCTGAGGCTGTCATATTCTACCCCATCCTGTGTGATAGTTGACAGTGAAAAGTTAGACCCGTAAAAAGGTCAAACCTTAAATGCTTTTGCATCCAACCTGTTTGCCACGTTACATTCACATTTGCCTAAATTTGTTTGCAGTGTAAGCACAGCATCAAAGTTTCCCTCCCCACCCACCTTCGAGTACATCAAGCGTTCGCTCAGCTGCCACCAGTTTGACATCGCTTTGCAACATTCTTCCTTGTGCCCATTTTTTTCTAGTGCTGCTTTTATCAGTGTTGCCAGATCAGGAGATTTCCTTCTGGATTTAGGAGATTCTTGGCTTTTTGGGAGAATTTTTAGGGGGAAAAATTGTTTAGGAGAAAATTTAGGAGATTTATATTTTATGTTAAGGGGCCCGAACACTGTAAACTGCGATTTTTCATATGTTTTTTATTTTATTTATTAAAAAAAAACGGACGTTCCGATTTACATGAAACTTTACACATATGTTAATAAATGTTTAGATTACCTTTTTTCCTACCTTTTTTAATTCGATTTGCCCCTTTCAAAACTTAAAACGCGATTATCTCGAAACCATGTTTTTTGACCGCGTTGACAGCATAACTGAAAAAGTTTTTATCCGATCGACCTGATTCAAATTGCATTCTATTCGGGAATAGTGTCGCTTCTGCTCGACGTAGCCGTTTTTCGATATATGCCAAACTTTTTTTTTTATAAATAATTTAGTGCAAAATTTTACGCGAAAAAAAAAACTTTTTCTTCAAACAGCCGCCATTTTTTTTCTAATCAATATTTTTAAAATCCCCTACGTCAAACAGTAGCCAGTAATGTATATTTCAAGAATCTTTTTTGTTTTTTGCTCTAGGAGGCTCCGTTATGCTGATTTACTGTCAACACGACAAGGGTCATTTTAAAAAGACGACATTTTGGATCAGCTACAGAATACAAACATGGCCGCCAAAAAAAAAAAAAAAATTGTTTTAGATAATCTAAACATTTATTAACATATGTGTAAAGTTTCATGTAAATCGGAACGTCCGTTTTTTTTTAATAAATAAAATAAAAAACATATGAAAAATCGCAGTTTACAGTGTTCGGGCCCCTTAAGGGATTTTTCTGATCCTTAGTGGATTTTTAGGAAATTTTTGGATAAGGAAGTATGATGCATGGGGAACACTGGCAACAAAACATATTTTGCCAACTATTTCAATAATAAAAAATGTAAAAAATGTTAAATGCGTTAAAAATTTGTAAGCTTTTAAGAAAAATATAAGCTCGGTCTATTCTTTCTTCCTAATTTCTGTTACAGTGAAATCCCGCCAAAAATGGCGTTGTTTTGTTTTTGTTGATAAGCTGAAGATGAATAAAAGAGACTGCATTAAAAAAATTATATAAATATATTTTTATGTTTTATGAGATGTTTAATTCCTTTAAAATGACGCAATATAAAAAAAATTGTATTTTTTTCAACTTTGGGAATAAAAAAATTATATGTATTTGTTTTTATTTTTTATTATTATTTTTTATTTTTGTATGGTGTAGTTTTATTTAAAATTACGAAAATTAAAAATAAACGGAATATAAAAAAAATTGGATTTTTTCACCTTTTGAGAGGAAATTGGGAATAAAAAAATATATTTATTTTTTTTTATTTTTTATTATCAGGTGTACAACTTTGCTTCCGCCGTTTTCCGATAGGTGGCTGTACCGGCTGAGGCTGGTTGAAATACATAGATGGTAATGCCTTTAAAGTGAGTGTGGACAGTGCCTAACGAATTGTCATCGCCGTTTCAGTGACAGTTGTTCTTGTTTTCGTATTATTCACGCTCGAAAATGTCCGTTTATGTGCCCAATTCTCGCCATTTGCGGGAAGTTTTACTTTTCTGTTACAATTCGAAAAAAAATGCAGCTGAAGCGCATCGAATGCTCTCAGAAACTTACGGTGATGCTGCTCTGAGTGAAAGAACGTGTCGGGAGTGGTTTCAACGTTTTAAAAAGCGGCCACAATATCAAGAGCGACATGACAAAGTCATCCTCCAACACGACAATGCTCGGCCTCACGTCGCAAAAGTGGTCAAAAAGTACCTGGAAACGCTGAAATGGAAAGTCTTGCCCCACCCGCCGTATTCCCCAGATGTCGCCCCTTCTGACTTCCACCTATTCCGTTCGATGGCACACGGCCTGGCAGATCAACATTTTCAATCCTTCGGAGAATTGGAAAAATGGATTGCTTCATGGATAGCGTCAAAAGAGGACTCCTTTTTTCGAGCCGGGATCCGAAAATTGCCGGAAAGATGGGAGAAAGTTGTCGCTAGCGACGGACAATACTTTGAATAATACATCTGTAAGCACTTTTTCGCAATAAAGCTTTTAATTTTGGACGGCGGAAGCAAAGTTGTACACCTGATATAAATATATTTTTATGTTTTATGTTTAGATGTTTAATTCCTTTAAAATGACGCAATATAAAAAAAACTTGGATTTTTTCAACTTTGGAAATAAAAAAATTAAATGTATTTGTTTTTATTTTTTATTATTATTTTTTATTTTTGTGTCTAATTTTTTTTTAAATTACGAAAATTATAAAAAAACGGAATATAAAAAAATTGGATTTTTTCAACTTTTGAGAGGAAATTGGGAATAAAAAAATTATATGTATTTGTTTTTATTTTTTATTATTATTTTTTATTTTTGTATGGTGTAGTTTTATTTAAAATTACGAAAATTAAAAAAAAAAATTTTAGGAGATTTTTTAACTTTTGGGAGGAAATTGGAAATTAAAAAAAATTATATGAACATATATTTTTCTTTTTTTATCATAACTTTTCTTTTAAAATCACGCAAACTACAAATTTTAAAAGATATTTCTAACTTTTGTGACTAAGTTTCAGTATTTTTTTAAATTTAGTGAAACTCGTTTCAGATATCTGGCAACACTGGCGTTTATTGTAGCGGACGCGTCAAATAAATTTTCCACCAAATTTAATTGCTCATTCTTGGTTTTTCAATTTCCCCGCTGCTTTCTGCTGCTTAATGTTTTCAATTTGATTGTGGCTGCGGTTGGCACAAAAGAAAACAAAGGCGCATATAAAAATAAAAACGAATAACTGCCGACGATTGGAGTTAATTGGCTCCGGCATTTTTGTTACGTTTCTTGCGATTTTCCGCCGTCGTCTGTGTTGGGGCCTTTATTTGTTCCCCCGTAATTTTAATTTCGTATTTTGGCAGTTGTTGTTGCCGTTCGGCCTTTTCCCATTCTGCTTGGGGTGCGTTTGTAAACAAACGCACACACACACACACACAAACTTGCACGCGCCTGCGGACTCACTTAATTGCGGTTAATTTGCGTAGCATAAAAGAAATTTGAAAATTTGAAAAACTTTTTGCTTAGACGGAAGTTTATGGCGCATTATTGGAGGCAAAACGGCCAAAACTGAAATGCGGAAAGCGAAAAATGAGGACAAAAAGAACAAAAACCAGCAACGAAGAATGTGCCACATTCTTTGGTTGCGCCTGGAATTTGTTTTTTACTTTGCTATGCTGTAATTTGTTTGTCGTTGCTGACAAGCCTTCAGCAACAGAGCAAATTTACAACACCAACACAATATTTGTTGTAATTTAATTTTGATAATGAGCCGTTAAAAGCGAAACGTCGCGTGAAAAACACTTCAAATGAATCAAACCGTTTGAAGGTTAACCGAATTTATGCAACAGACACCAAACAAACCACAAGAAAATAATCACACCAACAACAACAACAACCAAAAGCAGCATTAAGGGAATACATTAGGAAAGTGTTGGCAAAGTTGCACTCAACTTGCAAATTGTCTCATTTGCATTGCGCGCGCTTGCAACGCGCGCCGAGTGTGCGTAATTTTGCATTTAACAACTTTGGCGCCGTCGTCGTCATCGTTGTAAATTATGCCATGAATAACATAAACGCCTAATATTATCTGCAGTGTTGGCACGAAAGGGGAGAGCGGTACGCGTTCGCTGCAAAGTTCGGCGCAATTTCTTACTTGAGCCAACTGCAACAACAGCAGCAATGACAATGCTGCCTCACGAATACAGCGAAAACAACAGTGAACACAAACTTTGCACATGAAGAACAGAAAAGAAAAGAAAAGAAAAGAAAAGTGGCAGCAGAGCGGAAACGGAAATGGCATTTGTTATAAGAAAATGCTGCAAATAAATGACAGCTGAAGCGACGCTAATAAGCGTCTTACGGTCTGTCCGTATTGGTTGCTGAATTTTTCGGCGCATTATTAATGCATTGTTGGACAACGAGTGAATGAATGTGTGTGTATGTGTGCCTGTGTGAGTGACACAACAATGGAAAAGCAGACAAGTTCATGTTTGAGTTGTCTTTGCGCAAACAAGTAAACAATGAAAAGAAGTATGTGGAGCTGGCACTGAGTACCTATGTATATATATAATCATATGTACATATGTACATATATTCACATACTTATAGAATACTTTGTATATGGTGGAAATTAAAATGTTTTTTAGTCGCTGAGAAATCAATTGTTGTATGTGCCACCAGACTTAATTGAACAATGGGTAACAATTTTTTTGATTCAAGGCAGAGAAATTTCGTCGAAAATGTCAACAATAAACAAAATAAATCCATGGATCTTATTTGACATGTTTGACGTAGTAAAATTGGCCATAATCCCAATAAGCATATGAACTCATAAACCATATGAAACACATGAATTTTGTGGGATTTTTCAATGCTTTAAATTGTTGAATACTTTCAAGCGTTTCTCTACCTTTATTCAGTCTGCTTCTTCTCCTTAAAATGAAATAAGTGCAAAAGGGAAGATAAACAAAATAGCTGATGCGGGAGACAATCGGGCGCAAAGTAAAAGTGTCAGCATCAGCTGCCAATACAATTTGTTAGCGTCGACAATTGCAACCAGGCAACAGTAACAACTGCAACGACAGGCAACATTCAGCGCTCCATCGACAGTGTCATCACTTTGCTTGCCGTTGCAGCCGCTCATCACAATATGCTGCTGCTTGCAACAATAACAACAACAACAACAATAACAACAACAACAAACACTACCACAACAACAACAACAACATCAATACCAAAACAATAACGCCAGCAAAAACCATGCAATAAAAATAAAATTGCTGTCAATTTAAAAAGCATTTTGTTGCTGCCACTTGCCGCTCGGTGCCGCCGACGCCGACGCCAACATTTGGCAAAGCGCTGCCATTTGTTCCGAGCGCCACCAACTCTCCAACTCTCGGCGCTTGCAGTCATTTGACTTGCAGCGTCAGTTGTTGTGCACTGCAGTTGCAGCAGCTGTGCAGCTGCCGCCTGCAACATACAAAATATTTGTTGTTCTAATAAAAATGTTTACGCGCTGACAGCAAAGCGGCATTGCCCAAGTGGTGGTGGTGGCTGCTTGTAGTACTTTTGTTGTCGCTGACAATGGCGCTGTTGTTGTCGTTGCTGCTGACGCTGTCGATGTCGATGTCGAGGACGATGTTGCTGACGACGTTGATGACGTTCCGCATCAGATTGCACACTTGCGTGTGAATTGCAATGGCTTTTGTTGCTCTTCTTCATGCTGTTTTTGTTGCTGCCGCTGACACATGTCGCCGGCATAATGAACCTAATTTGTTTAGGGGCGCAGCCTGTCAACGTGTGTCGCATGCAAAGCAGTAGGCCTGGAGGAGTCCTGGAAGACGCAAAATATGTGTTAATTAGTGCAATGCAATGAACACATGCTCGGCACAAGTTGGTTCGTGTGCTTTCATTTCCTTTAGAACGGCCTGAAATTACAGCCTGCACGCTGCCAAGTTTTTGCTGAACGCCACTCGACCAAATAAAGCGGCGGTTTTTTCTTACTTCATTAACTGCGCATAATTTAAGGAGCGTTTTTTATGGAAATTACTTGGGCATTGTGTAATTTCAGAGTGCCACATGAAGTCACTAATGATTTTTTTAAGCTTCAGCTGCCGTTTAATTAATTTGCTGGACTTATGAAACTTGTTTGTATTTTAATTGGACAAGTATTGTGCGATTTCTCTGCATCTACGTGTTTCCATGTTTAAATTTAAATTATTTGCCATGTGCAGATGTTCAATTAAAGTTCAAATTTCGTTAACAATGGCAGTCAGTTGGAAGGTTTCAAAAGTCAGACAGAAGAAGTAAATTCATTAATTTTTTTCTTAGAATTATTTGAACTTTCAAATAATTGAAAATTATGTATTCTGGAAAATCTTAACTTTTTTCTATGTATATAAGAAACATTATTTTAAAATTGGTAAAATTTCTTGGAACAAGTTTTTAAGCTGATTTTATTTACATCTTAATTGCCAATGTGGGCCAATGTTCAATTTTCTCGGCTTGTTGAACATGCGGTCTTCCTACGCCAGCTGCTTCCACCATTTCCATAATCGCTTAGAGTATAAATATGTACAGAGTGTGACAAGTATGTATTAAGACTGCCTCTAGAAAACACAATTAAAACACGATACCTACTAATTTTTCGGTATATTTATTCGAAATATTCTGCTCCTGATTCAATACACTTCTTACAACGATTTAATAGCGATTCAAATGCCTGTTCCGGCTCATTTTTCGGAATTTCCTCCAGTGCCCTCGTCGAAGCCCGTTGTATGGTCTGAATGTCATCAAAAAAGCAACCTTTCAATTTCAATTTCAGTTTCGGGAACAAAGAGAAGTCGCACAGTGCCAAATCAGGTGAATACGGTGAATGATTCAACACACAGACCTGATTCCGAGCCAAAAATTGAAGAACAATGAGTGCTATGTGACTCAGTGCATTATCGTCGTGCAGCAGAGACCAACTTCTTGGATCGCGGTATTCTGCTCGAATACGATGGATTCTGGCCATCAGACGCTTCCAAACTTCGAGGTAATATGCGGCAATAATTGTTTGACCAGTTGGAACAAATTCTTTGTGAATAATTTCTTTGCTATCGAAGAATGTGATGAACATTGTTTTGATTTTTGATGGAACTTTTCGTATTTTTTTGGCTTGTGGTGGGTTTTTGATTTACATTCCGCACTTTGACACTTAATTTCTGGATCGTATTGGAAACACAATGTTTCATTACCCGTAACAATTGCTTTCAGGAAGTTTGGATCATTTTCTGCGGCTGCAACGATGTCTCCGGAATGACTGACTCTCATTAATTGTTGCTTCTCGTTCAATGTGTGTGGAATAAATTTTGCGCAGACCTTTGTTTTGCACAAATCCTCGTGAAGAATGAGTCGGATAGTTTCTCTGTTGATGTTTAAGGCCTCTTCCATCATTTTCAATGAAGCATTGCGGTTTTCTGCAATAAAATCACAAACTTTATGGATCATTTCCGGCGTTCGAACTGAAATTGGCCTTCCTTCTTTTATTTCATCTTCCAGCGACTCTCTGCCATCCACAAAACGTTTATGCCATAAAAAACATTTGATCTTGCTGAGCTTTGAGCTTGCTGCATCATTCGGAATGTTTCTGATGCACTTTTAACAATTTTTGTGTGGAATTTAATGACCGCTCTTTGCTCCATCTTAAAATTTCAACATGAAACGAAAACGTGTTTTGCAAAATGAATTTTAATAAATATTAAATGTCAACCAAATGTCATGAAATTTTGACAGTTAGTAGCGGAAGGTTGAAGCTTCAAAACACATGTGCTCGCACATACATGGCGCACTTGGTTGCTGAGATATGGTTCTAGTCTTAATACATAATTGTCGCACTGTGTATGTCGGCCTGAATGCTGTTGAAGCCACTGCGCAATCGATTCGGTGAACTCTCACATACATACATAGCTTTAAATGTGCGATAATAAGCTCGATTTTATAAATTTTCGGCAAGCAACTTGGGTTAATTAAATTTTCAACTTAAGCAATGAAAATTTGTGAAAATGTTGACATATCAGCAATTTTCATTTATAACGTTGCGACAGGCTGCTAAGCTGAAGTAAACTGAATGCTGCAACTGTCATTGAGCGGCTGCCAAAGGCACAAGCAGGCACACACACACACACACACACACACACACACACACCCATACTTGCGCATCCCTCAATGAAAACCAATGCAAGGCTGGGAGTGCGTGTGGTTTTCGCATCGATTTGGGTTCGGAAACACTTTTGCTTCAATGTCATTCGATGCCGGCGCTACATCACTTCCGCTCTATTTTCTGCCACACTGCCTGCGCACTATTTTATGCGATAGGCCGGCGCACCCACACAAACACAATCGCAAAGCCACATAGCTACACACACACAAACATAAACATCTATGCAGATACAAGGACACGCCAACTTATGAATAATTTATGATCTGCCTAAAACACAAAAATGGTGTTGCTTTCTATGGCAACGACAATGACAACAACAACAACACCACTAGCTGCTATGACTATGCCAACAAAAACAAGAACAACACAGCTAAGTAGCAGAAATAACCAGCTTGCTGAGCGTAGGTAGCTGTATAAAATATAACAACAACAACAAAAACAATAATAACAACCACAATGGGTGACAACAGCATCGACGGCCCAAGCAACAATGACTCAAGTTTATTACAAAATAATAATACCGCAACGAAAGCACAATATGCCACCTGCGTTTCGCCACTAACCGACGGTAGGGGGAAGGGGGGGGCGGGGCAGTCAGCTTAGGTTCGCCGCCCGGGACATCTAGCAAAATCTTAAATATATTAAATTTAAACCAAATTCGGGCAGGATTTGTTTGGCAATGATTTTCGCACAGTGTGTTTCCCCTCGTTCCGTTCCTCAACGCAACATTCACACGCAGCGCATAGCAGCGGTTGAAGTAGAAGAAGCAGCAGCGACTGAAAACATTTCGTTCTTATGCTTAATTTTTCAGCGTAATGAGTGCAGATATTTCAAGTTTAGTTGTCGCGACAGGTGAGTCACACGCACGCGTCGACAATGGCGTCGGTGGCGGCATGGAGCTTTCGCATGTAGGGCGCTGAATTTGCATTTCCATCAAAACATAATGCGATAACAGCGAATACAGTGCGGAAAAAGAAATTGTCGGCGCGTGTGCGCCAACATGGCTGCCTGTCATTCGTTTGGCGTAGGCACACGCACGGCAAATTGCTGCCGCTAATAGCGGCCGAAGTTAGTCCTCGCCTGTCTGAGTGTGTGTGTTTGCAACTTGAAAACAATTCAAGTTAATGAGCAACAAATGTGCGACAACGACAAAAACTGCTGAGGTCCGCTTGTGCCGATTCGAGCCGCACCGCACTCGATGCGAACTGCCGTCAATGAAAATAATAAAGTTGGTTATGATTTGAATTTTCTATGCGACTGTTGAAGTTGGAAACTCAATACTGCGTACGCAGCACGACAATTCAATTTTTCGGAATGAGAATTCAATATGCCGAAAAATAATTGAGCTGAAGGCTGCGTGAAGTGACGGTGTGTGAGGAAAAATGGCTGAGTTGTGAATTGTAGGTTTTGCCAACTAAAGTTTTCAAACAAAATGATACAAAATAATAACAAATAACACCGTGCGACAACAAATTTAACACACAAGAAAGCTATATACTCGCGAAACTAGGGGCCGAATGTAGTAAAACTGCGTTTTTAGTTTTTCTCTTTGACGTCAGTTATTTTTTGTTAAAGGGCTTTGAAATTTCAAGGACATGTCTATTTCAAAAAATTATTTAAAAAATTGAGCGCATTATAGAATAACAATATGGGTATCAGATGAAATAGAGAAGTCCTTAGAATCTTAGAAAATTTCATGTTTTGGTGTAAAAGGACGAAGAGGTATGGAAAATGCCTTTTTTACACTTTATCCTTGAATATCCTTGCAAGTAGGCGATAATTTTATTTGAACAAAATATATCTTAAGGACTAATATGTACGCTACTACAACCTTGAATTTCGTCCTTCTAACTTTATTAGTTTAAGGTATAAAAAATTTAATACTTCTCTCTAAAGGATATGAATAATTTAAATATCATTAAGGATGCTGAAATCATATTTATAGAATCATTTTTGCACTTAAAAATAACAAACTGACCATATGATAAATGGTTAAATGGATAAATTTTTTGAAACAAACATGTCCTTGAAATTTCAATTTCCTTTAAAAAAAATACTGACGCCAGAGAGTAAAATTAAAAACGCCGTTTTACTACATTTGGCCCTTAGTTTTGCGAGTATGTAGATTTTTTCCTGTATTTTGAAATTTTTTAATTTTTGTTGCATGGTGTAATCAGAAAGAAAAATTTTGTATTTTTTCTGTTGCATTTTATTTTCCGGGTTCTAATCTTATGAACTTTGTTCTGTTTTGTGCTGATTTTTAAGTCCCTGAGGAAAGTTCACAACCTGCTCACAAATGTGGGTTAAATTTATTTATTGCTGTGTACTTTCACTCCTAAGGAACAGAATGGAAGAGAATGGAAGACAAGGACACTATTCGAAGACGATAAAACTGCAAGAACTCTGAATGAAGCATTGTGAGGTGATATGCTTGAAAACATTTTTTATTATTTATTTGTTTATTTATTTATTTAGTTTATGAACTAACAATTATTACAGAGTAATAGCAATAAATACGCAACAAGTTCATTTAAAAAATTCAACGAAGTTCCTTAAAACTAACCTTTTTAGAAGCGCGAGATCAAGTAGATCTGAGGAGATTCCATTTCAGTTGTACCTGAGTCGATTTGTGGAGTGCGACCCATGATCCAAAAAGGGCGCACACAAGTTGATCCATCAGTTTTCTAGCCACCTTCCAACAATTTACCAGTTCATCTATTGCAGATACAACAAATTGGTTGTGCAGCTATTCGACCATCGCGTACAATGAATTAAAATTGCAAGAATTTACAATGCAAAAACAATTTGAAATATTTACACGAAATCTGTATCTGCGCTCTTCAAACCTTTCAACCAAATCAAATCAATTGCAAAGGAAAACAAACATTTCGGTGCCACTTTCGATCCATGAAATCATTTTAAAGTGATTTAAAATGCAAGTGCAATGAAAACGACTACCATGCAACAATGACACTCGCACTGTTGTCCAATCTTTAATCTCGACGAATAAACGGAATTTAAAACGGAAGCGCGCGCGTTTTTCTTTCAACGCGCACAGCTTCATTTCGCTGTGTAAACAGCGCGTTGCGGTGTGGCAGGTGCGAGTGCAATGATTGTTCGCTGCGTTGTAAAAACGTTGTGCACACGACGAGTGTGCTGTTGTTGCCGTTGTCCTTGTCGTTGTTGTTGTTGTTTTTGTTGTGATGGATAGTAACGGAGAAGCGAAAGCCACACATATGCAGACGAGCACGCTGCATGTCGGGCACGACCGCAGGAATATTGATGATGAATTCATATAACCGGCTGGCAGCTATTGAAGCCATTCAGCGACCAAACACACACACACACACACACATGTATGGTTTGCTGTGATGGCCCACTTGGGCAGCGCTGCTTGCTGCGCTTCATTTGTTTGTGTGCAAATTTTATGCTTTTTATTTCACTGCAATTTCCTCTTATTTTAACATTTTCCTCGTTCGTATTTTTATTGTATTGTCATTTTATTTGTGCCATTTCGCCTTTGTTGACCATTGAGGACGTGTCGATGCTGCCGTCAGATAGGAAACGTTCGACCAGCGCACGGTGGACGATGGGCAGTGGGAAGTGGGCGGCGCACCTGAAGTGATAAATGCTTTGGCTGACACGCAGCTGGTCGCTCGCAGCTCATTTATGGCACGAAGACAAATTACAAGAGGCAAAGTAATTCGAAAAAATACAACACCACAATAATAAAACATTTTGGCACAGCACAAATCGAAGGCAAATATCCTTCGGAATGCGCCAATTAGTAGCCAATTCGAATTTTCATAAAGCGCGCAAATGTTGCGCGAATGTTTTCGATATCAATTCAAACGATAATTTTTCCACGCCATTTCGCCTCTCCTTGCCGCTTGGCGAGGGTTCAACAGAATTAGCTCTGTTGTTGGTTGCTTGGCCTTTGTATGTTTTGGAGCAGTTAATTAATTTTCGGCAAAGAGTAAACTTTGCCGTCAAGTTCGCTTTAGCGATGCACTGCACGTCGACGCGAACAACTGCGCGCGTACTTTTGTGTGCGAACGCTAATTGGGCGCACACCATTCGCTACGAACACTGAACGGCGAACTGTGCATGGAACGGCGAGCAGGCGCGTAGTCGGCGTTGGAAAGTTTGGCAGAAAAAAAAACGCCAAAAGTGTTGGGTTCACGCGCCGGAAACTTCTTTGTATCCTCATGGCCTTTGGGAAGATCTGAAAGGGTTGGGGTGTGATTATTCTCAGAGAAGACAGAAGTATTCGCGTTCGAAATGCGTATCTCATGGATTTGTGGGATAATGTTTGCTACAATTCTTTATTAAGTTTCGCACTTTTCATCCCTCTCCCACCACGACTGTGTCCTTTTCATCGTCAACACAGTGCAATAGCTTATTTTATGGTTGAATTTGCGGGCATGCGAGCGTAGGTGTCGCGGCTTGCGAGTGCACTGGTCGCGTCAGCAACAACAAACACAGCACAGCCACTGGATGGCAGTCGAAAAGTGCGCCGAATTAATTTACCGCTTCGATGTCAATGCGCGCAGCTGCCTCATGGTGTGAGGGGGCGTACTGCATGGGAGTGTTTGTGTTGTGTGTATGTGTTTGTTTACAAGAGAAGGCAACGCCAGCTGGCGATATGCTGGCGCGTGAATGGTGGTGATTAAAGTGTAATAACACACACACAGACCCACCCATATGAGCAAACAAACACACACATACACGAAGCACTAAACAGCCATGTGGCGAACTAAAGCGCTAAAGTTATTGTTGTTGCTGTTGGTGCTGTTGTTGATGTTTTGCAAGTGTTGCAAAACCACAACATGACGTTAATTGCCACTTTTGTGGCATAAGCAGCACTACACCGACTAGCAAATGTAGCACTAGCCGTCTCAACAACACACAAACAAACAAAAATAAAAACAACAAAATAATAACAACAAATATGAGGCGTCAGTGTTGCGAACAACGACTGGCCACAGGTTTATTCGCAATAAAAATATGTAAGGACGAGTGAATTGCAGCGCACACTGAATGCCAGTCACGTTTCATCTACTCGACTGCGTCCGTCTTGTTGCTGTCTTGCCGGCACTTGGCCACAATTAAATTTGTCAAACATAGATATTGAATGTGTTAATATGTGTGTGTGTTGAAATTTGTTTGAATATGTTTTGGCTTTTAGTTTGAGAATCATTGTGGTTTTCAGAGAACTTTTATGTTTAATTTAAACAATTAAATTAAAGATTAAATTAGATTTGAAAGCGAGATTGGAAGGACTTGCATTAAACGTTGAACTGTTTGAACACTGCGCCAGTCACCAGCGCCCAAGTAAAACTTTAAGCTACTTAATCAATCTGTTTTAGTAGACATTTCCCAATTTAAGCATCCGGCAGTAAACACAAACGCTGCGCTCAAAACATTAACTTAGTTGCTATTCTGAGAACAGCAACATCAACAGAACAATGGCTGCAGGCTGCAGCTATAACAACAACAACAACAATAATATGTAGCTACGACGAACGATTTTCTCCGTAAAGCGACCATTGTTGTACGAAAGTTAACTGCCACACTGCTATCTGAGAGCAGTGATAAACTTTTTCCTAACTAACAAAATTAAAAGGAAAAATTCGTATGAAAATATTCCGCTATCCTTGATTTCAATAATAGTAAAATAATAATTAAAAACAAATTACGAAAACGAAACAATATTAATAATGGTTACAATAGAAAAATAATAAAAAAATAATAAAAAATAATAAAAAAATAATTAAAAGTTATTAAAAATAATTTATCAAAATACAAAAATCAACAATTCAATTCAATCCGATTCAATTCAATACAATTTAATTCAATTCAATTCAATTCAATTCAATTCAATTCGATACAATTCGATTCAATTCGATTCAATTCGATTCAATTCAATTCAATTCAATTCAATTCAATTCAATTCAATTCAATTCAATTCAATTCAATTCAATTCAATTCAATTCAATTCAATTCAATTCAATTCAATTCAATTCAAGAATAAGGAAATAATATCTGTATCTGTATCTGTATCTGTATCTGTATCTGTATCTGTATCTGTATCTGTATCTGTATCTGTATCTGTATCTGTATCTGTATCTGTATCTGTATCTGTATCTGTATCTGTATCTGTATCTGTATCTGTATCTGTATCTGTATCTGTATCTGTATCTGTATCTGTATCTGTATCTGTATCTGTATCTGTATCTGTATCTGTATCTGTATCTGTATCTGTATCTGTATCTGTATCTGTATCTGTATCTGTATCTGTATCTGTATCTGTATCTGTATCTGTATCTGTATCTGTATCTGTATCTGTATCTGTATCTGTATCTGTATCTGTATCTGTATCTGTATCTGTATCTGTATCTGTATCTGTATCTGTATCTGTATCTGTATCTGTATCTGTATCTGTATCTGTATCTGTATCTGTATCTGTATCTGTATCTGTATCTGTATCTGTATCTGTATCTGTATCTGTATCTGTATCTGTATCTGTATCTGTATCTGTATCTGTATCTGTATCTGTATCTGTATCTGTATCTGTATCTGTATCTGTATCTGTATCTGTATCTGTATCTGTATCTGTATCTGTATCTGTATCTGTATCTGTATCTGTATCTGTATCTGTATCTGTATCTGTATCTGTATCTGTATCTGTATCTGTATCTGTATCTGTATCTGTATCTGTATCTGTATCTGTATCTGTATCTGTATCTGTATCTGTATCTGTATCTGTATCTGTATCTGTATCTGTATCTGTATCTGTATCTGTATCTGTATCTGTATCTGTATCTGTATCTGTATCTGTATCTGTATCTGTATCTGTATCTGTATCTGTATCTGTATCTGTATCTGTATCTGTATCTGTATCTGTATCTGTATCTGTATCTGTATCTGTATCTGTATCTGTATCTGTATCTGTATCTGTATCTGTATCTGTATCTGTATCTGTATCTGTATCTGTATCTGTATCTGTATCTGTATCTGTATCTGTATCTGTATCTGTATCTGTATCTGTATCTGTATCTGTATCTGTATCTGTATCTGTATCTGTATCTGTATCTGTATCTGTATCTGTATCTGTATCTGTATCTGTATCTGTATCTGTATCTGTATCTGTATCTGTATCTGTATCTGTATCTGTATCTGTATCTGTATCTGTATCTGTATCTGTATCTGTATCTGTATCTGTATCTGTATCTGTATCTGTATCTGTATCTGTATCTGTATCTGTATCTGTATCTGTATCTGTATCTGTATCTGTATCTGTATCTGTATCTGTATCTGTATCTGTATCTGTATCTGTATCTGTATCTGTATCTGTATCTGTATCTGTATCTGTATCTGTATCTGTATCTGTATCTGTATCTGTATCTGTATCTGTATCTGTATCTGTATCTGTATCTGTATCTGTATCTGTATCTGTATCTGTATCTGTATCTGTATCTGTATCTGTATCTGTATCTGTATCTGTATCTGTATCTGTATCTGTATCTGTATCTGTATCTGTATCTGTATCTGTATCTGTATCTGTATCTGTATCTGTATCTGTATCTGTATCTGTATCTGTATCTGTATCTGTATCTGTATCTGTATCTGTATCTGTATCTGTATCTGTATCTGTATCTGTATCTGTATCTGTATCTGTATCTGTATCTGTATCTGTATCTGTATCTGTATCTGTATCTGTATCTGTATCTGTATCTGTATCTGTATCTGTATCTGTATCTGTATCTGTATCTGTATCTGTATCTGTATCTGTATCTGTATCTGTATCTGTATCTGTATCTGTATCTGTATCTGTATCTGTATCTGTATCTGTATCTGTATCTGTATCTGTATCTGTATCTGTATCTGTATCTGTATCTGTATCTGTATCTGTATCTGTATCTGTATCTGTATCTGTATCTGTATCTGTATCTGTATCTGTATCTGTATCTGTATCTGTATCTGTATCTGTATCTGTATCTGTATCTGTATCTGTATCTGTATCTGTATCTGTATCTGTATCTGTATCTGTATCTGTATCTGTATCTGTATCTGTATCTGTATCTGTATCTGTATCTGTATCTGTATCTGTATCTGTATCTGTATCTGTATCTGTATCTGTATCTGTATCTGTATCTGTATCTGTATCTGTATCTGTATCTGTATCTGTATCTGTATCTGTATCTGTATCTGTATCTGTATCTGTATCTGTATCTGTATCTGTATCTGTATCTGTATCTGTATCTGTATCTGTATCTGTATCTGTATCTGTATCTGTATCTGTATCTGTATCTGTATCTGTATCTGTATCTGTATCTGTATCTGTATCTGTATCTGTATCTGTATCTGTATCTGTATCTGTATCTGTATCTGTATCTGTATCTGTATCTGTATCTGTATCTGTATCTGTATCTGTATCTGTATCTGTATCTGTATCTGTATCTGTATCTGTATCTGTATCTGTATCTGTATCTGTATCTGTATCTGTATCTGTATCTGTATCTGTATCTGTATCTGTATCTGTATCTGTATCTGTATCTGTATCTGTATCTGTATCTGTATCTGTATCTGTATCTGTATCTGTATCTGTATCTGTATCTGTATCTGTATCTGTATCTGTATCTGTATCTGTATCTGTATCTGTATCTGTATCTGTATCTGTATCTGTATCTGTATCTGTATCTGTATCTGTATCTGTATCTGTATCTGTATCTGTATCTGTATCTGTATCTGTATCTGTATCTGTATCTGTATCTGTATCTGTATCTGTATCTGTATCTGTATCTGTATCTGTATCTGTATCTGTATCTGTATCTGTATCTGTATCTGTATCTGTATCTGTATCTGTATCTGTATCTGTATCTGTATCTGTATCTGTATCTGTATCTGTATCTGTATCTGTATCTGTATCTGTATCTGTATCTGTATCTGTATCTGTATCTGTATCTGTATCTGTATCTGTATCTGTAGCTGTATCTGTATCTGTATCTGTAGCTGTAGCTGTATCTGTATCTGTATCTGTATCTGTATCTGTATCTGTATCTGTATCTGTATCTGTATCTGTATCTGTATCTGTATCTGTATCTGTATCTGTATCTGTATCTGAGTATTTTTGACAGTATTTTTTTTTGTATAAGATACAAATTTCTTAAAATAAATTGAATAAAACGAAATTAATTTGGTTTTTTTAAATAATTTTATTTGCCCTTAAAAATTCCAATTCTAAGACAACAAAATGTGGTTTAATTAGATGTGAAGCAGTTTGGTTAAAAATTAAAATTAATCAAATAAAATAAATAAGTATATTCTCAGTAAAATTCAAAATATAAAAAAATAAAAAGCAATTAAAAAAAAATTAATACAAATCACAAAAAATAAAAATAAAAATAAAAATTATTAAATTTTTTTATGATAAAATAAAATATTACAATTGAATTTGCCTTCAAAAAATGATTACAATTAAAATTGCATTATTATTCTAATGCGCTTAATTAACTATGCCAACACATTTGAGTGCTGATTACTGTTGGGTTAAATGTTTTTCCAAATACTTTGCTTCCCTACACATAAATGTGCATGATTGCATGTCAGTATGCAAATATCGACACATGCACACATACCTACACGTGTTTAAATCTAAAAAAGTTACAAACTTGTTACTTATTAAAAATTTAATACTAATTTATTAAATCTGCAATTATGCGGATACAACGTAAGCGACTCGTTTTGCCGCTAAGTGGTTATTAATTGTGAACAAAAAAAATAAGTGAACATATTTGTTGTGGCGATTTTTAGTTTTATGTAGCAACTTCGGTGTTTGTGCACTGATTTCGTTGTGAAAGTCATTAAGGTTAATTATTTTGCTCGCTGCAATGTCAAGTGTGCACTTTCGCAGGTAATTTTCTGCTATTTTTTTGTTGTGGCTGACAAAGTTGATGAAATTATTAATATTGTTTTGGTTATGGAATGTGAGCCAGCTTATATGTTTGCAGTTCAACTGTTTTTCCAATATTTTGCTGCATCAAAATATTTTGTTAGCTGTTTTTGAAGTGCTCGATGCATATTTGATACATTTGCTTGCAAGCTTAACACATTTTCTTCTTAAGTACTGAAGCAACTCGAATGCTTAAAGCTAATCATTGATTATATTTTTCATTCAATTAAATGCGCTTAAATCAAATATTTGCTTGAACAATAATTACTCGTATCGCTAAACTATTTTAATGAATTAATATTGTAAAACTTGTAGTTGTTTGTGTCGCTACAAGTCACCTAATCGAATTAGTGGTTTCGCATTGCACAATCAGTGCAATTTAAATATTTTAATATTCATTATTTTGGTACTGATTGTTGTTTTTTTAGCACAATGATTACAACATTTGCTGCGGTTCTCAATTCTATTAATATTAAATATTTGAATATTTAATTTTACATCTCAGCTGCATATTTTTTCGCATAACTTTGCCACAATTTGCAATTTGTGCAGTTTTTATATTTTAAATTTTATTTTTAAAATTTTTTTTACGCAAAAACCTGATTGTTTGGTATTTAGAAATTCGAATTATTTCTACATTTAATTGGGATTTCGACTCGGCATATTTCTATGAGAGTTATTAATATCATTTAGTTGGCATATTTTCCAAAACTGCCCAAACGGCGTAATTAAATTTAATTTAAATTACACAGAATTTCAGCGCAACAAATTGGCTCGCCCCGCTCCTGGCGCACCTTTCAAACGCCTCCGTTGTGCCGAAACTTTGCCATCAATTTGCTGTCTGCCGCCGCACGCTTTTAATGATATTAAAAACTTTTGCTAAAGACGCACTTTGTAACAACATTTGGCCAACTTCACAACGCTGGCGATGATGATGATGATGGCTGCTATTATTGCTATATTTAGTTGTTGCTATGGTTATGATTGCTGCCTCCTAATCCTGCGGCTACATTTCATAGCCGCGCCAAAGGCTCAAAGTCAACAATTTGCTGCCGTGATTTGCGATACAAGCCACCGAACAACAATACATTCTCTCTGTCTGTCTGTCCTTCTCGCTCAGTTGCTGTCGGGCGTCATTCAATCAAACTAGGCCCATCAACAGTTGCCAAAGTGTTGGTGGGGCAATGCCTGTGTCTGCGTCTAGTTCCAAGTCCATCACGCGCGCCAGGCCCACTTTCACCGCATCGAATAGTCAAGCATCAATTTCATAGTTTTACTGCCGCTCGAGTTTCTTGATGGTCAATGTGCAGCCATCAAATTTGCCACTCGCTACTAGTTCAATATTTGCGCTTGTGGTTGTTGGTTTTGTTAGTTTGGTGCCGCATTTTGAAGTATTCTGTAAACATTTGCAATATTTTACTTTTTAAATAATTCATTGTGGCCAGTAAAATGCCATGAATGGACGAGTGTGCGTGAGCGCTGGGATTAAATTTGATGGGAAAATGTAATTTCAATGCTGACCGGATGGCAGCCAGAGGCCATTTTGAGTGGCCAAATGGGAAGATATGAAATTGTGCATAAATTGTTGCCAAATTAAATGGTCTGGAAGTGTTGTGAAGTGTGCGGCAAGTTTGTGGATTTATTGATTACTTTGCTGTCCTGCCGTGCGATGCAATGTTGCTGCTCAAGCGTTAAATGATTGAGCGAAAAATTGCAAAGTTTGGCATCTAAGCATGGAATTAGTTGGATGATTTAAAAGCAATTGAAAAGCTTGCACAGTAAAGACTTTTGCGGCTTTGATAGGCAATGAAAATGCAAGTGTCAACATTGATTTGGTCTACGGTAATTGACAGCTAACTGAAAGTTTGTTGCAGGTGTGTGTGTGTGTTTGATGGGTTGGTATGAGAAACGACAAAGCTGTGTGGTTTGGATTTGAAAAGCTTGACAAAAGTTGGGTAAATTTGTGAATAGGCTGGGCGCATGTCTCAAGAGGTTAAGAGATTTTGAAAGGCAAAGTTATCAGTCAGCTTGCTGAGCTATTCAAATTCAGTGAACAGAAAGGCTCATCGAGAAGCTAGAAAATTGGAAAATAACAATTTGGCGAGTTTACTTCGGGTATTTTTACTTAAACCTTTTAGATCTTCGAATGAAACTGAACTGTGCGTTTAAAACAACGAAGCTTACATTAGAGGTTCTATTGTTTATAAATCGAGCAAGTTTGTGTTGAAAGTTACGTTAGATGGACTCCAAATTGTTAGATTTCTGACTCGGTTTTGTTTCTTTTTCAGTTAAAAGTACACCAGCATAAATTTTGTAATGAAAGTGATTGTATTGAATCGAATTTAGGACAACAGGACATGCAGGGCATGCAACAGGACATACATTCCATGATGACTTTCAGCGCTTACGTCAAGAAAAAAACGCATTACAATGAAAAATAATTAGGGCTTCCCCTACTTTCACATTCACAAAGCTCAAAAAATAAAAAATTAAATTAAAAATAAAAAATAAAATAAAAAAAAAATAAAAAGAATAAATAAAAAAATTAATTCAGGTTCTGAGAAGAAACCTGTGAGGCGAACTGGTAGGGTAAACTAAAAACGATTTTGAAAGGAAGCAAATTGTCCACTAAAGCTATGCAACGCCCACGATTGTAATAAATCTAACTATTGAGTTAGAAACTAGGTTGCAGTGGCAACAAATTATGTCATCAGGAAAACAGTTACAAATTGGTGCACCTAACCTGCAACTTTGTCCACTTTAGTCGCTTAAATGTTCAACCCTCTTGTTTCTCGCTCATGCCAAACAAAATCGATAGTGAAGCAAAGAAGACAAATGAAGTCGGTAGCACAGTTCGAAGCAAAAGCAAGCCACCAAATGTTAAGCAATCAAACTGTAATCCCAATGTCAAACACAGTGAACTATTTCACAAGTCTTTTGATGGCACCAAATAGTGGCAGAAACTATCAATTTTTCTTCCATGCAAAGTACCATTGACCTTTTTTCTTGCGTTGTCATTTGTGCTGTGCGGGCAACGTGACCGAAATGCCGTTCGAGCTGTCAATACTCAGAAATCATTGAGAACTTATGAAATCGAAATACATAAAAACGAAAATGAATAAACCGAAAATCCCACAAAGTGGCAAATTTTCCAGTTAGTGCACTTGCGATGGATATGCAAACCGAGTTGGCCGCTCGTTAGGCTGCGCTGTTGGATCGTCTCTCTCGCTCTTTCTGTTCGCTCTCAAACAAAAAACTTTTGCAGAAAAATCGCGCTAAAGTGACAAAATCAAGTCGCTGACTGGCTGCCATCGCGCAGTCACTAATCCAAGCCAAACCGAGTCGAGCCGCACCGAGCCCAACTATTCAAGTGTGGCAGCACGTCGGTTGGGTGGCCGGCGGAAGCCACTGCAAACCAATTTACGAAATAACATAATTCTGCGAAAAATAAATTCTGTTTGCTGTGACAGCAAAATGCTCGTTCATTCTTGCCATCCAAACAGCCAAACCGGCAAACGGCACAAACGTTACGATAAAACTTTGGCATAGCTGTGAAGCCACAACTATGCAAAAAGCGCGCCGAAAAGGACACACACACAGGACGCCGACACGAGTCCATCCGTTGTGTGTGTGTGTGTGTGTGTGTAGTTATGGCCCCCGAGCGAGATTACAGGCAAAAAGAGACCATGAAACAAACAACGAACACATAAAAGCCATAATAAAAGTTGCAGACTCTTGTGGATATATTGAAAATTCTTGAAGAACAATCGAGGAGCTCGAAGATGAAAACGAAGATGTCAGCCGAGTTGCAACTCGCCAAGGTTTGCTTTGGGGCACATTGAGGGACACTGGCAATGAGCGCAGAGTGACCAGTTGCAAGGCAGATGCGATAAAACAAACTTGAGAGAACAAAGAGAAGGAGATCTACGATGAATTGGTAGATAGGCGAAGCAGGCTGCTTGCTGACAATTGGGATATGTTCAGAGATGAGAGTTGAATTGAACTGAATTGAATTGAATTGAATTGTAGAGATGAGAATTGAATTAAGAATGAATTAAGAGAATTAATTAAGAAGCTTCATTACTAACCGAATCGATTTTGCTATGTCCACTCGTTCTTTCTTCACTGACTAAGGCCAATGAAAACTAGATGAAGCTGCGAGGTCGACATGAGAAAGAAGTACAAATACTCAGTGAAAAAGAGGAGTAAAGTCAAAACTTCTACTGACAACCAAACGATCCGTTGAACCCAAAACAAATTCAAAGCTTAAAAGTTCCACTGAGATCTGCTTTCTGCCTGCAGCTGGACGCCTGGCAACTTTGTAGCATAGAACTCGAAGAGTAGACCGTGGAAAGACTAGTTATGTCATTGCTGCAACGGTGGCAACACTGACAATAACACCAACAGTCCCCGTGGATGCAACAGTGTGGCACCAGAGGAGAAGTGCGCGCGAGTGTGCGGGTGTGAGAGGCGCATAGCGCCAGCATTGAACTAAAAATAAACTGTCAACAAGCACAAAATGAAAATGAATGAAAAATAAATAGTGCAGTCAGCGACGGGTTGACGTATGGTAGTGGTAGGACTCTGGCGCAAGGGGGGGGGGGGAATTGCATAAACTTTCGCGACGACAGTTGATTATTACTTTTGCTGCAGCTCGGTGCGTACGGTGCCGGTGGAGGAGGACGAGGAGGAGGTGGAGTAGCTGTCGCCCGTGGAAGATTCCGCCGACACTGCGGACGAGGACGAACACGTAGACGCTGAGCTCATGGCGGAATCACGCAGACCGATGGCTGCAGTCCCGCGGGCGGCAACAGTAGCTGGCGCAGTGATGACGGTGGCAATCGCTGGGATTGGTGGATTGGCCGTTGTTAGCTGTGCAACTGTTGGTGTCGTTAGTGTTGTCAATGCAGTTATTGTTGTTGTTGCTGTGGTTGACGTGCAATTGGCAGTTGCTGCTGCTGTTGTTGTTGTGACATTAGCATTGGATTTATCTCTGTTTGGCATTGTTGGCTGCTGCTGTTGTTGTTGTGGTTGTTGTTGTTGTGGTTCTAGTTGGTGTTGTGCACACAGATTTCGATGCAATTGTGGTATTCGTGTGCCTGTTGTGGTAGCTGTTGCTGCTGTTGCCATCATTGTCGGCATAGTTGTACTTGTCAATGGTGCAGCTGTTGTTGTTGTTGTTGTTTCAGCTGCCTCTTGAATGCCGGCTATCATAGCGCTGCAACTGATTGTTGTTGCATTTGTTGTGGGGCCAGCAGCCAGCGTCGTTTGTTGGCCAACAGTTGCTGCTGTTGCATTCGCTGTTGTTATTGTTGTTGTAGATTCTGCAGCCATAATGCGTGGTATACCGGACTTTGACGCTGTCAAATTTGCTTTAATTGCGAATTTTGTTGGCTGTGCATAAATGTCACACTTGTCGCTGCCACTGTCGCTGCCTCCAGCGACGACATTTCCACCAGCAGGTCGCTTGGTAATTAAGCCGTTTGTATCAGCTGACATATCTGTTGTTGCTGTACTCGGTGTTAACGTACATAAATTGATCGGACCTGGCGCTTGGCTCGGTGTAATTGTTGTTGTTGTTGTTGGTGCAACCGCATACACCTTTTCGGTGTGATGTGTGTGATGCGGTGCGTGTGCATCTCCAATGTTTGCTGATTTCCCCACGGAAGCTGGCCGACTTTCGAACGTTTGAAAGGAGCCGCTCAAGGCGCCCGTTAGCAACGTGGTTGCAGCCGGCGTCTCGCTGCTGTCAGCCGCAGCCGAGTCATCAGGGCTGTCTGCATGAATTGTTGCCGCTTCGCTGAGCGGCTCGGCGACGTTGTTTTTCGCTTCATTGCGCCGCAGCGTTGAATAATTAGCGTCGAGGCTGCCTGCACCACCTGCGCCACGTTGCTTCGGCACTATGGGCCCCACGATGAGCGTGTTTTGCGTAATTGGTGGCGGCTCCTCCTCCTCCTCGGCACAATCCTGCGCCAGCATTAGCGGTGACGTGGTGATGTTGTTGCTGTTGCGGCGCCCCAGCGACGGCTTGCGGCCCAGTGTTGAGATGGTGCGCGGCGGCGGCTGCGGCGGTGGCTGGCGGCTGGTGAAATATGGCAGAAAGCTATTAGGCGGCAGCGAGTTGCGCTTGTTGGTTGTGCGCAGATCGAGCGTCATGGGTGACGAGTTGCTCGTCGCTGTCGAGCCGCTGGCGGTGGGCAGCACTTTGGGATAATTGCGGCTCTTGATGAGCTGCAGCTGCTGCGCAGGTGTAAGTGCTTCAGCGCCTGCGCCCTCATCGCGACTCGTGACGTTGATGTCCGGCGGCAGTGCATGCGGCTGCATGAAGCTGGTGACGGTCTCGTCGGCAGCGCACAGCTGACTGTAGTACAGCAGATCGACCGGATCGGAGTGCGAGTGCGCGTGCTTCGGTGCTGTGGACTGCTCCTCCTGCGGCGGCAGTTCCGACTCGCACGCCTCGGTGGCGGCCAAGTGCTGGCGCGCCAGCGAGTAGCGGCTGGCGTCGAGTGAGTTCTGCGGCGTCAGCAGCTCCTGGTCGTCCACCTCGACTTCCTGACAGATGATGATGTTGCGACCGTCCGCCTTCATCTTCAGCACCTCGATCGGCTCCTGGCACAGTACGCTGCTGCCGCGCCCCTGCGGCGTCGCATCCACTGCCACGTTCACCTTGTGCGGTGGCTTGCGAAAACTGCCGCCGCCAGCGCTGCTGCTGCGTAGCGACGAGAACGTCGGCGACGACGACTTTTTCGACGTCTTCGGGCTGCCACCCGGCGCTCCCTTCGTCTCGGCGCTGACATGCGCCGCCGCTGCCGACATCCAGGCGCACACCTTGGTGTGCGTGTCCACCGTCGAGGTGCTGAGCTGTCGCGTCATCTTGTAGCCATTGATGGGCGAACGCTCCGTCTTCACCGCCTCGTAGGTGTTCGACTTGCGCACTACGTCCATAATGTAGCTGTCGTCGCCGTCGTTCTGCTTCGAGCGCTTCAGCTCGTCGTCGGTGGCGCCGTCGTAGCTCAGTATGCCGCCCAGTTTGCGCTTCATGGTGGTGGCCTTCTTCTTCTTCTGCAGCAGAAACGTCGAGTAGATGACAACGTTGAGCACAATGAACACCACAATCAGACCGATGAGCAGATGAATGGTGGTCTCCGATTTGGCAACTTCCTCCTTGTTGCTCTCGTCCATATTAGCACCGCTGCCACTGCCCTCCTCGGCTGGCTCCGACTTGGCGACGCCGTAAATTGTGCCGCCATATCCGCCCACCGCCGGCACGCCCCCCGGCAGCGCGTTGCTGGGCAGTGTGTTCACGCCGAACAGCTCGTCTTCTGCCTGCTTGGCGATGCCAAAGGTCGGCGGCGCGTTGTACATGTTCTCCGCGGTCTCCACCTGCATTGGAACGCCGTACGCGTACGGCTCCTGCAGCAGCAGCTTCAGTGTGCGCACCGGATCCTCGGCGCCGTTGTCACGCGTGCCAAATTTACTCATGTGGCCGGTGATTACCTCGCTGCCGGTGCGACGTGCCGGGTGGGCGAGCGGCGTGGTGCCGCCGCGTGGCAGCTGCGCGTGCAGAAACGGCTGTCGCTGTATGCTGGCAATTTGGTTGAGTTCGTCGGGCAGTTCTTTATTCCAGAAGTTCATGTAGATTTGGCGATACTTGTAGCCGATTGAAGGTGGAATGCCTTCAGAGTGGAAAAGAAATAGAAAGGAAATGCAGAAATTGAAAATTAAATGCGTCGAAAATTGAATTTGCCAAAAATTACACTGTGCAAGTCGAAAATGCAGACATGGGGGGGACTTACAGAGCGAGTTTTCATAGGTATAGTGAGTTCAGATCCACCAGCCGTTTGGCTGGATTGGCTCTAGTTTAAGAGAAATCCGATTTTGATGTTTGCTCATTTTAGTCGAGTTCGTCGCTTAAGTCTT
The DNA here is from genome assembly GCA_963971225.1 of Melieria omissa. Taxonomy (NCBI): domain Eukaryota; kingdom Metazoa; phylum Arthropoda; class Insecta; order Diptera; family Ulidiidae; genus Melieria; species Melieria omissa. The sequence continues at coordinate 59,144,180 of OZ020267.1, read as the reverse complement.
CGAACTTTTAAATGCTAATAGGTCCTAAATCGTTCCGAATATCGCTTTACTGTCTTCGGCAAGTTTGTAGATATTTTAACGACCAACAAATTTGCTTAAGACACCAATCCAAAAAAAAGACATTCAAACTGTGTAATTGCGATATGTGATTTTTTTGCGCAGCGCAACGTGGCGTATGAGTGATATTTAATTATATTTATATTAGAATTAAATGACACTCATACGCCGCGTTGCGCTGCGCATAAAAATTCACATATCCCAATTACACAGTTTGAACGTATTTTTTTGGATTGGTGTCTTAACCCTTTCCGACATGAAAATAAACCCGTTCTGTATGAATTGTATGGGCTGCAGTCCAATATATTGGGCATTGTGACTGAAAGGGTTAAGCAAATTTGTTGGTCGTTAAAATATTAACAAAGTTGCCAAAGACAGTAAAGCGATATTCGGAACGATTTAGGACCTATTAGCATTTAAACGTTCGAAGACTTAAGCGACGAACTCGACTAACCAAACTTCAAAGTCGGATTTCTCTTAAACTAGAGCCAATCCAGCCAAACGGCTGGTGGATCTCAACTCAGTATACCTATAGAAAAGTCACTCAGCAGGTTCCCCCCATGTCTGAATTTTTGAGGGTAAATTTCACGCACAGTGTTATTATCAAAAATTCATTAAAGCATTGAATATGATTTTGCCAACCGTTGTCGTCAGCACTGCTCACCAATGTTGATGTAGGCCTGCGACCTTTTATTGAACTCGGGCCAGTCCAGGTCATACCGATCCCATTCCAGCGCGTGCAAGTTAATGAAGTTGGCCTTCCAGGGTGCCTTCGGATTGCTGCCAGCAGAGACAAAGAATGAATTTTTATTTTGACCTTCAAGCGGTCGAAGGCATCAGCAGCGCATTTCAAAAGCCAATTACCGGCCAAATCGACCGATAACTGGCCATCGTCACAGTGGGGCGAAGCAATGCGCCGTCCAAAACATGTGAATAAAATTTTATGCCAATTGCATTTGGTTGGCCAAGTTTGCGAAATCTCCGGCCATTTGCGCTGCTGTCATTTGCAAGTCAAACACGCAATGCGAACTGCACGAAAGCGCCGTAATGGAAGAAGTGCAGTAAAAATTCAATTTCTTGCTGCAACTATTGAATTTCCGGGCACAGTCGTGCATTTCGCATTTAAGACCTAATCTGCGCAAATGTGCGGCCAAGATGCCAAGACGCCAAGACGCTGTCGCATCGCTGCGTTGCCGGCTTCCTGCGCCACTTACCCCGTCCTGGCAAAGTTGGTCCAATATGCCATTACCGCCTCGGCGAGCAGCTTCTCCTGCGCGCTGTAGTTGCTGCTGGCGAACGGGCCGGCGGGCGCCAGCGGTGCGCCGAACACGAAGGCCAACTCCTCGCCGGTGATGCTGTGCGGCAGCTGTGCGAGAACGAGAGAGCAGAGATGACAGTGATTTCGTTTTATTTAACTGCCGCTTGCTGGTTTTTACGAACTTGGCGCATTTTCATTTTTGTATTTGCGGGCATTGAATTAATTTTGTGAGTGTGCAATGCGTGCAGTTTGCCAAACTGAATAATCGTAAAAATCGAAATACTTTCACTAATATTCACAACACAAAGCGCACTTACTGCTTGCAGCGAAAATGTTGCAAGTTGCTAAAAAACTAAAAATGTTAGTAGATATAAAAACATTCAATAAAAATATAAAAAAAAAATGCAAATTAAAGTAACAACAATGTTGCACATGCGAAGCAGCCACAACGGCGCAATGCATTCGAAAACATTTTAGTGTTGCACGTAAAGTTTTCTGCTGCAAATACAAACACAACTTTTTAAATTTAATTTTTGTTTTCTAAAATCAAAAATTTATGTCAAAATATGCAACAATTTTTTTTTATTTTTTTTTTAATTATTTGTAAAAATTATTTGCAGCATTTAAACTACAGTTGTCACCTTCAACTGCAATAAATAGAAAATGGAAAACCCTACAATGCACACATCACCTGCAGTGAGAGTTTATTTAATTTATTTTTTTTTAATTCATTTAGCGTTTTGTTTGTGTTGCATAATGGAGTACAGAATAGAACAGAATAGAGGAAACCATGCAAATTCATGGTTCGCATTTAATATTCTCTTTCGCACACATTTCCGCCATTCAGTTTGGGGGACGAAAAATAATAGCAAACGCAATAAAAATCAAACGGTGAAACAGAAATGTATTATTTTAGCAAATTTTCATTTCGTTTGGTTGTTTTAGTTGTGGGGGTTTCTGCGTTTTTTTGTTTTTGTGAAGGATTATTTCCTGTCGCTTTTCAAAATCAAATTTGCAAAACGGAAATTGTGCTAAATTTTATACGAATGCATTTTTGTGTGTTTGTGTTAGTTAACGTATGTATGTATGTGTGGGTGTGTGTTAGTATTTCAGGGTTAGTGCTGTCGATATTTATAATAGTAAGTACTCGGTTCTAAAACAAAAACAGGGTAAAATTAATTTTAATCATATCGATCTTTCTTAAATGAGTTCAAATCACATTGGTACCGAAGGTTTTAATGAATTCGTATTGAATCAAAGTGCCATCCATCCAATCTAATCGTTACCTAATATGCAATAATTGCGTAACTACTAATCTTTTCAGAACTTGATTGATTTTTAATGTAAAAGAATCACGTGTACTTGATTACTAAATTCCCAGACCTACAATTTCTAAATAAGGCAGTATTGAGTAAAACAACGAGTTGTCGAATTGTTGCAAAAAATGTGAAATTTCTGGTAAGAGCAAAATCGTTTTAAGAGCAGTAAGTATTCGGTTCTATTGAGATCGGTTGGACTTGCTTGCCAAAAGAATGACTAAAGTTCCTTTCTGGAAGAAAAACATGAAGTTTCTCGTACGCAAAATTGTTTTAAGAGCAGTAAGTATTCGGTTCTAATGAGATCGGTTGGACTTGCTTGCCAAAAGAAGGACTTAAGATCTTTTCTAGAAGAAAAACATTAACTGTTTGGTAAGCAAAATCGTTTTAAGAGTAGTAAGTATTCGGTTCTAATGAGATCGGTTAGACTCGCTTGCCAAAAGAATGACTAAAGTTCCTTTCTAGAAGAAAAACATTAACTGTTTGGTAAGTAAAATCGTTTTAAGAGTAGTAAGTAATCGGTTCTTACAAGATCGGTTGGACTTGCTTGCCAAAAGAATGACTTAAGATCTTTTCTAGAAGAAAAACATTAACTGTTTGGTAAGCAAAATCGTTTTAAGAGTAGTAAGTAATCGGTTCTTACAAGATCGGTTGGACTTGCTTGCCAAAAGAATGCCCAAATATCCTGTCTAGAAGGTCGATTCTCTCATTTAGAATTCGATTCTAGTGATGATTCTGAGCAGAATCAGTCCTTAACCCTTATGTGTGTGATGGGGTACCCGGGTACCCAAATCACTTTAATACTGAAATTTTATATACTTGCAGATAACATAGAAAGTTGAAACTTCATGACAACTCCCAAAATGGTATTATGCATTTATTTTGGAATGTTTAATTCCATTTAGTTGCTGGGGCACCCGGGTAACCCAACACATTTCTTATGGAATTGCATGGATTTCTTAGATTTTTCTTGTAAGTAAAACTTTCTAAAGCAAATAATTTGTAATAGAACAATTTTATCAACAAAAAATGGCAGCCGCTTTATTTGTTTGGGCTCGTAAAGGTCGGCTAGCATCGTTATCGCAAACTGTAAAACGTAAAAATGTTTTGAACCTGTCGAAAGACAGCTTTAAACTTAGCAAAAACGGCAAAATGTCTTACAGTGCGAACAAAAAGTGAGACATTTTCATACGATTTGTACTGGGGTATCCCATCACATGAGTAAGAGTGTTCTTTTTTAGCACACACACTAGAGTTAAAGAGAGTAATCGGTTCTTAAAGTAACCAAAAACTCTGAAAATATAACTCCTGACCATAAGAAAGAGTCGAAGCAATTGCAGTATCGATGCAGAATCGGATCGTCACTGGTATTCAATATGAAGCTGAACTTGTTTCCAGTATCTAATGGTTACTGGTAATTGATAATAAGTAACTAGTTGTAGTTAAGTAATCAAAATCGAATGCGGACTTTTAGAAAGCTTTTTAAAGTATCAGTTCAAGCCCTAAACCAGTGATGACCTTTCTGCTGAATTTATGTTGACAATTACATTAAATCAAACGTCAAAAAATACAAAGGAGCCAAAGTAGGATTTGCAAGAACAAATTTCCGATTCTTAGAGCATTTTGGAATAAGAAATTTTTTGTAAGAAAATGCCACAAAAATTTATTATTGAAATTAAAGATATGTCTTCTTTGAAGGTCACTTACAAGAACCAAACACTGCTCGAATTTTAAACTCATTGCCATGAGTGAAGTCAAATTTATTACGAAAATCGTGTTCAGATTGCCAGCAGTGTCATCCCTAATGTCCTGTCATGAATGTATTTTTGCTTTTGCTTCAATAAATTTCTATATGTATAGTTTTTTCTCTATGAACTAAGCGCGTACAAGTCTAGTTTTGTAGGAATTTCATTGTTATTCCGAATGCACAAAATTTTTGCTTTATGCGCAATATTCGAATGTTTTTTAGCATTTATCAAATATTTTGAATTGCTGTGAGTAATCAAAGGTTGTTGTTGGTTACTGCCGTTGCATACAAACAGGTATTTACTATAGATGACAAAATTATTGTGTTGGTTTGATAGTAATTCTGTCAGTAGGAGTGTGGAAAATGTCCGAGTCAAGGAACACAAAATTAGCCCTGAAAGACTAAAATGAACTCTGATTTTTGCTATATTTTACTATCGTTTAGAAATGACAACACAACAAGAGTTCAATAACAGCTAATTTGAAGCTATCGCAGCTTCATGGCGATCGTTCAGTGTTCAGCTTAGTGATCCTATTTGTGTTTCAAATTATTAATAAAATCAAATTAATTATTCATTAAACCTGAATAGTTCTAAAGTGAACTATTGACATTAAAATCAAAGTGAAATTCATGAAATTGTGGAGTGAAATCGATCCAATTTAGTTGGAATGTTGAACAGCGATGATGAAGGCTTCAAAAAATGATGACAGGATATTGTGTTGTTATGCTTGTGTGGTCACAAGCAAATTCAATTTCACATTTCACATGAAATCAAGTGAATCTGGCCATAATTCATACTTATGTATATATGTGTGTGTATATATATTTTCAATAAATTTTGTAATTGTTATTCATTTCCCAAACATTTCAAGCACCCACACACCCACACACACACCCACACACGCCAATATTCGTTAAGCAGCAATGTCCAAAATAATATAAAAATTGAATAAATAAATAAATACTAAAACCAAAAATATAAAAAAATATTGAACAACAAGCAACAAAATTTAATTTGCCGAAAAGTGCGCCCAGTCCATTTGACATGGCAGAGCCGCTGTTTTTCGCTCAACACTCAGGACGCGTTTTCATTGCAAATGGCATCCAAATAATTTTGTTTACTGTTTCCATGTTATTTTTTACTTTGTGCCTTGTTTTGTTATTTTTCTATTAGCGGATTTTGTTTGCAAATAAAATGTAAATGCATTTGTTGACATCGCTCGAGCGACGAGTGCTAATGGAGCGAACTCAACTTGCGTCCTGTTTGACCCCACGCAGTGTCGCCATTTGGTTCTGTTTCGTGCTGATTTGTCCGTTGCCGGTTCGATTTCAATTTCTGTTTGCTTGTCGCTGTGCAAGGTCCACACGCACTCATGCGGCGCGCACATCAACGCGTGGACACGTCGACCACGCAATTTCGTCGAGTACACGAATTCTGCTTCCGAACAAGCTGCAGATTTTTCATAAATATACAAGTTATAAAACAGTCACGTCTCGCTTGATTTTCGCATTATTTACAAAAGCGAGAAACCAAAAGCAGAGAAGCGACAACGCAAAAATCTTTAAACACACACAGAGAGATAAGAGGGGAAAAAGGTATAACCCAGATAAACATCCATAAGAACATTCGTCCATACAGATGGACAAATTACGGAGCGTCAAACGGAAACGGACATGACACACCGACACACGCACAGCGACGGACACGGAAACAGCAGAAATGAAGTTATTACGCGCGGTCCAAGTTTGTTTGCGCTGCTTTAAAGTTTCTCTTTGCTGGGCGCAATGTTTTTGTTGTACATTTTTATGTTGTTGTCGATTGCTTGCTACTGTCCGTCGCTGACAAGTTGTGCGGGCGGATGTGCGCGCTCATAAGTGTGTGTGTGTGTATGGGTTTTGTCAATATTTGCGCTGTGCATTGCGCGGATACGGATAAAGCTTGAGCGTATCCACGCGACTGCCGCCGGGCGAGTGTGTGCGGAAAATGAAAATTGCGCGCGCCAAACTGTTGCGGCATCGTTGCGGGTGCGAACGCTTGCTGGCTTTGTTGCAGTGCGTTGCCGTCTTGCAACGCAAGGACACAGGCATGTGCATGCAGCTGCTACCGCATGGTGGCAGAAGTGCGAGGAACTTCACACCCATACACACACACACTCATACTCACACTCAGGCGCATGTTGAAAGAGGTATAAAAGAAGCGGCGCGCTCAAAAGCGTTAAAGTATGAAATTGATTTGGTTACGCTAACGAGACAAGTGCAAAGCGACGGTGCACCGAGGGACAGGAGTGACGAGCGCAAGAAGTTTGCTCTAAATGGCAGAAGAACGTTATTGAGTGCAGTATATTGGCTCTTTGAAGAAAGCGAACAAAGTTTTGCACTGAACAAAGGACTTTAATAAAAGCCAAAATGCTTTTAAAATGCACTTTTGGCTTCACATGGAAACAGCAGCAATGTAGATGTGAGTCTAAGTTAATGGGTTCTTTTAGTTATACAGAAGCAGATATATAGAAGTTGGTTTGGAGGACGATTTTGATACAGCAGTAAATACCTTGAATTGTTGCTCAGTGACTTTTGAGTCAAAGTTTCTGAGGACTTTGCAGTCAATGTTATGCATACACAATTTTTTATGAAAATCCAAACCTGACTTGGTTTGGGATTCCTTTGTGCAAATTTGAAATTGTTTTACTTTTTTTATATTTCATCCTTTTTTATTATTTTTAATATATATTATTTTTAATATATATATATAATTATATATATTATTTCTAAATTTATATTTTTTTTATTTTTTATTTTTTTTTTATTTTTAATTTTTTTTTTATTTAAATATTTTTATATATATTTGTTCATATTGTCCTTTGCTCAAATTTGAAATTTTTTTAAAATATTTTTTATATATTATCCTTTTTTATTTTTTATATTTGTACATATATTTTTATGTTTTTTTAATATAAATATATATTTATATATATAATATATCCTTTACTTATTTTGTAATTTATTTTTTTTATTTATTTTTATTTTTTTATTTTATTTTTTTTATTTATTTATTTTTTTATTTATTTATTTTTTATACCTATTAATATATTTTTTATTATTTTTTTAATAAAAAAATAAATTATATATATTTTAATATTTTTTTATATATTTTTTTCATATTTTTTATTTATTTATACACCGAGTTTTGCCATTTTCTCATCAATATTTATAACAAAATAATATTGACCACACAAAAACTTTGAATGAACAAATTTCCCAGGCGCCAACAGCAGTCGAACGCATAAAAGTCTGCAGCGCAAAGTTGGCCAAAAATCCGAAACTGCGCAAATCTGTTTTGTTTTGGCTTACAAATATTTAATACGTTTCACCATGTTGCTTTTGCCGAGATAAACTTGCGTGCTGCCACTTTGTCTGTTTTCTTTGTTGTTTTTTTCTATTAGTTGTATTTGTTTGTTGTTGCTTGTTTGTGTGCATACTTGCGAATTTACTGCACATGCGACTCGCCTCAACTCGACTCGACTCCAAGCAGCCGGAGCCAGCCAAATCAATGCTTAACCTCTCAAGCGAGAGCGAGTTGAGCAAGTTTGAAATTTTCAAAATATTTATTTGAAAATATTTGCACCACACTTTGCGCACTTTGTAGCCGCATGAATTATTGATGCGAAAATGTTGCCAACTTTTCTGTGCGTGTGTGAGTAAAATTTGTAATGGTTCCCAGTAAATGCACTTCGATTGCCGAAATTCCACGCATAGTTTGCATATTGCAAAGCGAAATATTTTCGAGTACGTTGCCGTTGTTTAGCATAAATTCAGTCATAAATATGAAGATAAGCTGTTGGCAGAAAATTTCCCATCTCCTTGGCTCGAAATTGGCAACAGGTAAAAGTAAATCTGGCAATTGGGGAATTTCGTTTCGGCCACAATGTCTTGGTTTGGTTGCGAAGCAACACAATTTGGAACAAACCAACGAACGAAAATGTTGGTTATTTTGTCAGTGGAGGAGGAAGTGAAAAACGCACTGTTGAGGCAAGTTTGAGTTTGACTTTTTGTTATTTTATTTTTATTTGTTATTTTTTAATGGATTAAAGTAAAGTAACACTGCAGTATGAGAAGTGATTTTGAGAATTTCGTTGAAATATGAAAGATTTCTTTTATTTATGGACAAATATTTGGTTGCAAAAATTTCAGGCATGTCGAAGCGATTCTTAATTATTTTTGTTTTTGCTGGGAAAAACATAGCAAATCTGTTGAAGTTTATTTTTGAAGGCTTATTCGTTAGTTAACATATAGAAAATTATTTAAAAATCAATAAATCTGCTTACTTGAAAAACAGCTTAATTTGTGTTCCTGAGTAAGATTTAATTTGAATTATTTAAATAAATAAAATAAAATAAAATAAAATAAAATAAAATAAAATAAAATAAAATAAAATAAAATAAAATAAAATAAACTAAAATAAAATAAAATTAAATTAAATTAAATTAAATAAAATTAAATAAAATTAAATAAAATTAAATAAAATAAAATAAAATAAAATAAAATAAAATTAAATTAAATAAAATAAAATTAAAAAAAATAAAATAAAATAAAATAAAATAAACTAAAATAAAATAAAATAAAAAATAAATAATCTTCTTTGTTATTTACTTGCACGTAGTTTGATACTCTTCATTCTACAATGTAATGGTTGAAAAATGAAATCGTTTTTATCTTCTATCTTTTTTTTTTTTAATTTGCACCAAACCAATTGAAAGCCGAGTAAATTTTCTAGATTTGAATAAAATTTTAAGTCCAATTTACATCCTGAAAAGTGTTTTCTCACATCACTGATCCTGACTTTATCAAAAGTCAGATTAGGTCAGCTGTTTAGTAGACTGGATGAAATCGTGCAGTAAGATTTTTAGATTTCGATGCTCCGCAACTTCTCATTTTATGCGGTTTGGTGAAAAAGTGTATGAGCCAAAAAATTTTGGGGCTAGGAAAGGGCTAAATGGCGTCGCATCGAGGTCAAAGTTCACAAAAAAACCTGGAAAATTCGACAAATTGCTCCACAGCTGCTCAGAAGTTGCTCTTAGAGGGTTAAAATCTATGACTGACCCCTCTAGTTTTCCTTACTTAACATTTCTTTTGGGGCTCCCATACAAAATAGTCGTTTTTATTGCTGCCAGGTTGCCCCCCGATGTATAAAATGTTTGACTGACACCCATTTATTTTCTCTTCTGAATGTTTTTTCCAAACATACCTACCCGCTAACTCCAAGTCTTAAGGGAGCTGCCATACAAAACTGGCCATTTTCTATGCCATTGGCTCCCCACTTACAAATGTAGTAGTTAAGTAAACGAGAAAACATCGTATCTCGAAAACTACTAAAACGATTTAAATAATTTATTCAGCGATCGCTAACATTCTTGAGTACAAAAAATACAAAATTAATTAAGGTTCAGAAATTCGCCACCAGAGGGCATCTCCCATACGATGGGATTTGTGACGTTGTCAACTTTAGGGTTTCTACAAAGTAAAAATCAAAATGTATTGTCGAAACCCAATTAACCTCCCCATTTTGAATATGTCTGATTCTAGGCTAAAGTCAACAGAACATTTCCATATTTCTTTCCACTAAAATTTAAAACCTAGTCAACAGTCTTTTCTGCTGCATACTCTGCGACACAGCCCATAGTTGAGTCCATTCCAACTGCTGAACCTTGCTTACCGTTCAGAATCTGCCTTCAGTCGAGTACAGTCAACACTTTAGTGCAGAAAACTATCGTCTCACATCTATCTAAGGCCTCGTTGATACTCCAGTCTCCAATGCAATTTCAAATTTGTTCTACAGTTCGAAATCTGCCATCTTCTCTCTCCAAGTCAAAGCGGTAAACATTGTTAATACTTTAATTCCACCTAATTTTACTTTCTGGTTACCATTTGTTCAAATATTGCAGCAAATCTCAAACTGTTGTAGTAGGACATATTTTTTGTTTATGTCTTTTATATTTGTTTCAGCAGTTCAAACATGAACCGAAGCCTTGCACAGTGTCTGCTGCTGTGTACATGTGGAGCACATGTTCGCAGCGCCGCAGCACTCCCCGCTTTCATGTACTTGTTTATTGCGCTCAAATGATGCGGCCGCTTCTCTCAAATAGTTGTTTGCCAGTTGGCGCAAACTTTACATTGTTTTGTGGTTCGTTGCTGGTGTGTCCTTTTCGAAAATGTTTTGTTATTCTGCGAGCATACAAGTGCAAAGAAATTGCGCCATGTACACGCATACAACTTGAGAATTTTGTTTGCTGCCGAGTTGGACAGCTGCCAGTGCAAACAACAATTGCGCCAGTGCGCCGAAAATCCTTGCCGCCAAGTGGCAAGTCTCCATTTGCCGAATCGAGAGTTGCAAACAGCTAACTGGGCTTAGTTGAGAAAGTGTGGCGTGTGCCTTTGTTGCTGATAATAAAACAAAGTTCACGAGTGGATAAATAAAATATGCACAGCATAAATAAATAGTTGTAAAAAACAATAACAGGGCAACTCGCAACTCCCAACTCGACCGATTTGCCTGGCTGGAGGCGCGCCCACGCGATTGCGCCGCCTGCTGCGCACTGATTTCGGCCCATGTGACTTGTTTCCCATTTGCCTGGCGTCGGGGTTTGTTTGGCATTCAAAATGTTTTTGTGTGATGCCTGGTCGTCATAAAGCATTAAACATATAAAGGCTTGTCTGCTGCTTGGTCGTTGAAATTTTATTTAAACGGCTTTTTTGTTTGGCCTCAAGCCAGGCCTGGCCGCGAGACGCGTGGCGGCACAGTGTCATAAATAATTTGCTGTCACTCGTTGTAGTATTTATTATTTTATTTGTTGCTTTCTTTTTTGTAGTTGTTTTCTGTTAAACGCAACACACACACACACAAGGCACCAAGATGCTAAAGTATTTTAAAGAAAAATTACAACATAATGGAAATTAATGATATGAAGTTGGGTGACATGGTTTTTGCTGCGCATTTTTCTGCCTTGGCCGGCTGCCATACGAGAAGTTCTTGCCCGTTTCATGTTTTTTCATTTATTTTTGCTGGCGGCCGACCGCTGTTCGGGAGCTTAAATATATGAAATTGGTAAAATTATGACAAACATTTGAGGACACGAGCACACTTAAAGCCAAATTGAGATTTATGCCGATTGGTGTGTCGAGCGGCGAAAGTAGGTGAAGCGAGTAAATTTTGATTTGTTCGGTCGAAAAAGGAAATCGTATAATAATTCGATGCCTCGGGACACAGACGAAGCTGAATGGTTGAGTGTGTTTGTGAAACCTATACATGAAATTTTATTATCCTGCGACTTGTTTATATCCTGCGACATGGCCAGGGGTTAGTTGCTGTGCCAACTTTCGATTTCGTTCATTGTTTAGTTGCTCTAATGTCCAAAGTCAGTCAGTCAGTCTTAATAGAGAGTAGACTGTGTCACTTCAGGCAGGATTACATATATCTGCGTCATTGAATAAATCAGTTTGTGCGACGTAGAATTATTGCTAAGAAACAAAAAGTCCTTTTTGACGGAATAATCTATTTTCATCTGCATGCTAACCATTTCTGACTAAATGGCGGAACAATCGACTCGTTATTTATGAATGGTATTTGCGCAAATGTCGAAAATCTGCTATTCATTTTCTTGTTCTTATTATTTTGAACAGTAGTGCAAAGTTACCGAATGCCATTAAACATTTAAACGCTGCCAAAGTTTAGTATGGTTGACGTAAATAAACTACACGACGCAACTACAATTTGTCAAGCAACGCTGCGGTACGCTTCGCTCGCTGACGGCCAACGACAGTAGATAAATTAGTTGTTTGTTGTTGTTTTCATAGAAGTCGTAAATGTTATGGGCGCCGGCTTAGCAGCAGACAAATCAATTCGCCGACTTTATTAGCAGCTCAGCAAAACAAAGCGATAAAAATAAAAATGAAAACGAGAATAAAGACACCAACAACAAAAAAGTACAAATAAACATAAAAGTGAATGTTCGCATGCGGCTGCGATTCGATTGCTACACGCGGCTCATTTAACTGTTGAATTAGTGGCGCCAAAGGAGTCGGGGGAAAACTTTGACGGCGCACTTGTGGCGTTCAATGGAATTTTAATTAATTTTATTTAAAGTGCCAAAACGATTTCGCTCCAGCAGCGAATGCAATGTTCGATTCCTCGTTGTAGTTGGTGTCTTGTAGCGCGCTTTGACAGCCTGACAGCCTCACAGCGGAAAAAGTACGCACAGCAAGTTTGAAAAAATGCGTCAAATAACTCAAGTCTGCAAATGACGTTTCGCAGCTTCGAGCCGGCAGTGGAGTGGGCGGGTGTGTGTAGTATCGCAGTATGGCGTCCGGCTCTGCTGTCTTGGGCAATCAGCGAATAACTGCGCTTGAAATACACACAAAGCTGAACGTTTCAAGGCAACGCAAGGTTTGTCGTATTGCTTGATTTATTGATTAAAAAAAAACTAATGGTGGGGAGAATCATTGGCAATAGACTGAAGGCTCATGAAAATGCTAAGTGGTGAGTTGATGGCAGTATTAAAAATTGTTAAGTACTACTTAATGTTATTACATAAATAATTTGTAGAAGTGCTCCGTTCAAGTTTTTTGGGGTATCGCGTGAGTTTTGAAATAAAATAAAATAAAATAAAATAAAATAAAATAAAATAAAATAAAATAAAATAAAATAAAATAAAATAAAATAAAATAAAATAAAATAAAATAAAATAAAATAAAATAAAACAATGTAAAATAAAAAAAAATAAAATAAAATAAATTAAAAAAAAAATAATAAAATAAAACAATATAAAATAAAAAAATAAAATAAAATAAAATAAAATAAAATAAAATAAAATAAAATAAAATAAAATAAAATAAAATAAAATGAAATGAAATGAAATGAAATGAAATGAAATGAAATGAAATGAAATAAAATAAAATAAAATAAATTAAATTAAAATAAAATAAAATAAAATAAAATAAAATAAAATAAAATAAAATAAAATAAAATAAAATAAAATAAAATAAAATAAAATAAAATAAAAAAAAATAAAATCAAATAAAACTATGTAAAATAAAAAAAATAAAATAAAATGAATTGAAAAAATAAAATAAAATAAACTAAAATAAAATAAAATAAAATAAAATTAAATAAACAAATTAAAATAAAATAAAAAAAATAAAATAAAATAATATAGTAAAATAAACCAAAATAAAAATAAAGTGATATAAAAAAATTATTATTATTTATTTAAAATCTATCTACCAACTTTCCAGTTCGGTGCATTAAAGCAAAACTATTTCATTTTATTGCTAATGTCTTTTGTTGCTTTCAAACCACCACAGTTCGTGAGTGCCACCAATGTTGATTGTTTTATCAAAGCAAAGCATGCAATGGTCGTTTTGTTCCAAAAGATTTAACCGCTTACGCGCAAATATTTGCATAAATTTGAGATGAATAAATAATTTCTTTGGTTTGTTAATTGTTGTTTGCCAAAGCACAGCACCAAAAATAATTGCTCAAAAAATTATAAATGGCACAAAGCACAAGCCAAAATAATGAACCAAAAAATACAAATATCGCCTAAATATGCACAACACAGCCGCAGGCAATTTGCCAGCGGCGGCGCTTTTGTTGCGCGGCTTTGTGGCCGCGCGCGAGTACTTACGCTGGCGTGCGGTCCTGCGGCGCTATTATGCCCGAACACATACATATAATTGCGGCGATTCACGTCAGCATGAAATAAGCCGGTCTGAATTAGTGGCCCCACCACGCGCGCATCCGAGAGAATGTCGAGCACCACATCGCGATGCTCCAAATTGGTCGCCTTCATGGGATTGTTGTACATGTCCTGGTATCTGCAAGTCAACAACAAAACAATAACATTAACACCAGCCATAACAGTGCCAACAAAAGCCACATCAGCACTTGCAAAGACAATCGCGAGGGGCGCACAATGTGTGTGTGTGCGGCGCTGCCACCTAAATGCCGAATGGAGCTTCATTTTTGAATATGAACCGTTTAGATTAGAAAATAGCGTTTTTGTATGCAAATAACCATAGCTTACTGCCATGTCTCGTGTGTGTGTGTGTGTGTGTGAGCGAGTGTGTTTTTTTTTTTTTTTTTTTTTTTGATTATAGAGATGGAAAGCATCGAAAGCCAAAACCCCGTCAGTGTGGGACTTTAACCTCACTAAAACCACCTCTTTCTCGTCCTTTAGCCCGCCCGGTACTACCGTTAGGTTTTTCGTCGGGAGGAGGGTTTAAGCGCTAGGCTCAATCGTCTGTCGACTGTTCGACGTGGTCACAGTACGAGTATGATTTTTTACTACCTACATCTGTTGCGCTGTCTTTCAGCAGCCCGCAAAACCGCAATGACCTCAGCTGCCATATTACAGGCTGCGTCCCATTTCGCTTTTGCTGACGTCATATGGGCTACCAAGTTTTCCGGCGTCGGTTGCTCACCGAAAACCGCCGATAGTTCCTGTCGATCCCTATTGAACCGAGGACATACAAAGAAGACGTGAAAAGCGTCCTCATCTACCTCCGTACAAATTTCGCAGAATGGCGAGGAGTCCCTTTTAAACCGGTAAAGGTATGCCCGGAAGCACCCATGTCCACTTAATATTTGGGTTAAGTAGAAGTCTACTTCTCCCCACTTCCTGTTGATCCAGCCTTTAAGGTCCGGGATCAAGCGATGTGTCCAGCGTCCGTTCTGCGCCGTGTTCCACTGGTGTTGCCATTTTTGCGTACTGCTGCGCCGCAGCTCGTCGCGGAAGTCCTTCCGTCGCTGACCCGCAGGGGCTTGCTGCGCCGACTCTTGCGCCAGGATGTTGAATGGGCACATTCCCGCTATCACCAGCGCCGCATCCTCTGACACTGTGCGAAAGGCAGAACACACGCGGAGGGCGCACAGGCGGTAGGCTGATCTCGCCTCTCTACCATATGATCTGTGGTTAAGCGCCTGGTGCCATATTGGGGATCCATACAGAAGTGTGCTTTTTACTACTCCAGCCAGTAGCTGTCTGCATCTTTGCCTTGGGCCCTTTGTGTTGGCCATTAGTCTTGCAAGGCCTGCGGCGGTTTTGGCCGCTTTTTTGCTTGCATTCTCGAGGTGGTTTTTGTACGAAAGCCTTGAATCAATTAATATCCCGAGATATTTTACCACTGGCTTTGACGTGATGTTGTGTTCACCGACCTTTATTGTGACTGTTTCTAGCTTTTTCCGGCTAGAAATCAGAACTGCTTCAGTTTTGTGTTCTGCAAGCTTCAACATTGCGCTGCTTAGCCACGACTGGATTATCTGCACCGTTTCATTTGTGATCCGCACAATGTCGCGTGTGTGTTTTGCCACTATAACAACCGCTATGTCGTCTGCAAAACCAATAATTTTTGCTTCGCTAGGGATATTTAGTCTCAACACTCCGTCATACATTATATTCCAAAGCAGGGGCCCCAGCACTGATCCTTGGGGCACTCCACCTGTCACTTTGTATTTCTTACAGCCGACTTTGGAATCATAGAAAAGCTGCCTGTCTGTAAAATAACTTTCGATCAGCCTTCTTAAATACTTCGGAATGTTTCTCATTCTTAGGATTTCCGTGATTTGTGCCCAGTGCGCGAGCGAGTGTGTTTGAGTGTGTTCGAATGTGTGTAGGTGTTCGGCTGCTCGGCTGTTTGCCGTTGCGGTTTGGGGCAAAAGCGGTTATTTATGCGCGCGCAAACAAGAGCGAGCCAGGACCTATGTTAACTTGTTGTTACTTTTTGTTCAAGAAAAGTGATTGCATAAATTAGGCGGCGCGTGTGTGTTGGTAAACACACTTTCAGCACCCTAAATACGTAAATAATTGAAGGCTTGGTTTTTTGCGCCTACGAATTGGCATGAGGCCAACAGCTGCGCACTGCGTTTGTTGTCAGTGTAATTTAAGATTATTTAAGCATAAATAAACAATAGACTTTCCCCGAGCGTAACCCTTCGTTTAGCACTGTTATCGGCATCGTTGGGTGTCGGTGTGCTTAAAGACCAACGGGCGGCATTTTATCGCTGCGTGCCAATTGCTGTTCGCTGCGGCAGTAAATTGAAAATGTTCGCATTAAAATTTAAATAAGGGACAGTGTGAAGGTTATGCTTTAGGCAAATGCATTCATTTTTCATTTCTCATAGCTCAACAATTTATAATGTTTATTTTGGAATTTATGTCACTCATACGCCCCGTATGCACACAATTAGCTTTGAATCATTGCTCGGAGCATGAGCAATCTGACACTCTTAAGACTGCCATTGTTGTGGCAGTGTCAGTGTTGCATCCAAATGACTTCATTACATTGGCCACAGTGTCAATTCAAGCTGTCGAGCTGACAATATGGCCAGTATTGTCGGGCCGTGTCATGCGGAACGTTGCAGCCATTGAGCTGCTGGTGTGAGGTAAAAATATGCGCTGCTATTTGCATAGCTTTCCCAAGGTTTCGACCAGAGAAAATACACACACACATGGACACTTATGGACATGTCATTTGCATAAAACTTTAAATGCGGTGACCACAGTTGAGAATATAGTTGAGAATTGGAAAGTTTGTAAGAATGGTGCGAAAAATATTCAGAAATGTCCTGGACAAATATATACTTTTGTACTGAGAAACTAAATTGGAGCCAATTAGTATATTTTTTTAGAACTTGTATGCTATTTTGTTAGGCAAAACAAAACCCAGCAGTCATATAATTTCATCTGATCTATTTCACGAAATCGAACAGTAACTACTTGCTTAGTAACTTTTAGTTGCTTGACTACATCTGGCTTTGTTCAAGATGGAATTTCACATCTAAAAGCTTTAGCGACTTCGAACTGTTTTCTCGATTTGACTTCCCTCTATGACTAAAATTCAATTTGAAAGTTTTTGAAAAGTTTACAGGGCGTTTTATCTGATGAAATCACTACTCTTAAGGACATTGTTTCATGTAATACTGCATTTCTGGTCACCACACATAATACTCACACACCTACATCATCAGCTGCTTCATCACCTTGGCGTGTGTGCTGAGCGCTCGAGCAAATCCTCAAGTAATGCATGAAGTGCTTCATGGTGTTACCACTAATGCATTCGGTTGCATGCCACATGTCAGCGCAAGCAACACAGACATGTCCACTGAGTGTTTAGAGTTCAATCTATATATGCTCCATGTATAAATATTTTTCCTTATTTCCTCTTCTGTCGTTCGCTATTGAGGTTTTTATCTTGTAATGCTACACACGCACACACACGTATAACACATTCTCCGATTCATACACACACACAGAATGATACATTCGAATGATACATAATATTGCAGTATGTTTGTACAAGTGTAGCTCTGCTGCTCTCAATGTAAGTGCGGAAATCTTTAAAAAGCCATAAGTGCAACCGGAAATCAACTGTGTTCTGAATACTTGAATCAAGTATTTGTTTATACTCGACGCTTTGCGGCAGCCAACAACCAAATTGCAATGAGTGTGTGTGTTTGTGTGTATTTGTAAATGTCGCCATGACAGCGCCATAATTGCGTTTATATCATTGCGTTGCCATGTGACACTCGCACGCTGCATGGGGCGTATGAGTGATATTAAATTTTATGCAGCGAATAATTGATATTTAATACGATTTATGCGCAAAGTTGTATGCTGCAATTTATGTGCTGTGGCTTCCGTAACTCGTGTGCGTATGTGCCTTTTATTTCGTTTGTGTTTTAACTTGAAATCACAGCTTGGCGTTGCAAGTGGCGCCGAAGTGCTACGCTGTCATTTAAATTTGATAAAATGTCGTTGAATACTCTGAGCATTATTTGCCTGGGAATACAAACCATATTTGAATGTGTTGATGCTGAGTTATGCAAAATCACTATAAGCCGAGTAGCTTCACAGCACCATTGCCCAATGTAAACAATGATTAATATTACCTTTGGGTATTTTGTTCGTTTCGCTCGGTAATGCTTCGATGAAGCCAAGCTTTGTTGGTTTTGCGTAAATAAATAAATTGAATATTTACGAAACTCTCCGTAAGCATTACAAATGTATTTTATTTGATTTTATTGCAATTCATTTGCAATAATAAAATTTCTGGATAACTGTCAGGCATTAAGTAGCAGAAAATTTTGGACAACAATTGTGATATTTTGGAATTTTCAAATTGGAAATTTTCTTATCATTTATAGTTGCTTTTGTTGTACAGCGTTTTGTTGTTGTGTGCGTTGTAGAGATTATGTGGCTGCTTAAAATATTTTGACACCTTAAGAGGAATAATAGGAATTTTTGGCAATAGAGAAATATTTTAAATAGGCATAAGAATTTAAGGAGAAAAAGCTGCATATTTGAGTATTTAATATGAAATGTGTTTCTTTTAATATTTCTATTGATGAGGATTGCCGAAGAATTTTGGTTGCTTAGTTCGATTTAAGAAATTTTATGGAAATTTGAATGTCAATGTATTCACCACCTTTTCTCTGCTATTATGTCTTTCCAGGTGGATGGATGGATGGAACGTGAGGGGAAGCCGAGGAAATAATCTAAGGGAGGTGAGTACCTCAAGCACTCAGGCTTTATAGCCTATTGTACTTGAGGCGCAGGAAAGAAGTTGATAAGTTGGGAATGGGAAAAGAAAAGAGAAAGTTGGTGGAAAGGAAGCGGGGGCTATGAGTTCGTCTGTGCAAATTTCCCGTACTCATTAATGAATCTGAGGAGATCACACAGTGTGAGAGAATGAACTTCGTACATTCTCATAACATCTGAACCCAG
This sequence comes from Melieria omissa, assembly GCA_963971225.1. Taxonomy (NCBI): domain Eukaryota; kingdom Metazoa; phylum Arthropoda; class Insecta; order Diptera; family Ulidiidae; genus Melieria; species Melieria omissa. The sequence continues at coordinate 59,125,028 of OZ020267.1, read as the reverse complement.
CGTGCGCAATCTCGTTCTAGAGAAGGCAGGACATGCACAGAGAAAGTGATCTGTGCTATCTACCTCCTTAAGGCAAGACAAACAAGTCGGATCTTCGATGATGCCAATGTTGGCCATATGTCGCCCCCACAGATTGTGACCTGTGATTAACCCGACCATTCTCAGCTTCTGGAGGGAATTCCCTGCTTTCCTGTTCGGGCTTTTCACAAAACACTTGGCCGTTTAACAGCTTCCCAAGCTAGACAAACGTTTTCTATGTAGGTTATTTACATAGGATTTGATCCAGTCCAGGGTTCCTGCTAGACTGGTGCCGATTATTGGTTCTGGTCCCATGGGTGTACACGCTAATCCACAGTTAGCCAGTTCATCGGCAGTTTCGTTACCTACAACACCGCAGTGTCCCGGAAAACAGATAAGTTAGAGCTTATAACGTCTCGCGACTAATTTTAGCTTCATCTTACATTCTTGGACAATCTTAGAGGTCACACGCGCGTTCTCCAGGGCCTTAAGTGCAGCTTGACTGTCACTACAGGCTCTTATATGTTTCCCGCACCATTTCCTCCCGATTATCTATTCCGCTACCTTCAGAATGGCAACGATTTCCGTCTGAAAGATGGTAGTCAGCCCACGCAGTGAGTAGTAGCAGTGGACACTTCCATTCAGGTGACATCCAGCTCCAGTACCTTTATCGGTCTTGGATCCGTCAGTGAAGAAAATACCCGTCAGATTCCCTAGCATGGCCTCTGGGTTGACCCATTGGCCGCGCGTTGGGAACCTCACTTCAAAGTTTCTCCCAAAGGATACTACGGGTATTAGGTAATCCTTAGGGGTCAGCAGCAACCGATATTGCGCTGACAACCTCTTAAAGATTTCTCTATGACCCGAGCCCTTGTTGTTGTGCCAGTATCCATAGGAATACAGCCGACATGTAGCTTTCATCACCTCCTCTTGAACTTTTAGATCCAGGGGAAGCAGGTCAAGCATGGCATTAAGGGCATCACTCGAGACAGTGCTCATGGCACCCGTTATGCATATACATACACTTCTTTGTAGTCTGTTCAGAGCCAAAGCTGTGGACTTAACCATTGTTCGTCTCCACCAGACTACCGATGCATACGTTATTATGGGCCTAAGGAGTGCGGTATATATCCAAAGGACCACCGCAGGATTCAGGCTTTCCCAGGTAGTCTTAAGTGCAATACGAGGCTAAAACTGTATGCTTGAAGAACTTTTTCAAGATAGTTTCTTGACTTATCCTCACACTCTCTGCACTCAGTCATTCATCTAAGATACAATGAGGCAGGGAGATACTTACAATCTTAACAATTTCAAAGAGAAAAGCTAAAAAGAGAAAAGACTCACATGTAGAGTGCTTGTCGCCTGAAAAAACAAATGTCGTATGTCTTACTAGGCTCAATAGAACATACGACATTCGTTTTCTGAGGCGACGTGCTTTTGGTATTCTATTAGTTGTAAAAAATTTAATTGATGTTTATTATAAAAGCGACCTATCAATCTTTTTTATGGTAAAGAAAATGTAGGTAAGTGGAAGAGGCTGCTTTCAGAAATCGACACGAAAGCGCACAAAGGCCATTTGACCTGCTGAGATACTCCAAATTATGTTCTACTTAAAACTTGAACCATGCCGAACTTGTAATGCAGATTATCCAGTCTTGAAGCTGACATTTGCGATGTTTGAAAAGCAATATTTTTTTACTTGCAAAATTTTTTGATGAGAAGAAACCGATTTGTTCCTGAAGATGTGGCAAGAAACCAGACAAATCAATAATCTTCCTCTTCACACCTACAACTTTTGCAAAAGTAATTTGTTAGGTGGTCATAATCTGTTCTTTGAACAATAGCGGTGAGGATGCTGTGAGAGTATACAAAATTATTATAAAAAATATAGAAAAATAAGACGACATCATCTTAAAAAAATTCATAAAAAAAAGTGAAAAAATTATATTGTAAATGATTTTCTCATTTGCAGTAACATTTCTAATTATATTTGTAAGCACGTTTATTGTAGTTTTTTTGCATTTTAATTACAAATTTTGCTATACAAAACGACACATAATTCCCCTCAGACCATTTGGAGCATTTTTATTGTTTGTAATGTAAACGCATAGCTTGCAGTCGACTATAATAGACAGATGTGTTTTTCTCACACGAAACCATAGCATACACACACATACATACATAAATATATGAGCAAGCAGCTATTTGAAATGTCATTGCATTAAGTACTCAAGTGCGGCACTCACACAGTGCAAAGTGCAATTGGCTGCAAAACAGACTGCGACACCACAACAATAAATGCATTGACCAGCAAAAACATTAAACAAAAACAAATAATGGAAAACACCACCAACAATGCCACACAGCACCAGCATTGCTGGCCAGCGCAGCGACCGAACAAGCAAAAATAGACAACAATGCGAAAGCTGAATTCGCAAAAGCGCTCTTGCGGAGCGCAAAGTGCCGCAAAATCGTAGGCTTTACGCTTTGGCGCTCACCGCTTGCAGTTGGTGCACTTTCAATTGGGTTGCGCAGATTTCATCCGAGGATCTGAGCTGATCTGGTCACGCGGCGCGGCTGATTTCTTTTGGCATTTTTCATTGCATGCATTGCATTCATTGTTGTGATATGACCAAACCATAAAAATTTCCTACCGGGCTGCCGAGTCGAGTTTATAAATGTTGCTGGTTGCCTTTGTGGCTATGTGTGCGAGTGTGTGTGTGCTGTGGCTGGTAACCAAATATTTGTGAAAAGTCAAAAATGAAACATGAAACTAACATCCGTCGGTCTGTCCATCGTGCGCACCACCGAGCAAACAACCAACCCCACGGCAGCCAATTCGCCGCACCAGCAAATGTGCACCGCAAACGCACAGCGCGCACAGATTTTGTGCGGCCGGCCCACACATCGGCGTGCCTGCTGGGCTCAACGTCGGCCAAAGCGGTCGGGTCGCTGTGTGTGTGTGTGTGTGTGTTTTTCATGGCTGATTTTATTGTGCATGTTTTTATTTGTTTGCCTGTTTGCTGGTTTGCTTATTTTTGTGCTGTTCGCGTGTAGATACTTTGTGTGCTGGTGGCTGCTGTTGGTTTTTTGCCGAGAATTGTGCGGCGCTCGCATTACAGCACAATTATATAAATTATCTTTCTTGCAGCAGCAGCAGCAGCAACTGCCGCAGGAAAGAGTGACAGCCGAGCGCTGACTGCGTAGATGGCAGCGATTATTGCGGCCAGTTGTGGAGCTTGATGGAAGTGGCAGCCGGGCAACTTTTTCGCTTATTGTAATGTACGACTTGGCAAATTTAATTATCTCGCCTGTTGTGTTATTTGCTGATTCGGCTTGTTGTGTTGTGTTGTGTATATAAATACAAATTACACTAGAAATGTTGGTAAAGTGCTCACTTGCTGGCGGCCTCGCTGTGTCTTTCTTGCTATGAATTATAAATAACACTGGAAATATAGCCTTGACAACAGTTTTATTGTCGTTTACGGAAGAATGCTTCTGACACTTGCCTGACATGTAAAGCTTTAGTAGGTTTAAACAAGACGCAGTGCGAGCTTTTCCTCATTTAACTTTCAGGTTTTTCTTAAATTAAGTAGAATTTCCTTAGTTAAGTAAGCTTCTAGATTCAACGCAATGAAGGCACATTTATTAGTGGTTCAAGGGTATCCAAATCTGTTTAACTGTGTAACTGGCTTTCTACTTCAACTTATCACACTTTTTCAACTTCAGCTGTTTTCATTTCTCCATCTTAGAATCTTACACAACAAACTAACTGATTTTGTGACAATTTACATTGGCAGCATTGCTTGGTTCATCAGTGAATCTTGTAACTTCGGTTCCAAAGCTCACAGAGTCTTAGTTTAGATCCCATTTATGTCCTTCTTAGTTGAGTATTCTTCATTCTATCGTTTCAACTCTTTCAACCATCTAATTTTCAAACATTTTGTAATCAACCTTTGATTCAAATAAATCGCATCATTGCCCATTCTGACACATTTTCACTTTGTTTCGCCTTGTTCCGCACTTTGTTCAGCAATATTTTCACAATTTTTTTCCACACATTTCCCTTTCATAAACATATCTAAAAACACGCTGTTAACATGCACAAAATGCCGCTGACAAATGACTTTATGAGTTGTTGCTGGAAACGAAATCAGTATCGTCTGTATTGCCGTCATGCTTCCGCCAACAATTTCGCTGGGCTTCCGCCCTGAAAGGCCATAAACGTTTGCTTTATTTTATATCCTGTCAGAACCACACACACACACACACACACACACACCCACACACACACACACAGTATAAACGCGTTGAAATATGCACTTGAAAAAAGACAAAAACATCAAAACTAAAATAAAAAAGCACGCTGAACATCATTTTCGCTATGGGCAGCGGCATTTATTGCCGCACGCTACATGCAACATGCAACCCATTGCCGTTGCATGTAGTGCACGCGCTGCGTTTGCATGCAATTTGGCCAAGTTTGGGGCAAAAAAAGTTTTGCACTCGTTGCATGCGATGCTCGCTGCCAATTGTCCGTCTCTGTGCGCTGCTCTGTATTTATGTGCGGAACGAGTCAGTTGTTGTACAAGTGCGCGCGTAGTTGGGCGCTTTCGCGCTCATAATTTATGGCCTTTCGTTGACGCACATAACATGTCCAACTCAAGTTTACAACTGCACTTCACAGCGCTCCACCCGCCGTTGCCATCACACATGTGCGCGGCTTTAGGTTCGGTTCTCTGTGTGTGTGTATGTGGGTGAACCTTTTATTTTAGTTCAGCGCTTAGTTTAACCCTTTTAAAAAGTTTCGCTGCCATTTTACGCTGCAGCCAGGCGGGCGCCGTGCGAACGCATTCAACTTTTTGCAGCATGCAAATGGAATGAAAGTTGCCTGTTGCAGGCCAAACTCTTTAAAGATGGTTGCAGCGATAAATTCAATTTGCCACAAAAATGCGTTTTTTACGGCAGTGCTTTCTACTTGCTTTGTACTTTGTGATTAGCATCACTCATACGCACTGTTGGCCAAACTACGGCTGACACCTGTTGCTCTATAAAGTCGGCACCAAGAGCAACTGACGGCCGAATTTGCACATTTTTTAGCACTCAACGCGTTGTTGTTGTTGTTGTTGTTTTGTCTATGCTGATGAAATTTAACGCATTCAAGAGTTCGCTTTGGCTGCAACGCACTTGACCTGCGTTTATTGCATCGTTCGTGTTGCATCACCAACTGAATATATATGTGTGTGTATGTATGTATGTCTAGTGAGTGGCTGAAATTGCGCACTTTTGCTTGTGACGCACGGTTTGATTTTAATAAAATTCCCACTTCATGCTGCCAAGAAATTGTTCGCCTTTTTCCTCTTTCTTCTTAACAGTCACTAATTTTGTTCCATTCAGCTGTCTTTCGCTTTCGCTTTGTGCCGTAACCTGTCATTTTTCCTTTGTTGTTTACATATAATTTTGGCACATTTATTTGCACAAAGCACTCGAATTGTGCGCTCCACACGAGCAAACAAATTTCTACAAAATTGCGAATTGTTGGCTTGATTCTGACGCTTGTCGTATTACTTACGCGTAAACAATCCAAAACAAACGCAGCAACACAACCACAGACAAACAAACACCTTAAGGGGGGAAGTACCTCTCGGAGCCGAAAAAAAAGTCCTTTTTTGCGATTCAATTTGTGGAGAAATAAAATGGCGCACATAAAAATTGATATCGTTTATATTTAGAGCAATGTTTAAGGAAAAAAAAACATTTTTTACATTATGAAAAAAAAAAAAATTGAATGACTTATGGTCGATCCCGTAAGACGTGTTGCCGCTGACATTGAAGTTGCCGTACACGATTCTGGCCGCAATTTTCATCTGAAATCATAAAACCAAACATTTTTTTACTCGAGAGGGTTTTTTTTATCGGATAGACTACAATCTTTGCGAAATTCGAATATTAACTATAAAAATCAGTGTTGCAAAGAAAAAACGGCTTTTTTTGCAATAATTTTCGAGTCAAAAATGGTCAAAAAATAATTTTTTTTTTACGCCTGTAGTCTATCCTGTGCAGTTTTTTATGCTCTTTAAAATAAGGGCTGGATGAAGGAAATCGGCCAACAACTTTTTTTGTAATCATGCACGCCAATTTGAAAAACATGGTTTTGAGAAAACGCCGTTTAAAGTTTGCGTCTTGCCGCCAGTCGCGCTCAGCCGCTTCGGCGCCAACCAATATCAAATGGCACAACTTCCACAATTTTGACAATAGGCTTTTGAAATTTTTTGACTGATTTCTCAATGCTTATACCTGTCGATTAAGATAATAAAAAAAAAATCGATTTTTTGAAATTTATTTTCATACTTCCCCCCTTAACCGCTTCGCAAGCGCACACAGCATCAACAACGCTCCGACACTGCTGTGTGGATTCGTGTTGGCGCTCGTACATGTTGTACATTTAAAAGCATTTCCATGAGAAGCTTCATAGACGCCCTTGCCTGTCACACTTCAACGTCAACGCGGCGGCAGCGTCAAATGCTCCAAGTGAACGGCGTGCAGCGCTCCGCATTGTACACGAACGAGTGCGGTAACGCTTTGCTGTGGCATTGCGCTGCCTCGGCATGTTGACATAATTTCCCCCAAAAGCGCACACACACACATGCAGAGCGACAGACAAGCGCACGAGCGCACCGACAGACATACGAGCAGTGAAGTGCAGTGCGCTCGAGTGTGGCGCCAAGAAAAACCGGCAAAGGGCAAATGAATGAGCGACGCTTGGGACGCAGCCCGATGACGAATGGGTCATTTAGGTGACTGCATCTTGAGCGGCCGCTTTGCTGTGGGTTTACGTTAAGCGCTTCAACCGTCAACGCTGAGCGGAAAATGCATTCTAAGTGGCTTTAAAAGTGCCGCCCGCATAAAAACGCAAATGCTCGACTGCGTTAATGGCGCTTTTCATGTGCCACAACAAATGCCGAAAGCATTATGTGGTCGCACATTTGGCCTGTTTTCAGCTTTTCAGCTCAACACGGCGTGGAAGCGTTTCGCTTTTCGTTGCACGCATTTTTTCGGGCAATCGAATAAGCACACTTGACAAGCGCTTCACAGTTCACAGCTTCACGTTTGGGCCAATTATGTGGTTTACATGTTTGCAAAAGTGATTTTTATTTTATTTTGAAATTCATTTTAAAAAGTGTTGATTCCATGGAGATAAATCAGTTTACGTATTTGCCGGGCAATACAATTCATTTGAAAATAAATGCTGGAAGTTCAGCATTAGTTATGGCAGTTGGAAAAAGTTTACGTTCGCTGGAAATTCAGCAAATTGGCGAGAATTATGGTTTCGGGTTTTTTAAACGCCAAAAGTCATTAATTTCATTGAAGAGAAGAACTGAAAGCTCAACTTTTGTGAACGAAGCCACAGTTGGTTAACAGAATTTTTAGTTTTTTATTGGCAAAGGTTCATACAAGTACTGACTTTCCGGTTAATGTTGGCATAGAAGTGCGTCTGATTTTTATAGAAAAAGTAAACAAAAATATTCACCTAACTACTTTCTAATCAAATTGAAAATTAATATTTACATTTACAGCTTCGATTAGTTTGTGTGCATCGTTTATTATAAGTTTTACGTTGAACAAAATATTAAATTGAATAAAGAAGATTTTGGTTGAATTCAGCTTTTCTTTAGTCTTTCACCCAACTACTTTCTAATCAAATTGAAAATCTGCAAATTATTATAAACATTTGCATTTACTGATTTGATTAGTTTGTGTGTATGGGTTCTTACAAGTTTTACGATGAACAAAATGTTATATTGGAAAAAAGATATTATGCAAAAAAAGTATTTATATAAAGAATACAGAAGATTTTAGTTAAATGCAGCGTTTCTTTATTGTTTCGCACAGTTTAGGTCCTTGAAATTTCGCATAAATGGCTTTCAGTTTGAGCTTCGCAATTAGCATAACAATGCTTCAAACTATAAAGTGCGGTTATGGCTACAGCGCATGCAAACTTAACTAACCCCCAACTTGGGCGCTCAACCCCACACTGTGCAGTCTTATCTGTGCTCCCACACACCTACACACACGTAGCTCGATGCTTTAAACCACAAGCGTTATATGGAGATCGCTATTAAATATAAATTGAGATAAACGGCTTAAATGCCTCACAGCACCCGGCGGCGGCGGCAGCTTTATAAACAGACAGACAGATAGTTAAGTATGCATGAGCCGAACTACGAACTAGTTACAACTACACAATCATATTCAACATAAATTTTACTTACTTCTTGAGCGTGGCGGCCAATGCCAGGTCGGGCCGCACATCAAATCGAGTCTGCATATAGAAACGCAATAAATTATCGCGTTCATTTTCGCGTAATCCTTCGACGAGAGCTAATGCGCCCAGTGTGTGATACGACTCCGACTCCGTGATGCCGAATAATAAATCATAACTGAAAAGATGCGGGCGCGCACAAATTATGCAAATGTTGGCTCACAACCGCGCAAAACTATATACTCAGAGTATGCAAACAGCGGCTGGAAGGGTGGTGAGGGGGGGGGGTTGGGACTGATGGTGATGAAGGGTAGTGAACGCTGGTTGCTAGGTCGGTGGCAAAATACTAATAGCACATAATGGATGCGGCAAGTTTACAGACGTAAGTGGCAAAAACTAAGCGTTAGTTAAGTTGCAAAAAATAATAAAATAAGAAAAAAAATTAGTGGCAAGCGGCACGCGAATGAAAAGCAAGAACGGAAAAAAAAACTGAGCTGTAAAATTGTGCTTCTACTTTTGGCTGTTGTGCACTGCTGGCCATGAACGGTGCCACTGGAGAGGAAAATAACCCACTAATGCGTACTTAATTTTAAAGTTGCGCAGCCCAAATGTGCAGAAACGTAGAAGGTAGAATGGAAATTTGATTATTAAATTTTACTGGAAGAATTTTAAGTAAATGAAAGGAAATGCATGAAGTATAGGGAAAAGTATTTATAAATATTTACAGTGAAATATTTGCAGTAGAAAGTTTTGATTTGAGTACAAAGAGCATTTTATATTAAACTGTTTTTAACAAAAACTCAAATTGAATCTTAAACAAAACTTAAATATAAAATAGATATATTGAAATATTTTTACCAAGCAAAAATATTTAGTATTTCACACTTTGTTATATGAAATGTTTGTTCCTCCTGCTTGAAAAGAAACTAAGTTGGAACTAAAGACTGACTTATCTCTTTCTTATATTACAACGTTTGTAAACGAATGGGAGATTCCTCCTAAATCGAAAATTATGCTGAAATGTCAGACCTCACTATGGATTCCAAGAACAACACGACATCACTCCATTTCAGATTAATGAGAACGAACTCTCAGATGAGCTGAAAAAAAAGGTGGACGTGACTAACCCTTTCGTTATGGGTTTTTACTGGACAAAGTTAAATTTTTATATATTTATTTATTTATTGTTTTAGTCTTTTGTGTGGTTTTATCAACAACAATCCATATTTTTTTTTGATTATTGTTACCGGACCCTGTTTTCTAACCACATCGTTGTGGCTGTAATAATTACTTGGACATACAAATTTGTATGCATAAATACAAATTGAACATTTCTTTATTTTTTTACCTAAGATTATTTAAAAAAAATATATCTGAATTGAAGTTAAAAGTCAAATTAAAAATGCCACTTATATTTTCTGCTTCTTCCCCCTTTAATATGAAAAGATATAACATTTAAAAAAGCATCTTCTTCACACTTAAATATTCAGTTTATTATTTCGTATTATTTCCAAAACTTCAAACTATTCTAAGGACCAACAAAATAGCGAAAGGGTGGTGGCAGTCAACCGCTCTTTGATCTGGGACTGGAACAGTCTGAGCATGACCATTTGACTCAGCATCGAAGAATTGCTGGAGCCGTTCCACCCGAGAGGAAAGAACTTGGAGTTTATATCCGAGTAGTCCGACGTCTGTGGGATTTACAGCGCTTGGAGCAAGTCGCACTGGAGTGGCAACTGTCCTCTTTTCGGACCCGGGATGGAGGAGGTGTAATGAGGAACTGCAAGGGAATGCAATTTCCTTCAGTTGCTGTCAATGTGGGCCGTTTTTGTCGAACCCTTTTTGGAGACCTCATTAGAGGCAAAAGCCAGGCTATGAGTAAAGTAAATCACTTCGTGCAGTTTTTCGATTATGATTAAACAGTACAAACTTTCAAGGGCGTAGGGTTCATTAAAGATATCGGTGACTCATGCTTTCTCTTTCTCTCTTAATTTAGTTATTTTGGGACACTGTGCAATGAAGTTAAATCTTGTAAAATGGCACCTGTCTTTCAGTGACCTCTGCAGGAATTATGGTCACAAAGCAGACTCCAAGGCTATGAAATACTTCCTGCACCACTTCTGACACCACTGTTACCGCTTTTCGGGTAAAGGTTCTCATCCAATTTTAGGAACTGCACTATCGAATCTGCTAATCTTCATTAAGAATTCAATTTGGTCCAACGATTAACATTTCTGCTAAGAATTAGTTAGATATTTCTTCTTTTTTAAGCCTTCAAGTGGCAGTGCAGCACTCAGCCTTTGCAACTATTCTACTGTTTTTAAACTTGTTTTAAATTTGCTAACAAGGTGAAATTTTTCACCATTACATTTTTCAACATTTCCTTATTTTACTTTTTCTCAGCTTTGCTCCAATTCCCACACACAATTTCCGTTAATTGGATAACTGCAAAATTCGACCAATTTTAGCATTACGTCTTCTATTTAAATTTCTCCCTCTCACTCTCCTCTACACAGTCCTTTACTAATGAAATGCGCAGTCAAATGTAATTTGCATTTACAATCAGCAAAGCGTAAACTAAATGTAGAAATTATAAAATTACAACAACAAGGAAATGACAAAGAAAAAGTTCAGTGCACTCGGTGCTGCCAAATACAAATGTCAAGCTGCCAAGTAGAGTGGACGCATGCAAAGGACTGGGAATAGTGACAAAGTAGAGGACGCACAATGAAGGAACGCAACAAAACGAAAGGCAAAACGTATGCAGCGCGATTACAAACCGGCTAAAGTGCTCCGTGTATTGTCCCATTACTTTGTACGGCTGATTTGGTATAACATGACCATCGACAATTGGACCCAATGAGGTTGAAAATTGGGGAAGTGATGTTGGTATTTTCAAGATGTCCTGGTAGCTGTAAAGAGAACAAATGAAAGAAAAAGGCCAGTCACAAATGTAGCGATCGCCGAAACCAGTGGCAAGGAGCAAGCAGTGTCAGTGTGGTAGAGGAAATAAAAGCAGAAAATGCTAAATATGCAAAATTTATTGCCAGTTGAATGACTTTTAAACGTGGCTGTGTGCACAAAAGTAGCGCATACGCCACGTTGGGCAGCTCAAGTGTGCAATTGTCCTTGTGTGGCGCTGCTCCCTTAAATAATGCTGCACAATGGGTGCAGTGCTTAGTTTTTGAACTTTGCAAGTCATAACTTTTCTTATTGCGGCATTTTAAACTCCGTTTAAGCTTTCGACGCGCTGAGAGATGCGCTTCGATATTTCTTGCCAAATCCACACCAAATTGATTTTCTCAAGCTGCGTAGTGTTCGACGTGTGCAATGTAGCTGTTGTTGTCAAAATCTACTGGTGGCATAAATCTCGAGTGACAAATTTCCAACACGTGCTTATCGTCGACTGAAGATGGGGGCGCGCTGAGCACACATGCCGCAGGCAGCGACAGCACAAAAGCCAAATCGTCCAGAGTCTACAAAGCCAGCAGCTACATAGAGTGAGCGACAACTACAACAAAGGCAGCAACAACAAATTGCAGTCAGCAATGTATCATAAATCACAGTTGACTGCATCATCAAAAGTGACAAAATAAAAGCTGCTCACATACATCAGGCCACAACATGCGCCGCGGCCCAAAAGCAACGCAGCTGTAAAAAAAACAAAAACAACAAAAACATAAAGAAACGAGTAAGCCAATAGATTGAAGAAGTTGCTCCGCACGCCAAACTTTTCTACAATACGCGGACATATTTCTGCACATTGCCCCAGGCCCGAGGCCATTCGAACATGTTGCGCCAATGGAATGTAAACTTTTTTACAAAGTGGGCATTAACGAGTGTCCCACGTCTGGCCACAAGTAGTCACAATTCTCGAGCAACCAAAGCCCAGCGGCCGCACGTCATGCATTGGCAGTTGTCAGATTAGGCTGCCACTTGTAGTTGGCTGCTGTTGTTGTTGTTGTTGTTGTTGGCGGCTAAAGTGAATTTCTCATTGATAGCTCGTGTGTCGCATGCACGTCAGCGATAAGCTGCAGCATATTTTGCAAAAGTTTTTTAACAGCAATAAAAACAACAACAACAACAACAACAATAAGTGTTCTTCTTCAATTGCGCACCAAGAATAAACTTGTTCACATAAAAATCAATTTGAAAATCATAGAAAACAATATTTGCAACAGTTGTTGAAATGGCTGTTTGTTGGCGTCGTCGGTGTGTGTCATCCATCAGGCGCACAAAACGATAAAGTTTATGGTTAAAGTTGCCATCATGTAGCAATAAAAAAGTTAGCACTGTTTGTTTGAGGTTTTGGCGCCATGGCTGGTTCGGTTTAAATGTCCATTAAATGACTTTTAAAGATTGGCGCTTTTGTTGGAAACTTTTCTTTATTTGTTTAAGTTACTCTGGACAGTTTTGGCAACTTTGGTGCAAATGATTTTAAAATATAGTTTTCTGTTATAAAAATCAAAATATCAGAATCAGAATATTTATTTCATTTCAATAAAAGTTTTTTGTGTGTTAAAGCGTGAAACAATGGCAAATAAAAATAAAAAGTCATTTAAAAATTGCTATTACAAACATATAAACAATAACAACTTTCTATACAAAAAGCAAACAAGAATAAACTGCAAGCCTATTGTTGTTGTTTGTGTTCAGTTTTGTTTGTTAAAAGCATTAAAAATTGTGTTATGTTTTCCTTTTTTTCCTATGCTTGCCAAAATAAATATGTCAACAAAGCTCAACGCTTGTTGACTGATGCTGCCGGCGCAAAGCTTTACCCTACACTCAGCTGCCGCATCATTTGCACTTTGGCGGAAAGTTTTCAACATGCGGCAAGGAGCGGAAACTTTAAGAGAATTGAATTGGAATGGCTTCCTATTGAAAAGTGTGCTTAGTGCCGCAATGAAGCTTATTTTGATACGCCGATCAAATTAAACTCTGCACCAAAAGTTGATAGGTACTTAGGCGCTTCTTTGATGAGGGTAGCTCTAAGCTGGCCTAGTTCGAAAATTAAGTATTTTATAAAGGGACATGACACAGGTGATAGTGTTGGCGGGTGAGAATGGAACGCTTTGGTTAATTTTCACATTGAAAAGATTACTTTTTGTCATTCATGCAACTTGTGAGATGTTAATGTATGAAAAGTTTTAAACTTTTCAGATGATTTTTACTTTGAAGTCAACTTGTTGATTGTTCCAAAATACATGGAACCTATTTTTTTTAGTTTTAACTTGTGCATTCAAATGGGAAGTTTTCTGAAGGTGCTTTGAAAATGTTCATACCCAATGAGCCCATTGTCCCCATATGAGGACATACCCTTTACAAGGACACTATTTGTTTTGAAAAATTTTTTTCTTTCTATATGTTAATATGCGAAATTATTAAACAAATAAACATGAATTTATGAAATTTTTACTTCAGAGTTTGGTATGGGCGTACAAGGGTTAATCGACTATGCAAAGGTTGATTGCCAGTTTGAACTGGCAATTAATTTTCTTACAACTTTTTTAAATGTTTATCACTTTTCTAACCCCACCGTACCGCACAACTTAGTCGACTTGTGCCGCTCGTAATTGGGCCCATATTTATTCTCTCACTTGTTTATTTACTATTCGCACACACGCAGCACAATGAAAAGCGCAACAGAAAGAAAGCTCTAAAAAACACAAAAAAACAACAACAACATCAAGCGCAACAACAACACTTTACACAATAGCAGCACAACGCACAAAGGAAACGGCAACAATAGCTTCGGCAACAACAACAAAAACAACAACAACAACAACAACAGGAACAACGTTAGCTAACAGAAGCAGTAATTATGTTAATTATTGAAGTGCCTGAGTGAGTGTGTGTGTGAGAGTGTAGAAGGCGCCTCCAGTTTTCGCTAAAGTCGGCACAAATGCTCTTTCAAAATTAAATTGACATCTGCGCAATGAATAATGAATGTCGGTGGCACACGTGCATCCCCATTACCTAAGCTTGTGTATTGCTCATTGCATATGCAAAATGCTCTGCCAATGTGTGTGTGTGTGTAAGTGTGAGCTTATGCGTCACTTAGATATTTAGTTGAAGTTTAATTATAATTTAAGTTGAGCAATTTGCACCTCTTCTCCTCGCCACGGGCGGCAATTTAATTCAATTTTCATGCTCCGCACACTGTGGCCTAAATTTTATTGGCCCTTGGTGTGTGCTGGAATTTAAATGTTTGATTTTATGCGCTAAAGAATTTATGAAAAATATTCATCATATCAAATATCAAATGCGTTGACGCATTGAAGTGCAGCTGCAACAACACGGCGAGCCAGCAAGTTGCAACAAATATGCTGTAGCGAGGTAAAACTTTTTCGATCAAAGAGCAGCAAAATTCCTGCACAACCGGTACCATTGGCAAAATTGCATTTGTATTTGTTAACGTTTCATTTGAATGCACCGGCGGCACACTGACGTCAAGTGTAAAATTTCCATGTGCCCGTATGAGTTCAGCTATGGCGCTGCTTTTGTTCTATTATCAAATTGAAATTGAATATTGTGCACAGCTGCTCGATGCCTTCTTGTAGTGTATGCAGTGGCAGTGATATGCCCGACTGCTTTGCCGCTTAACAATGACTTGGTCCTGGAAGCATCTTGTTCGCTGCAACAAAGTGCACACATTTGTTGTGCAAGCGAAATAGTTGCTGTTGCTACCAGTTCGACTGAACAGCGAGCATGGCCAGTTAAAGGATGCAGAGCACAGAATGCGAATGAATTTAATTTGGCTAAGCTTTATTAAAGCAATGCGCGGTGCCTGTAATCTCTACAAAATACTAAAATTACATACATTTCAAAACTAGTCAAGAAATCGGCCAGAAATGATAAGAGAAAATTCATGGAAAACCTCGCTGGTGATGCCGAAGCGGCAGCAGGAGCCAACAACAGAGACAGCTGTATCGCTTAGTTGGGCACCTAACCAATCAACCAAGTAATAGAAACCAACCAATTAGAGATCTGAGTGGTGCATTACTAACGTGCAACGATGACTTAGTTCGTAGATGGAAATAACACTTCGAATCAGTCAGCAACATTGCTACAAACGATGAGAGCAGCTGCGAAGTGGACAGCACAAAAGCCAATAAAAAATTTGCATTAATCTGCCTTAAAACAAAGCTGCGGGTGTAGACGGCATACAGCCAAATATCAGGTGAAATCCTCCATTCTCACATTTCTTCTGCCTGGGACAGGGAGAAGCTGTTTCGGCATGGACAAAAGGCATCATTGTAAAGCTGCCGAAGAAGGGCCACTTGCGGGACTGCGGCAACTGGAGAGGAATAACCCTAGTCAACACCATCTACAAAATAATAGCCACAATCATACAAAGTAGACTGCAATGTGTCGAAAGCTCCCTTAGAGATGAGCAAGCTGGCTTTCGCTCTCATCGGAGCTGTGTTGACAAAGCTACCACATTCCACATCATAGTAGAACAATCAATTGAGTGGAGCTCCGCGCTGTACATCTTGTTCATCGACCTCAAGAAAGCATTCGACACAATCAAAAGAAGCGCAATTTAGTTAGCATTGAGTAGAAAGGAGGTCCGCCCAGAAACTAATTCGGCTCATCAGAGCGTTGTACGAGAACTCTGAACTGGCAGTACTACACAACGGCAACATCAGCGATTCTTTCACTGCCAGCAGGAGTCAGACAAGGCTGCCCCCTGTCGCCTTTCCTCTTCGCCATCGTACTAGACGATGTCATGAGCAAACTCACCATGCACCAACGAGGCATCGTATGGACCTTCACCAGGCATCTCGAGGATTTGGACTTCGCTGGCGACATCTGCCTCCTCTTGCACAAACTCTTCGACATGCAAGCAAAACCAAACTGCCTGGTTGCGCTGGCACGCACCGTCAGTCTGAAGGTCAATATCGCCAAGACTAAGGCCATGAGAGTCAATCATAGCAGCACAAACCATATAATGATTGACGGTTGTGCCGCGGAGTTCGTCGACAGCTTCTGCTACCTCGGCTGCACAATCAAGGCGGAGAGCGGAGCGGAAGATGCCTGCTATTTGTGTTGATTACACTGACTTGAAAAATTCATCTCGCAATAATGTTTTACGATTTCCGAAGTGAATTATCTGAACAACAGTGCTTCGATCGCCTTCATTCGGCATTTGGTGATGAAGCCTAATCCTCAAGATAATTTATAACTGGTATAACGAATTCAAGCATGGTCGCTGTTTGCTCCAGGACGAATTTCGTTAAGGTCGTCCAAAATCGGTCAATGTGCCAGAAACCATCGATGCTGTGCGTGAACTGATAAGGAAAGATCATCATGTGACGTACCGTGAGATAGAGACGTCCTTGGGCATTAATTCAACGGCCGTGCATTCGATATTGCATGAATATTTAGCTGTCAGAAAGATTTTTCTCTCGTTGGATCCCGCATAATTTTGCAATCGCTCAGAAAAAGGCTCGTGTCGATTGGTGCAAAAAAATTATGGAAAAATTCAATCACAGTAATTCAAAAGACGTTTATAAGAATGTGACAGGTGACGAATCATGGATAAATGCGTATGAGCGCGAAACAAAACAGCAATCGACCGTGTGGGTCTTCCGAGACGACCCAAACCCAATAAAAGTTGTTCGGGCACGCAGCACATTGAAGAAAATAGTTGCCTGTTTCTTTGGCAAAACCAGTCATGTGGCTACTGTGTCATTAGAGCAACGTAGAACGGCCAATTCTGAGTGGTACACAACAATTTTTTGGACAGAAGTGTTCAATGAAATACGGAAAAACAACCGCCGACGACGAATCATTCATCACCAGAACATTGCGCGTTCTCATACATCGGCTCAAAAAACCGCCTGTTTGAACGACCGAAGCATCGATTTAATGGGTCATCCGCCATACAGCTCTGACCTAGTACCCAATGACTTCTGTTTAGTCCCGCACATAAACAAAAAAATTGCATGGTCTACGATTTTCATCGCCATAAGATGCTGTTGAAGCATTCAAAAACCATGTTCTGGAGGTGTCTCAATCGGACTGGAAAAAGTGCTTCGACAATTGGTTTGAATGCATTCAAAACTGTATAAATTTTCAAGAAGAATACCTTGAAAAGCAATAAAACCATTTTTGATGATAACGAAATGCATTTTCATCCTTTTTGAAACAATATAAAAGGCAACCCTCGTAACAACAACAAAATCTTGTATGCGTCTCAAGAGTAAATTTTGTGTAGAACAATGTCAATTTTGTTTTACCATCATTTCCAATAAGTAGAAAAGTTAAAGTATAGAAATTTTCAGTGAAAAAGTTTGCTCGATTTGAGTCAACTGATAGTTGAGACAACTTCAAGCTCGTGTCTCTCCGGTTCTAGTCACATTTATGTTTAATTTCCTAAGTTCTGTTTAAAGCACAGTTTTACTTACTTGGTTTCTTATCTCACTCATCAATTTTGTATCAACCAAACAACTGACTGTCTTTCACTCTGTCTACACTTGTTCCGCCTTATAATCACTTATCACGCCTCTATTAATTTTAATTACAATTTTTCCACCCACGTGTAATAACGCCAGAAGCAAAAAAGGAACAACTTCAAACTAAGTGATCTCACAGCTGAAGTGGCAAAATTTTCGCAGCCTTGTTGCCTCGTCTGCTCATAAATAAGAATTTCCATTTCGAGCTAATGAAAAATGCAGCCAAATTAGGTTATTTCACCGTCTACATAATTTCAGTCTTATTAATAAATAATTAATACCACTTTGTATGGCCATGTCACACACACAAACACACACACGCTCACAGCATTTGGTGTTGGCAAACATCAAACAACACGCTGGTAGACAGCAGTGTAGCAAATTAAGTGCTCAACACAGTTGAGGGTTGAGGGCTGCTTTGGTTGGCAGTTGGGCCACTGTTGATTGCGTTAACGCGTCAGTGCGTCGCATTGAATTGCAAATTGACCATAAGACAGCGAACGCTTTGTGCTAAAGAAACCGCCGACAATGGCGGCTTTGACCATAAGCTGCTGTCACTTCAAGCTCGCGCACACACACACAGAGACACATTGACACAGCCAAATGCGAAATTTGTGGCTGCATTTGGCATTTGTGTGTGTACCGGCGTGTGTAAATCTTGCCACTGAATAATTAAATCGTTTACCGTTTTTGACGCAGACAGGATAGCATCTCCTCATTATCGTCATTTAGGGGGCAGTTGAGTCCGTGTGCGATTTGCATGGTGAGCTGCAGCGAGTGGTTGCTGGCCGCCCAGTCAGACATGGCCGAGCCGGACATCAGTATGGCGCGATGGAAGAGACCTAAGCGACCGACGAGAAGGAAACGGCATTAAATTAAATCGCAGTGTGGACATGCAATAAATTACACGCAGTGTGGGCGCTTACCGGATGCAACAGGCGATATCATGAGATAATTTACACAGGCCGCACCGGTGCTGTGGCCCATTAAAGTGACGCTGTCCTTGTCGCCGCCGAACGAGGCAATGTTCTCCTTAATCCAGTGCAAGGCGGCAATTTGATCGAGTAGTCCGAAATTGGCGACAGTGTTCTCGTTGATGCTCGGCTTAAGGAAGCCTGTATGAATATACAAAAAAATTGAATAAACAGCAGAACGGCAGTGGTGCGAGAAAAAATTATTTCAAGTGGGGACTAAAAAAGTAAATAACTTTTTTTAATTACAAAATTATGTAAAGAATTATTTTAGCTAAAATGGGATCGAAATTGATGTAGAAGTGATTATTAGAGTTTTTTAAATATTGCAAAATATAAAAAAAATATGCAAAAAGGAAATTTAAAAAATTAATTATTAATATAAAATAAATTAAGATAAAATAAAGACAAAAATTAACTCAAAATGCATGCACCATTATAAAAAAAATTATTAAAAAATTTTAAACTTTTTTATTCTATTTTTCTTTAATTTTTTTAAATTATTTTTTAATGTTTCGTTTCATTTTTTAACTTTTATTATAAAGATAGTTATAAAAAAAATTATATAAAATTTTTATTCTATTCTAAAATTGTTATTTTCAATATTTAATCTTTTTTAAACTTGCAAAATATAAAAAAATATACAAAAAGTAAATTTAAACAATTAATCAAGAATAAAATTTGAAGGAATATAAAATAAAAATATTAAAAACAAAGAAATTCATAACACATACAAGAATTAAGGCTTCTTTAATGGTTAATAAATAATAAAATTATAAAAAAATTAATTTAAATCGAGCCAAAAATTATTATTCATTTTTTTTATTTCCAAATGTAAACTTTTGTTTTTTCGGTTACATAATAGTTTTTACAATTTTTGCTGCACTCAATCTTTTAGCTGAATTCGCGGACGACATTTGACATTTTGCGGAATCCTTGTGCGAGCACCTTTGTGCCCGCTCAGCAATCGGACCAGTGCACGCAATAATATTAATTGACAGCTCAAAGAGCGATTCGCTCAATCATAATAACGCCGGCAACGAAACAACAACAACAACAACATCAACAACTCACCCATCACACCCAGCCGATAATTGATGGTAACGACAATTACCTCGCCGTAGCTGGCGAGCACCGAGCCGTCATAGGGATTGCCGCTGTTCCATTCGAAGGATTCACCGTGCACGTACACCAGCACCGGAAAGGGTGGGCGCGCTCGTCCCGGCCGAGCATCTGCACACATAAACGCTCACAGTGAGTACAATGCAATTTATGTAGTGTTAAATTGGTCGCCGTCAAATGGATGGTTGGCGGCGCAGCTTACCTTCGCGCGGCACATACACATTCAGGCACAGACAGTCCTCGCTCTCGTTCTTCAGGTACGGCAGCAGACGCGTCAGATGCTTGTAGCGGCCCCGTGACATTTTGGCACTGCCCTGTATGGAAATGTCCGGCAGCCGTTGCGGACAAACCGGCGGCAGATGACGTGCGATTTTCAGTCCTTGCCATGGCAGCGGCGCACCTGCACAGCGACCGGAAAGAGAAGGACAGAGTTGCGTTGAGTGTGTGAGTTGGGTCGAACGGTGAGACGAGAATGCGATTTTAGTAAATGACAGAATTTCGTGGAGTTAATTGAATGGAAAGAAAGACGGAAACCTTTCAATTTCGACAAATTAATGAATTCGTCTGCTGCAAATTTAAGCTTAAATGCCAAACAAAGCGAAAGCGCTTTACGTGAACGCTTCGGTAGATAAGAAATCGTTGTAATATTTCTTTGGCGCACAAACGCCGAAAACTGTGAATTCACAAAGGTTAACGCCAGACGATTTGGTCATAAAAGCGCACACATACACAACGACATGCCAACGATGCAGAGTCGGAGCGGCTGAGAGTCAAGTTGGGGCGTTTGTGAGCTCTGAGGCAGAGCATTTAGCTGGAAAAGGTCAGCAAGAAAGGCAATTGTGATACCACAATGTGACTCATGAGATGTGCTCTTTGGAAGAGCTAACTCGAGCTAATTTGATTTGTTAACTGCAGAACTGTCAACAAGAATATTGCAGCAGCGTTGCTTAGAAGATGCCAGCCAGTCTCCATTGATTTTGCTTGTCTTATTTATTGAATATCGTTTGAATATCGTGGAATGCCTTTTAGCTTTTTGCTGCCTGCGACACTGCTTTGAAATGCGAATTTACATCCATAAAGTGTCATGCGAATAAATGCCATATAGCCAAAAATTTATTGATATCGAAGTAGCATTCAGCACAGCCGCACAGTCACTCGATGAAATATGTGTGTGCAGGGGAAAAAAGTGTGGAATTTCGGTAATTTGCATTTTTGCGCTCAAAATTAATAAATTTTTTGTTTGTGTGTGCACAGCACACAAAAGATGGAAAGCATTGCAAAGACAAATACAGACAGCACCGCAAATATGCAGCGGCGCGGGAAGTGGGCGAAAGCGACCAAAGAACAAAAACAAATACAAATACGCAACAAGCGAGCGGGCGCAGCAATTTCATTTGCTGAAAACTACGCGAGCATGCAAATATTTCAATGTGTATGCGAGCCGGCGCCGGTGTGAATATGTGACGCGCGGTGTGAGTGGGAATGTGTGCTTAAGGCGCTGTTTGCGTTTGTGTCTGTGCTGCGCTGCGCTGGTGCGCGTATTTGTAAATCGTTTGATATTAAACGGAGCGAAACAATGCGTCAACCGAAACAGAAATGACTTGCCAGCAAGCACGCACCGCACACAAAACGTTTAAGTGCGCACACGCACACACTCGCACGCACAGCCAACTGCAACACCGGCACATAATTCACGATTAGTGAGCGGTGCGTGTGTGTGTGAGTCGACTACTTGCGACGCACCAGCACGTAATCATTGGTTGCACGGGTCATTGGAGCGCGCTGCACACACACACTCACAAAGAGACACCGACGTGCACAAGTTCACGGCGCACAGGCGTTGGCAGACACGGCAACTAACCACGGGGCAGACCAACAAACAAACAAACAAAGAAGCAAACAAACAGTCAGACAGACAGCGCGGCGTATAACCAGCGCCAGTGACAGCAAACTCTGGAGCGACACAAATGCAGCTCGGCTCAGCAAACGTATTTACTCTTCGGCTGATTTGCAGCACAGCTGTGTGCGCCTTCAGGACAATTGTTAGCAGTGGGTACGTGCTGAGAGTTGACGCAATATTTGACTATGACGACAATTACGCTGCTTGAGCTATGTGTAATTATTTATGACACTTTGGAAAATGATTTTCCAATTTGCTGTGATTTTATGTAAACGAAATTTAGTGTTGACTTGAACACTAGAAAGTTGGGTTTAGTTAGGTGTATCGACAAAAATGGAAGTTTTAGGATTGATTTGACTAAACATTTTTACGCCTTTCTGAATCTGTGTTTCTCATTATTCATTTTCATGTTAAATTTTTTGATTGATTTTGACTTGACTAAAAATTATTTGACTTAATATGTTTGCTCCTTTCTGAATCTGTGTTTTTCATTATTCATTGAAATCATTAAATTAAATTCTAAAATTAAAAGGGGCGTGGCCTTAGTGCAGTTAATAAACAATACACATGTATATGTTTAATTTCTTTATAGTAAACTAATTGAAATAAATTGAATCATTTTCTGCCCACGGGTCGTATGAGTAATGTCATAGTGCAGCGAATAGCTGAGAATATGAAAAGCTCAACTATTGCCAGGTTTTGTTTTAATTTTTTATTATTTGCTGTGATTTTTTGTGAATCAATTTTAGTGTTGACTTGAACACTGCAAAGTTGCGCTTAGTTAGGTGTGTCGACAAAAAATAAGTTTTAGGTTTGATTTGACTAAAAATGTTGACTCCTTTCTGTTTTTTTCCATTATTAATTTTCATGTTAAATTCTAAAATTAAATGTATACGTGTAATTTCTGCATAGTAAACTAGTTGAAATCAATTGAAACATTTCGTGTCCTACGGGTCGTATGAGTAATGTCATAGTGCAGCGAATAGCTGAGAATATGAAAAGCTGAATTATTTCCAGGTTTTGTTTTATTTTTTTTATTATTTACTTGAGAAAGCTTTGGCCACTTAGACCAAATGGTATTAGCATGACTCCCGAAATGTGTGATATATTAAAAAAAAAATTCAATTTCATACTTTGCCGAAAAGTTGCTGCATTGGAATTCTTAGTTGAGTTCCAAAAAGTTGAGTAAAATTTGTTTTAATTAGTTTCATTTGTATTCCATCGAGATTAAGCTGTGGTCCTAAGGCCCTAAACAAAAATCAATCACAAAAATTGTCAAATTAATATAATTCAAACTTTTTGTATACAATAAACGGCATCATGAAAGTTTAGCAACTTTTATATTTGATTACTGTGATCAACTAATTAGCACACTTGCCGCATTTATTCATTTAGTATCAGCAGCTTTTTTAACACAACGATTTATTTTAATTTGTTTAATTTGTTTACATGCAGTCAAACATAAATCACTTTGGTTTTTGCAGCAAACGCAATTTAAAACAAAATACCAGTAATTAATTTTAACAACAAATTAAATTTGACCAAACAGCTTTGATCGCATAATAAAATTTGTTTAATAACCCAAAGTTATGACTTGATTCCTTTGTTTTACAGCTGTAAAAGCATTTATTTGGCAAAAACGTTCAGCAATTTGCTAAGCAGCCCAATGCTTTAAGCCATTATCAACCACTTTATTGACTTATCTACCGCATGAAGTTAATATCCTTTTAGATAAATTTCAATTCCCACACAGACCAACACTCACTATTCAAACAATTTTTGTTCAACTTTCAATTCCAACAACTGAACGAACCCAAAATGTGCTAATATGTGGTATGTGTCTGTGTCGGTGTGGCTTTGTATTTGTGTTTGCATCTGTATAAGCAAACGAATGTACGTATGTATGTGTGCGTGTGTGGTTCACACTAAAACTTAATTGCATTTAGTTGGCATGTTACGTGCTGGTGTCAATTTCCTCCGAGACTGTGTCGGTCGGGCAGGCAATTGAGGTGCGAGGCGCAGGCGGCAGTGCTCTGTGGGCTGGTTTGTGCATTTATTGTGCGTCACGTCTGTTGAACCGTGTGAGCGTTGTGTGCATTTGTGCTGGAGTGCGCGGGGGAAGCCTGGGTGCTTTCGGTTATTTAACATTTGATCGCTTGGTTAATTGTTGAAATTGCTTGGTAAATGTTGCTTCGCCAACACTTTACACAGCCACGCCCCCGCCTAAACACACACCCACACACGCGCAGCCAAACAAATGCCACTTTTCACGCCACACACTGCCGCCACTTGCATGCACGACTGGCGCTGCCGTTCGGCATGTTGTGCGCATTTTCTGCCAACACCTATGCCAATTGGTATTGTTGTTGTTGTTTTGCTAAAGCACTTGCTGCCAATTTGCCAATGTAATTTGCGGCACTGCCGAAATTTGCTTGAAATTTGCCACCATTACGGTTCGCTGCCATGTGT
The DNA here is from genome assembly GCA_963971225.1 of Melieria omissa. Lineage (NCBI taxonomy): Eukaryota > Metazoa > Arthropoda > Insecta > Diptera > Ulidiidae > Melieria > Melieria omissa. The sequence continues at coordinate 59,100,827 of OZ020267.1, read as the reverse complement.
TGTGCGCCTTAACTGCGTTTTATTGTTATTGCAGCTGCGATTAAACGCAATATTAATGCGCAATCTCCACCACTTAACACAGCATTTGCTGTTCGCTTTAAAAGAATTACATTACAAATTTAAAGGCGCACGCTATAAAATTCAACTTTAATCGGCCACGTTGCCACGCTTCCGTTTTGCCGCTTCCTGCGTTACACATCAGCAGCAGCGCAGCGTATCTTCAGTTCAACTCCATCCAACAGTTTTTGCTCTAATATTTTGTGCCACATTTAGACGCACATAAGCACTGTGTGTGTGTGTGCGTGTTGAGTACATATCTATAATTAAATCTTGCAGCCATAGCAACAAGAACGAAGCACTGGCGGGCCGTGCGGGGCCACAAATAAATCTGCTACACTCGGGCACGGACACTTTAGCAGCCCAGCCGGCACTTGTCGCTTGCACTAATGAAGGAAATAACTCCCTTCTGCTGTTGGTTTTTATGTGTCTTTGTTGCTGGGTATTTTTATTTTATTTATTTATTTTATTTTATATTTTGTTGTATTGTTTTGCTGGTGCCAGCATCTATCTTTGAAATCAGAGCGCTAGCAAATAATTACCACATGCACATTTATACACACGTGTGTGTGTGTGTGCGTGCTGATATGCTTGGAAATGAATGCATATTGCATGTGTATGGAGTGAATAAAGTTCTCCATTTAGCAATGCGGTTTTTCCTATTGGTACCCAAAAGCTTAGGTGCTGCTGAGTTGCTATATTGGAACGTTGAATGCGAAAATTATTACAGAAGACTCAAAGGACCTTTGAAAAAGTATTCGCTTTTGGATCAGCGTTTTCCACACAAGCTGAAAAAAGTGTGCAAGACGTGACATTTGCGTAATGCAGCCATTTGAAATTAAAACTATGACACGCCCATGTTTAAATCAGACCCTGAGAAGTTAAAAATAATTCTAAATCATAATAATTGCATCTTTGTTCAACTAAGAAACAAAAAAATAGCATAACCAATATTTCAAATACGTATTCGGCAACTCTGAGCGTAATTATAGAAAAAATTTCGATAACAGATGTGTTGGGTTAGACTTGCGAGTATCAGAGTGGTCATCACTGGGTAAAACTCATTGGCACTGACCTTCTGGGTGGCTAATGATTCTATTCAATTTTCTCTGTAAAAGTTCAATGATTAGTGGTCAGAGAGCTTCTGTATTTCTGAAAAGACTTATTTATAGTTCACATTAATCTTACATAGGGTTGTCAGCTCACTTTGGATCTCAACTCATTTTTGTATAAACAATTTTTATAAATTTTCATTTTCATCTCAATCCAAGATGACAGATCCTTAAATCGATTCTTCTAGTGCTACTTTTGAAAAAAATTGGCTACAACTCCTTATGGACACTAACAAATTCACAGCTGGCCAGTTTAAAATATAAAAAGCGAATTACTTATGGCATCACTCAATAACTTCAAGTTGGCCCAATACACTGAAGAAAGAAACTATTTAACCTAATACAGCAAAAATTCATAAATAAAGTAATGAAGTCAAAAACAATAAGGAATAAGCATTCAAACAATAAGCGTTTGAATATTTGGCTAAAAACTTACAAGTTGCCTTTAGTAAAACGCAGATCTTGACTTAAGTAGAAGATGAGCACTAAGAATGCGGAAGGTTGCTTGATTAGGTTAACTCTAACTATATTTTTTTTTTATTTTATTTTATTTTATTTTATTTTATTTTATTTTATTTTATTTTATTTTATCTTATTTTATTCTATTTTATTTTATTTTATTTTATTTTATTTTATTTTATTTTAATTTATTTTAATTTATTTTATTTTATTTTATTTTATTTTATTTTATTTTATTTTATTTTATTTTTTTGTGTTATTTATAATTATTTTATTTAATTTTTATTAATTTTTTAATTTATTTAATTTTTTTTTATTTTATTGTATTTTATTTTATTTTATTTTATTTTATTTTATTTTATTTTATTTTATTTTATTTTATTTTATTTTATTTTATTTTATTTTATTTTATTTTATTTTATTTTATTTTATTTTATTTTATTTTATTTTATTTTATTTGATTTTATTTTATTTTAATTTATTTTATTTTATTTTATTTTATTTTATTTTATTTTATTTTATTTTATTTTATTTTATTTTATTTTATTTTATTTTAATTTATTTTTAATTTTTATTTTAATATCTATTTTAATTTTTTAGTTTATGTTTTGCAATTTTGAAAATACAGCACAGACCAGTTAAAAATTGGGTTTAAACATACATGCCCGTCTTTTTCTAAAATTACATTTTTAAAAGCAATCCTTATTAAAAAATATTCTCGAATCCTCATCTTCATCACCCGCTCAAGTTAAAATCTTTTTAGCATTAAAGTAACCAAAAAAATTTTTCTCAGTGCACAATGCTGCAATGCTTCCAGCACCCCAACTATTTCTCATTCTCCTTCCCCTTTATTCCCTCTTGTGTCGCTCTAACATGTTTTTAGCATAATTATATTCGTGTCAGTGCCTTGACACCGAGACAGGATACCCACCTGGTGGCATAAAGCGACGGCTGCCCACCGGCGCTTCCGCATACGGCAAACCCAGATACTGATCAACATCACGCAAGCCTGTCGAGCCGTGAAAATTCCGCACGATGCCCATCAGCCGGCCCTGCTTCACGCTGATCTCGGCGGTGTACTGCAGCTTCTCGGGCACAAGGTGGCGTCGTTCGTTGCTGTGTTGTGCGGCAACGGCGCCAGCTGGGCCGCTGGCAGTGCTCGGCATGCCGAAGGGTGCATCGTTGGCGAGCAGTCGCGCCACGTTTTCTTTAAAATCGTTTGCGAAACTCTGCGCATCGACAGCATTCCTGGACAGCTTTAAATGTCTCGCATTTATTTGTTTGTCAGCTGCTGTGGTCGTTGTGCTTCTGTAGTGCGAAGGAGTCCTCGTTGCTGTTGTTGTTGTTTTTGATGTTGTTTTCATTGCGGCACTGCCATTGTCTGTGGCTACGGTTGTTGCGGTTGCGGCTATGCCAGTGTTGCTGCCGGCCGTCTCGGCCATCATTTCATATTCAGCCAATGCTAGCGCACCGGTATTCAGTTCGTTGCGTCTGGCGTCTTGCGCCGGAAGCAGTGGCAGTGTTGCTGCTGTCGTTGTTGTCGCTGACGCCTGTCCGTATGGTTGATGCTTTTGTTGCTGCTGCACGAGCGCTGCCCCGAAGCAGCCATCGCTGTTTAATTGATTGTGCTGCACGCTGACAAACGTCAACCAAAATAGCCAAAATGCCGGCATGAAGTGGACCAAATACATTGTTGCCTGCTTTTTAATACTGTTGCCAATGGCGTTGTTGTTGCTAGTGTGGTTTTTGTTAGTTGTGCTGCGACGTTTTATATGTTGAATACTGTTGTCAGGGCGCATTCATTCATGCGTCGATTCGGCGCGCTCTTCGCTGTTGCTGTCCATCCACGTCATTGCCGCGTTTGAGTGTTGGGAAATTCCGAAACTTGCTTTTGCCTCTTTGTAGTTGGTAATTTTTGCTTTTGCTTTTTACGTGACTTTTTGAAATTCATTTAGTTGTTTGCCGCACACTTGAAATATTTAGCGGAAATATTTGCGTTCTCTTCAAACTTGGCGCTGGCCAAGGCCGTTTCTGTTGTTGTTCTTGTTGAAAGTTTGCTTATATTTTTCGATATAAAGGCGGTTTTTGTTTTTGTTCAACTTGATGGCATACTTTACGCGTTTTCTCTGAATTTTCGCTCTAAATTATGGCAATAAATTTTTCAAATAATTTTGATATTTTCATTTCTAAAGAGAAATTATTCAAAACATTTTTTTGTTATATTTGTAAACAAATTTCCGAATTATTTTTATTTTTAATTTGAAGAAATTTTTGTTATGTTTATTTGCGAAGAGAAATTCGTCATAAAAAAAGTCATTTTTGATATTATTTTTAGAATTTTGTTGAATTGTTTTCATTTGTATTTTTTTGAGTTATGTTTCATTATTTTATTATTGTTGTTTTTAATTTTTGTTTTCATTTGTAATTTGTTGATTTTTTAATTGTTGTTGATTTGTAAATTGTTTGCAATAGTTGGGAAATTTGTTTCCCATTTTTTTCTAATTTTGTTTTGAATTTGTTTTTTAGTAAACTATTTTATTTTATATAAACACAATTTAAAAATTATAATATTTTTCATTATTATATTCATTAATATATATATATTTTTTTTTTGTTTTTGTTCAACTTGCATACATTACGCGTTTTCTCTGAGTTTTCTCTTTGAATTTTTTAAATCATTTTGTTATTTTCATTTCTAAAAAGAAATTATTAAATTTTTTTTCATTATATTTTTAAACACATTTTAAAATTTTTTTATTTACAATTTGAAGACATTTTTCTTTATGCGCGAAGAGAAAATTGTCATAAATAATTCTTGATATATTTAGTTCTTTTTTTATTGTTTTGAATTGTTTTTATTTGAATTTTTTTAGTTGAGTTTAATTATTTTATTATTTTTGCTTCAATTTTTGTTTTAATTGGTAATTAAGTACTTAAATTTGTTTATTATATTTGTAAACAAATTTCTATATCCTTTTTATTTTTAATTTGAATATCTTATTTTTTTTTTGCGAAAAAAAAATAATGTAAAAAAAAAATAATTTCTGATACTTTAATTTTTTGACAATTTTTTAAAATTGTTTTTATTTGTATTTTTTGAGTTAACTTAAATTATGTTATTAGTTTTGCTTCTAATTTTTGTTTAAATTTGCAAATAATTTTTGATATTCTTAATTTTTTTTTAAGAATTTTTTTGAATTGTTTTTGTTTCCTCTTGTTGAGTTAAGTTTAATTGTTTAATTAGTTTTGCTGTAATTTTGGTTTAGATTTGTAATTTTTTTATTAATTGTTTGCAATATTTGCTGAATTTCTTTCCAATTTTTTTATAATTTTGTTTTGAACCCAATTTCAAAAATGTCTTTAACTTCCAATAAACGCGCTGCTCGCTGCCGCCAACAGCTTTGTTTCTATTTCATAAATGTTTTAAATTAAACCAAAAAAACTTACAAATTTACAATTGCAATATTTCTCGCCGCGAATTCATTTTAATTGACTTGAATTGGGTCAATTGCCTCGAAATTTACAATCGGCCACTCAATTTCATATTTTACACATACTTGCGCCACTCACAACAACAACAACAACAACAACACCAATAACAAATCATTTTTCATAACCCATATTTGCTGGCGCTTTATTATGTTTCCACCAAAAACCATGTAAACGCATCGCACTATCGCAATCGTACGCGTACGTACACGTACGTACGCGTACGTAGATCAGGGCATGTTTGCATTGAATGCTGCGGCTGCCGCACTGTGACGTTCACATTATTCACGATCAATTAAATGTGCGCGCGTGTGTAGTAGTCAAAAATAAACACACCCACGCGAGAACTCATCACCGGCCATAAATCACAAAAATTCGCAATAAAAATTCAATTACTTTCGAGGCGCAGGCCGCACAATAGCTGCGAGAGAAAACGCATTAGCGACTCGGTTCGAGATTGAAGCGCGGCACGACGCGTTATGGCGTTTTATGAGCGTGTCGAAAACATGTGTCGAGCGTTATTTTGTTACGAGCAGCAAAGTCGTCCAGCGAAGTAAATCATGGAGAATGTAATGAGATTTTCGCTGTCCAGATTTTGTAAACAGCATTAAAATAAGTGTGGTACAAATTGCCGCAGTCACGTTTGGCAGTTATTACCTAATACGAATAAACATCGATTCGGTCAAGTGGGCTATGAGAGTGCGCTACAAATGAAATTGAACAGACGTTGAGTTGAACCAAAAAGAAAAAAGTCATTGAGCTGTTGGTACTGGATGTACTAACTGAAATTGTGACGAAATAATTTTAAGCTTGTTAAAGTTAATTTTAAGCAAAATTTTGAAAATTTTTGTATATATTTTTTATTATTAAAATTAATTATGAATTTTCACAATTTTTCTTTCTACTTTTTAACTGTCATTCATAATTATTAAATTCAGAAAAAGTGGCATAACTTGAAATAATTCGGTAATTATTGAGTTAAAATATCATCAAAACAGTCAGAACTCAAAATTTTGGATTTTCTAGTGTAAAATAAAAAAAAATTCTTGCAACTTATCATAAAGCATAATCTGTAAGGATTTTCTACTGAACGGTCTATATGTTATTTAAAAAAATTGTTATTTAGCTCAAAAACAGTTTTTTGCGTTTCCTGAAAAATCCAAAATTTTGAGTTGGCACTTTTGTTGTGCGTGTGCGATATATACATACAAGTACATATATTAGTAACATTTGAAGAACAAAGACTTTTAAAGTTTCACAAATTTAACTCGTTTGGCGCTTTAAAAACAGACTAAAATTTCATAAAAAAGCACAAAAATTTGCAGCGACTCCAAAAAACTAAAAAATTTCAAATCCAAACTTTAATCCTTTTGTCCCAAAAAGTTGCCTGAGAGCAACTTCACCTATTTGTCAACTTATTGTCGCTGCAGAAAACGAATGTCGTATGATTCATTGAATTTCATAGCACATACGACAATCGTTTTCTCAGGCGACGTTATAGCAAAATCTACATTTGATTTATGGGTTTAATTTAAAAAGGCACCAACAAATTTACATTTTTAGAAGTGAATTCAAAGCAAATTACAAAAAGTTTACTGTTATGCCCAAAATAATTTCCAATAATTTGCAGCGATATCAGGGAAAGTTTGTGTTCTAATTGAAGTCTACGAATTGGGCGCGTTTGATCAAAACTCTGTTTCTTTAATAGTGGTTAAATAAAATCAAAAAGTGATAATTTTGTATTTTTCCATTAATATTAAACAATTTTTCTGTAATCAAGAAATATTGATACAAAATTTATTTAACCCGTTCTAAGCTAAAAGCTACAAAAAATGACCCGATTTGGGCCTGGAACGTGTCAGATCAATAGTTATTGACTTAAGTCGGTCGGCAGGATCACGCAATAAGATATAGTTTTAATATAACGTTGTTTGTAGTTATAATTTTCTTAATTTTAAGCCTTTGAAGTACAAAATTACTGTTCGAATTGTGTCAAAAAACATTGCTAATTACTTTAAAAGGATTGAGTACTGCAACCTGTCGATGGTTGATCATTTGAACGATGTTGAATTCCATAGATAAAGACAAGGTTCAAGCAATGTATTGACAATAAAATATTATGGAAATCTTCTTTGCAAGTTCATCTCAGAAAGTCAACAGTTAAAAGTCAAAGATTAAAAACTTTTACTTTGAAAACTTTTAACTCTGCATGAAAGACGGCTTGCTTCTCACATCTGCATTCCTTTTTAACAATAAAATAATTTAGTTAAACGCGCATAAACCAATATAAAATAAAAAAATAAACCCATTACTTTAAGACTTCACAGAGTTCAAAAGATTCTTGTCCAACGGTCCCATCCCTAACCACACTTTTTTTCTGAGCAATACAGCACAACTTTCCATACGCCACTGCCACTTCCACTTGCAGTATCTATTAAACAAAAAAGTAAAAATACATCTTCTCCTCAGTTAGTCACAAAGAAAAAAATTAACAAAGCTCTGCTGCAAAACTTCAAATCAAAATTGCTTCCTTCCTTCCCTCATTCCATGCTTAAAATAGCAAAATCTCAGAGATTAGACATCAGGACGGCTTTCTGATGGCTATTATTACTTTTATGGCTAATCAAATGAGATTTTGCTATAACCCAAATCCGTCGTTTGTGTCGCATTCACAGCAAGCAGCGAAAATTGAAAATCGAAAATTGAAAATCGAAAAGTAAAAAGTGAAAAGTGAAAACCCGAAAAGCAGAGCAGCAAAAGCATTTTGTGTGCCACATAAAAAAGCGTGCCAAAAATTCACTTAGATAAATTTGTGTTTGTTTGTTGTTGTTGTTGTTGTGCCGCAATATACTAGTAGCCGTTCGCATACACATATCGCCGCATTGTGTGTTGTTGTGTGCTTATTTATAGAGCAACCATGGTGTGTGTGTGCGTACAATGTACTGAACCCATTATAGAATATTGCCTGACATATTGTTGTTGTTTGTTGTTATTGTTGTCGCTGTCGTTTTCAGTTACTTTATGCGCTCAAATATATCTCGGAGGATGATGCTGTTTGCCACTCACACGTTTTATTTATTTATTTATGCATTTTAACATTCAAATTTAAATTAGCTGCGAAACGATAAGCCAACGCACAGTCGAACGGACAAACCGACCAGCGAACGGACGCTGCAGCGTTTGGGGTTGAAAACGCAACAATAGCGGCAGCAACAACAATACGCAGAAAGGCTCCGCAGATGGCAGATACCGCGCGGCGCACAAAAGTCAAATATTCGTAAAAGCATTTGCCGCGCAAACGACCCAGCGACCGAGCGTCAGTGCGTCATGACGCAACTGCTCGCGCGCGCAGCTGATGCGAAATAAAGCACGAATACAACAAAAACAACAATAACAACAATGTAGTGAAATATGTAGCGGAAGGAAGTAGAAAGGAAAACAGCTCGTGGTCTGTTTTGAACTAGTCGCCCTCATTCATGGTTGTTGTTCTGGTTGTTGTTGTTGTTATTGTTGCCTTCGAGTTTCCCAACGAGCAGCGAAATAATGTCAGTTTATTTTATTTTATTTTGCTTGTGTTTAATGAAAAATCAACAAGCGCCAAACTGCATTCGGTGCTTCCCTTTCCACCCTTTCACCCCCTACCTCATCCTTCTCCTCAACCAACTCACCGCTGCTCGCCTTGTGACACAACCGGCAACACTGAAGAGCGCAACAAATTTCCACTTTACACTCCAAATGCATAAAATTGCACTTAAGCGCACTTATAAAAATAAAAGCAACAACAACAACAACAACAATAAGTACAAGTAACTAAGGAAGTAAGCAAAACAATAAAGTATACATAGAATAGAAAATGAGAAATACGCGCATGTCTGTATGTATGTTTGTGCGCGCGTGTGTGTGTGTGTGTTCGAAACGGCCAGTGCCGTTGCCTGTTCATTGCAGCTGCTGGCAGTGTTGCCGCTGCTGCATTTATTTTTAATTTCTTGCGTTTTGGCCGTGTTTCCTCTTTAGTTGAGTAAACTTTAAATATTCCGCAGTGTTTATTGTTGGCGTTTAAAAATATCTGCGCGCAATTCTCGTTGAGTGCACTCGACTGTTGGCCATTTCCTCCCCTCACCGCTACACAACGTCACGACTGCTTAGTGCGCGCGTAATTGGTGTGCGTGCGCGTCCACGTTGCTCCGAGTGTCACACTGCACTACGTAGTGGCATTAAAATTAAATCCCAAACAACAACAACAACAACAACCACACACACAAACAAAAATAGCAACAAAAAGCAACCGCAAACAAATGTTGTGTTTTCATTTTTGGCAGCCACTAAATGAACTAGTGGCTATTCGTGTTGTTGTTGTTGTTGCTGCCGTTGTGTATTCTTAAATCGCATTAAATGTATTCGAAATTCCGCAAATGTTTGTATTTTGTGTCATCAACGCAGCTCATTGACAGCGCCGGCAACATTGGCAACGCACACACGCACAAAGAGCCGAAAGTCGAAAATAAACAAAGTCCTAATGATGGTTTGCACTAATTAGCCAAAGATCAGTTCTAATTATAATCAACGTTAGCATTCGATTTTCAATTCGTAAATAAATCAATTATTGCTGCTCTCACTGAAAATTCTATGTACATACATATGTATATGTAATGTATTTGTTTGAGGATAAATGTGTGTACGTATGTATTCGAATGTTGATAGTGAATTTGTGTAAATGCGACAAATAAAATTTACAAAATATTTTAAATACATGTGTAGCTGGCTGACTATGAAAGGTAGTTAGGCAAAACTGGTTGGACACGTATGGACACACAACAATACTTATTTATATCGCCCACTATCACTGCGCCCATGATGGCTCTGCAGTCTGTACGAAATCGTAAACTAAACTATGAAAGGTCTAAAATTAGTTAAATTTTACTTTACTCAGACCACGTTTGTGGTTTTGAGTTTTGTGGCAACGATTACCAAATCAATGGGAGAGGGGGTCTCACATACATGTAGAACTGTGCTTCTAAAAACAATTCCCAATCAAACCATTTGTATTTTGGTTTTGTACTTTGTATTTCATTTTTTCTCATTAAAATATTAAACAATTTTTAATCGCCACCAATGTTGATTTTCGAGAAACATAGAAATATGTATCGAATTATTTTTGATTTTAAATGCGTTTTATCAATAAAATATTAACAAATTTTTAACCACCTATCGACTTATTTTAGATTTTAAATACACCTAATTCTGTTTTTACACGGTCTTTTTTACACGGTTTTGATTTAGCACGGTTTGAAAGTAAAACAAAATTTTAATTTTTTTATACGATTTTGTTCCATTTAGCACGAAAAACTAAAAATATTTTTTATTTTCAAATCGTGTTAAATCAAAACCGTGTAAAAAAGACCGTGTAAAAACAGAATTAGGTGTACTTTTACCTAGTTTCAAATAAATAATTTAATTAATTCATACTTTAGTTGGCCTAATGAGGCGCCATTTTCAAAGAGAAAATCACATGGTAGACATATCTGTCGGTGTGCCATGTCCTGCCAGAGGGGAGGATGAAGGAGTTGCACGTTCGAATCAGGTTTGAGACACTTGGCAATGATGTGTTAAGAAGCGACCATCACAGTATGTACTCAGATTTCTCTGAAGGGTTGTTGGGTAGTTTTAATGAAAATTAACTGGGAATACGGTACAATAAATGTAAGGGAGAAGGCTGGGTTGTGAACCAGGCTGGGTTGTGAACCATTACCGTTTTTTCTTTCCCTAATTGACATATCGCCAATCTTTCAACTGTCAAGTTTGTCTTATGATATGACTCTGCTTTTGTGGTTACACCGAAGTACAAACACGTATTGCTTGTGGCAGCAATCGAGTTTGAAAGACATCGTGTTTGAAAATCGACTGCGAAAACTTGTTGGCTTTTTTTTTTAGTGCTATCCAAGTGACTGAGCTTATTGCAAAAAGGTCTGTGTAATACATGTTTATTTAGTGTTTTGATTCTATTTTACGATGCAATATTTGTTTATGTCGAATTATGATTCGAAGTGTCGTTTATTTTAATGTTTCCAAAATGGCATCCTGGTTGGGCTGTGAACCACTGAGGTGGCTGGGTTATGAACCACCTGCTTTTCGTACTACATTTGTTCCAACACTGTCAAATATGGACGGATATATTAAAATAAAGTAATTTTATGTAATTTCACCCGATTTTCTTGAGTTCACTTGAAGTGAGCCAATGCGAGAACGCATTCGTATTTCACAAGCAAACATTGCGACACCGATTAGGATGAAAATTCAAAAAATTGAGCACTTTCATTCATTGCGATTTTTTGGCCTAATTGGCGTCATTATAAGTTTTTTTCACCTCTTTAGGCCTCCTGATTAAATAAATCCTCAACTAATTTAAAAATTATGGATGTTTTCTTCGTATTTTCCGACTTTAATAGGGATTTTCCAGATGGTTCACAACCCAGCCACTTTTTTGGAAAAGCGAAAAATCAAGTCCTTAGAAAATTGGACGTAGTGAGTTAAATTTCAATCAAAACGGTAATCTGTCTTCATAAAAAAGTTGCGTTATATATTCACCTTTCCAACGGTATCTTCGATTTTTCGATATCTTTATTCTGTGAAAAGTTAGAGCCAAAAAACAAAACCCCTGTTCACAACCCAGCCCTCTCCCTTACATATTCTCAGCCAGAGTGCAGTGCTTTTTTGTTAAAGGGAAAAAATTACATTTTTTATTCATTTCTTTATTTCTTTCATTCAACTATTGGTTTTTAGATTTGATTTGGCGTACTTATACTAAAACTGAAGTAAACAGTTTCTCCACAAACTTTTAATTCTTTTTTAACCCATGTTGGTTGTTTTTACATTATTTTTGTAAATTTTTTTTAAAGTTCCTACGTAATGAATGTCGGCTTTCTAAAATAAAACTGCTGTTTTTATTAGTATTGGGTTGGGGAAAAAGTATTGAGCGTTTTTCCGTTCACTTGACTTTAAATTGAAATAACTTTGCAACGGTTCGCTACATCTAGTAACTTTTTTTTTGCTTGACAAGAAACAAATAATTGCGTCGAGGTAAAAGTTATTCTAAAGCAAAGATGAGTGAAATTTCAGAAAAAAATACGTTACATTTTGCAATTTTACTACGACAAAGGGATGAACGCGACACAGGCGCGTGAAAAGATTTGTGCTGTTTATGGTAAAAATACTCTATCTCAATCAACTATGTTACTAGGAAATGGTTTGCTCGCTTTCGATCTGGAAATTTGGAGGTAAAATATGCTCCTCGCTCTGGTCGACCCATCTCCGAAAAAGTCTGTGAAATTATGGCTAAGGTTCAAGAAGACCGTCATGTAACTAGTCATGACATCGCTAAGAAACTGAAGATCGACCACAAAACCGTTTTGAACCACTTGCATAAAGTTGGTTTCAAAAAGAAACTCGATGTTCGGGTGCCTCATGAATTAAGTGAAAAAAATTTAATGGACCGAGTTTCCATTTGCGATTCACTCTTGAAACGGAACGAAATCGAGCGATTTTTGAAACATATGGTAACAGGTGATGAAAAGTGGATCGCATACGATAATGTTGTTCGAAAACGGTCTTGGTGCAAAAAGGATGAAGCAAAAAGGATGTCGAAACCAGGATTGACGACAAGGAAGGTGATGCTGTGCGTTTGGTAGGACTAAAAGCACATAATCCATTACGAGCTACTACCGCCTGACCAATCGATTGATTCCAATCTCTACTGCCAGGAATTAATGCGGTTGAAGCAAGAAATTGAAAAAAAGAGGTCGGAATTGATCAACAGGAAAGGTGTTGTGTTTCATTACGACAACGTTAGACCACACACATCTTTGTTGTCCCGCCACAAACTAAAGGACTTTGGCTGGGAAGTTTTAATGCATCCACCGTATAGTTCTGACATTGCACCCTCAGATTACCATTTGTTCAGATGTCTTCAACACGCTCTTGCTAGAAAAAAATTGGTCTCAAAAGAGGACTGCGGAAGGCACTTGGACCAGTTTTTCAAGGATAAACCCCCGGAATTTTACAACAAGGGAATAATGGTTCGGGCCAAAAAATGGCACAAGGTAGTCGAAAAGAATGAACAATAGTTGGAGTTATAAAATGTTTTTTAATTAAAAAAAAGTATGTAAATTTTTAATAAAAAACGCTCAATACTTTTGCTCAAACCAATATTTGTTCCAATTTAATGTTTCTAGCTTTAGCAGTTTGAAATCGGTGGTAATGAATGGGTCAGGAAAATAAATTATGTGCCTATGCGTACAGAGAAGTGCGCAAGGTGGGTTTTGAGGTTCAAACTGCCCAAGATTTCAGTTTGTTGCAGAACTGTTGAGTGTTAAGTGTAGTTTCAAATGGAAAATGAAATCATGAAATCCCAAAAATGAAATCCACTAATGGAGATAATAGAGAAAGTAGATAATCGTATCGTATTTCAAATTTTTTATATAGTTTTTGAAAAGTAAAAATGTATAAATAAAATATTGACTTGAGTCAATATAAGTCTTATTATAGTTTATGTCTTTTGAACTAAGGAATTTTTTTCATCACTAACATATAAATTTTAAAATCTTTCAACAAATGGTCAACGCACTCTGGGTCCACAACTTGAAGCTTTCTCAAATACTAATTTTCCCCCGCACAATCAAGTCATTAAATTTCCTATTTTTAGATATTTATTGACACATTTTTTTGTTCATTCAAATTTTGTGCATGTGGCAATTTATTATAATTGATGGCCTTCCATTAGTGAGTCACAAGTGTTTTCTATGCCAAAGCAAACAGCAAAACACATCAAACCAATCAGCCGGAAATATGAACATTTTCACACCACTCGAACGCCTAATGGCTGAAGTTGAAACTTCCGCTGCCCGTTGGTTCATTAAAAAAAACTCATTGTCGCCCGGCAGCACGCAGCAAAGCATACTTTAATTTGTTTATGCTGCAGCAGGACTCGCTGCCGCTGTTTACAGCATTTTTTCGCACATACTCGAATTTATAATCACATGGCCGGCAGCCGCTTTGATCTGCGGACTTTTTAAGCTCTTTTGTTTATTTACACTAAGCAAGTATCACTTGACTTTGCTTCGAGTGTTCCAGCACATGCCGGTTGTTGTTGTTGTTGTTTTAGTTTGATGTGGACCCATTTGCTTTGATCATTGGGCGGCTGCAAGCAGCGATTGCGAGTGAGCGATTGTCACTTTTGATTATACGGAAAATAAACATTCGTAGAATTTCTTCTTCTTTCTGTAGGCGGCACAACAGCGCAACGTCTCGCACTGGCGGAGGGGAGATTATTTTCGGCGCACAGTGCACAGATTTCGACAGCGATTACCCGCAGTGTTTCCCGACTTTATGTGGAGCGCATAAATTTTATGCTGCGGTTCGAAAATCTGACGTTTTCGTTGTTGCTTTTCACTTCACTGTTTTCATGGTTGTTTTTTAGGACATTTTCACATTCACTTTTTAATGTTGTTATTCTCTGACGTTATTTTTAGCTTTTTTATTTTTGTGTCTTAAAATAAACAGCCGTTTGACATCATCGCATTGCTCGCGTTCGGCCGAGTTCACCGCACTGCACGCCCCATTTGTGTATCCACCGCACATTCACCGACGTAGTCGGGTCGAGCGCCACTCACGTTGTTTCACGATCGAAGGAATATCTGCAACTGACTCGAGTCGAGCTAAGATCGGCGCTGTGCAACTCGCTGCACGGCGATCGCGCACGGAGCTCATATTTTCCGCTCAAAGGAGCGCGCGCATATTTTTTTGCTCAGTTGACAGACTTTTCCCTCGATTACTGAGCAGCGAGCGCGCACGCACTCAGTTCGCACTAGTTGCAGGGAATTTTCCTGCTTTGTTTTGGGAAATTTTCTTCTTCCTGTTATCGTAAATAGTTGTTGAAGCGGCGCGCACGTAAAATGCGCTCGTAAATCTTTACACAAGCAATTTGAAAGTTTAATCACCGTTCCGAATGTTGATTTCGTTTTGTTGTTGTTGTAGCTGTTGGTTCTTTTTCTTTTGTTTGTTGGTACTTTGGTCTGTAACTACTGCTTGGCATTGAGTTTACTTTAATTGCATGTCACGCAGTTTAACGTTGCTGCTGGAAACGCAACGCTTCAGCTTAGCGATGCGGTACACTGGGAAAAAACGCGTACAAAATTTAAATTAATTTGCGAGCTCAAAAAAAGTTATAAATGCAAGTAAAAGCTCTAAGAGAAGTGATTTTAAGTTGGTTGTTTATTTTCCTTGTGGTATATTTCGAAACAAATATTGTTTCAGTTAACCCTTTCGGCGACGAATTTAACCCTGTGTCTCGATATTACTTTTTTAAATCATGAAAATCTTTCCTAAGAACTGTGCACACAACATTTGAAGTCGCCACGCCTCTTTGTTCGAGTTCTAGATATGGTTTACTTTTGAACAATTAAAACGGGTTAAATAAATTTTGTATCAATATATTTTAGTTTCAGAAAAATTATCAAATATTTATGGAAAAATACAAAATTATCACTTTTTGATTTTATTTAACCATTATTAAAGAACTAGAGTTTTGATCAAACGCGCCCAACTCGAAGACTTCAATTGGAACACAAACTTTCCCTGATACGCTGCAAATTATTAGAAATTATTTTGGTTAAATAATTTTTGTTTCAATATTTTTTAATTACAGAAAAATTACTTAATATTTATGGTAAAATACATAATTATTACTTTTTGACTTTATTTAAGCATTATTAAAGAAACAGGGTTCTGATCGAAGGCGCCCAAATCGTAGACTTCAATTAGAACACAAACTTCAGGGAAAGTTCGCTGCAAATGATTGGAAATAATGTTGGGGATAACTGTAATTTTCTTTAAATTCACTTCTAAAAATATTAATTTTTATTTTTTTCTTAAATTCAACCCATAAATCAAATGTAGATTTCGCTATAATGTCGCCTGAGAAAACGATTGTCGTATGTGCTATGAAATTCAATGAAACATACGACATTCGTTTTCTGCAGCGATGATAAGTTGACAAATAGGTGAAATGGCTCTCAGGCAACTTTGGAGTCGAAAGGGTTAAGTAAAGCATTTAAAACTATACGAACTATACGTTTATATTTAACTCCCATAAATACAAAAAAGACAGCAATGAAAAATTATAATCAATCAAAATAATCAATGTGTATTTTTTCAAGTGTACCCAACTACATTGAAGAAGAAAACTTTTATTTGTCTGCCTTTTAACTAATTTCATTTCGCTACGTTACCGAAGGTTCCTTTGGCTGTGTCTGTGTATGTTTGTGTGTGTGCGTGTATTTTTCGTTTTTATTTGCTGTCTTCTTAGTCTTAAGGGATTTTACTATTTAGTCAGCTGTAGCGTCGAAAACTGCAATATTTCGCGCTCAACTATAACTTGTCCAAAACTTTGTGGTTGTTGTTGTTGCTTCTGACTTCTTTTCAACTATTCGCGCATTTTTGTGTTCCTTGAAATTTTTTGTTGTTGTTATTTATCCGCAGAAACTGACTAGCGAAAGAAGATGGAATACAAAATAATTCTGCGGCGCATTCGTCTGCTTAAGAAATTAATGCCGTCAACGATGTTGGGCGCTGCGTAGCCGCTGAGATCCGTCACTGCGTTGCAAATGCCAGCACAGAAAAGTTTAATGCCATTGAAAATCCTTTTTAATCCGGCTGTTTTGGGGTTATATCTTTTTGTTGTTGTTATACTTTGTTTTTGTTACAGGTGACAGGTGAAAGTGGTGGCGAAGGCTTTCCAGCGGCTTTTGGCTGAAATTGGCGACACGGGAAAATGGCGCAAAATGTGAAACGAACGAGGGGAATGTTGCTTGGACTAATTTAAAGCTCTGCGGTACGTGAGTGGAAAATGCAAAACAAATTAATTAGTTTTAGCGAATTGTTGACTGTACTTAGGGCGTGAATTGTGGCGGATCGAGGAGGAGTGGTGAGTTATAAATGGTTAAAGGGACAAGTATTTTCTCTTAAGTTGGAACTAAGTGTTGTACGCTGTTTTGTGCATATTTAACTAATTTTGTGTGGAATTTATAGTCGAAACTTTATTATTTACAATGTGCTAGAAGCGACCACTTAAGTTGTGATGGTGAAATATGAAAGTCAATGTTTTAAAATGAGATATTAGTGGCCCTGCAAGAGTTGTGTGGCGTTCAGCGTTGAGTTTAAATTCGTTCAAATTTATTTTTAAATTGTTCTACCCGCATGCAAAAACGGCTCCCAAAACAAAAATATGGCCTTGTTTTTCTCGTTATAAAAGGCAACATTTACTTTACGCAAGGAGTGCAATGTATCCTTAATTTCAATGCCAAAGCTGGCCTTGTCCACACTTCAACCTTACAATTCCAGACATTACAATTTGTATCGCACAACCCAAAGCAATCGCCGCTGGTTGTACAACAATTTGCAATACCCTCAAGTTTGTTACTCATAAAAGTGAAAGCAACACAAAAGTAAACGCACAACAACACATACATACACACATACATAGCCATACTTGACTAAACATGGCGGCCTGAGATAAAATAACTCATACCACGTGGGATTACTTCATTACATTTGCATCTGTGTCAGCTATTAAAATGCACCACAACCAAAAGAAAAGAGACAGAAAAAGCAAAAATCAGCAGGAAATTGACATTTTCCGCCATTACTGATTTTTATGCGATTCCTTGTTGCTTTATTTTGTCATTAAGAAGTTTAAAGGTTCCACTCACGTCGAGCAGGCGCTTGCAATTTTATTGACTTTGGACATAAATTGTTTATCTGTCGCCATCAATGCGCCGCAATAAATTCATTCGGGCTCCAAATAGCGCGCACGCGGCCAACAGCCGCCAACGAATGAGTGCAGCCAGCGAAGCACAACAAAACGTCGCCTCAGAAAACGATTGTCGTATGTCACATTGAGTCTGGTAAGACATACGACATTTGTTTTCTCAGGCAACGAAAAGCAAAACGCAAAGCAGCAAAATGCCAGGCAGTCGAACAAGTCGGCAGCCAGCGATCGCAAAGGGTCTCTCCAATGCTAAACACGTACACACACACTCACACACACAACGAACTATTTTCGCTCACATTGCAATTGCTGCTAATTTCAGCGTGAAGCGCACATAATGCACGCTTATAAATTTGGCAGCGCTATTGGGTGGCAGGCGGCATAAATTACACACACACACACACGTATATATAATTACACAAACAGCAAACATTGGCGAATTTTTATGCGCTGTTTTTAAATGTAATTTGCTGCCCACTCGCACAAATACAGAAATCACAATGTTTTAATTAGAAAAAATAATACAAAAAATTATAACTGTAAGCAAAGAAAAATGTTATTAAATTGAAAAATGTTGTAGTGGACTTTTTTCATGCGCCAAAATACCAAAACATTTAAAAATATGCGGCACATTTCTGACGCAAAGCAGCAGTGCTTAACCCACTGTTGGATAGCGAAGCGAAAATGTGCCAACGAAAAATGGTTTTTTTCAAATTGTTTGACGAAAGATCAGGAAATTATTTGAAGATTGCAAAACGAAAGTTTGGCAAATAGCAACAACGAAGAACGTTGTCTTCTTCATTGCATTCTTTGCTTTTGTCTCAGTTATTTAGGTTGAACATTCTAATTTGATCCCTGAAAAAAGTATATAGGCTCGAATCCCCTAATAAGCAATTTCTAAGTTCGTCTCTCCTGTGCTTCCTCTGCTTTTTTTCGTATTTACAGTTTTCAACTCTCAGTCAGGTAAGCTCTGGTCTTTGTCTTTCTTGGTTCTTTAATTTGTAGAGCCACTTTTTCAGTTGATTTGTCTCATAATTGGCTTTAACCTCAGCTTATAGAGGTTCATACACAGTACGACAATTATGTATTAAGACTCGAACCATATTTCAGCAACAAAGCGCGCCATCTATGTGCGAGCAAATGCATTTTGAAGCTTCAGCCTTCCTCTACTAACCATCAAAATTTTATGACTGATGATTTTGTATGATTTTATGATTAAAATTTAATTTTTCAAAACATGTTTTCGTTTGATGTTGAAATTAATGCAAAAATTAATGAGAGTCAGTCATTCTAGAGACATCGTTGCAGCCGCAGAAAATGATACAAACTTCCTGAAAACAATTGTTATGGGTGATGAAACATGGTGTTTCGAATACGATCCAGAAACCAAGCATCAAAGTGCGGACTGGAAATCAAAAAACTCACCACAAGCCAAAAAAAACACGAAAAGTTCCATCAAAAATCAAAACAATGCTAATCACATTCTTCGATAGCAAAGAAATTATCCACAAAGAATTTGTTCCAACTGGTCAAACAGTTACTGCCGCATATTATCTCGAAGATTTGAAGCGTTTGATGGCCAGAATCCGTCGTATTCGAGCAGAATACTGCGATCCAAAAAGTTGGTCTCTGTTGCACGATAATGCAACGAGTCACACACACTCATTGTTCTTCAATTTTTGGCTCGGAATCAGGTTTGTGTGTTGAATCATCCGCCGTATTCACTGGATTTGGCTCCTTGCGACTTCTCTTTGTTCCCGAAACTGAAATTGCTGTTGAAAGGATGCTTTTTTGATGACATTCAGACCATATAACGGGCTTCGACGAGGGCACTGGAGGATATTCCGAAAAATGAGCTGGAACACGCGTTTGAATCACTATTAAATCGATGTAACAAGTGTATTGAATCAGGACGAGAATATTTCGAACAAATATACCGAAAAATTAGCAGATATCGTGTTTTAATTGTGTTTTCTAGAGACAGTCTTAATACATAATTTTCGCACTGTGTACTCTTCGAAAATGAGACTAAAAAGTGGTGTTTATAAAATATCTAAAAATTTTAAAATAATTTAACTAAACAAAACAAATGCACAAAGCTTGAAGAAACACTCTAAAACACTCAGTGGGTTAAAGACATCAACCAATACGCTGAAAACGAATAACAACCAACACAAAAAGGTTTATTGTTTTTTGTTCACGCTTTTATAAAAGCATATTTACACACATAAAAAAAATAAAAAAAAAATAAAAAAAAAATAAAAAAAATATTTACACACACAATTACAATCACACCCACACACATATACAAAATATTTTTACATGTAGAACATAATTACAGGCGGCCAAAAATCAGGCGGCTGTGTAAATTTCGCTTTGCTGCAAATGTTCATAAATAACCCAATGGCGCAAGCAACATTTATAATTGCACCTACAACACGCACACACACACACACACATACAAACAAATAACAATATGTAAATACATGCAGGAGTTTAAATTATTCATTTACTGCATACATTTAAATATGAAATTTAATTGTGCCAGCGTAGCTGTATGTGTTATTGTTGTTATATATATTTTATAATTCAATTAAAATTAAAATTTATTGCACTTTTAAGCCGGTCAGCATTTTTTCCCTTTGTTTTGCTGCTGCTGATTTTTTTCGCATAAATATTCGACAGGCAGACATTTGCTTGATAGTGATGCGGCACAGTGGTCAAAAATGCTTAAAGTGGGCATGACAGAAGGACTGTGATTGCTATATAATGTTTTTTGTTGTTGTTCTAAAGATGAAGAAGAAAGGGTCTTGTATCAAGGTCCGTCACTGGCAGAAAAAACATAAATTCTAGACTGCCTGTTTACTGGAGTTTCTTCTCCTTATTCAACTTTCGTACCTCACAAACTTAGTTGTGGTTTCTTATCTGAACTTCAAAGACTGATCAAGATTTAGGTTGAAAGACTCGACGCCTGTTCACTGGAGTTTCTCTTCTTATTTGACAACTTTCGTACCTCACGAACTTCGTTGAGGCTTCTTATCTGAACTTCAAAGAATGAAAGACTCGCCGCCTGTTCACTCGATTTTCTTTTTCTTTTTCAACTTTCGTACTTTACGAATTTCGTTGGGGCTTCTTATCTGAACTTCAAAGACTGATCAAGAAAGACTTGCCACCTGTTCACTCGATTTTCTTCTTCTTTTTCAACTTTCGTACCTCACGAACTTCGTTGGGGGTTCCTTTCTGCACTTCAGAGACTGATCAAGACTTAGGTTGAAATTCTCGCGACTCAAAGAGCCATAAACAGATAAGTCTCTCTCTCTCACATTGCACTGTGTTTCGTACCATAGACAAAAATCCAACTATTTATAATTTCAGAATTTAAAGATTTTTATGTCATTTGAAAGTTAAAACTCCAACTCCTGTCTAAGCTCTCGATTTTGGGGTTTCATTCAATTTTCCTGGATTCGATCAGATCCTATTTAAGCAACCGACAGTGCATTGTCGTTGTTGATCATGCCACCTCTAAGCCTTTTGTCGCCACTTCTGGAGTCCCGCAAGGAAGTATTTTAGGCCCCTTGTTCTTTGTTCTCTTCATAAACGACATCAGTGCTTGCATTTCCTTCTCCAATTTCCTCCTCTATGCCGATGACTTGAAGATTTTCTCTGTTGTCCGTACTTCGTCTGATTCTTTAAACATCCAGTCCGACCTCAATAATGTCCTCGCATGGTGCAGTAAAAATCGTTTATACTTAAATGTCAGCAAATGCTTTGACTCAACTTTTTCGAAATCCACTAATACAGCAAAAACTTCATTTGAAATTGATGGCACAGTGTTAGAAAAGGTGGCTGAGATCAAGGATCTGGGCGTTGTCTTCGATTCAAAGTTTAGCTTCACTTCCCATGTTAATTGCATTGTCTCGCGTGCCTACTCTATGTTAAAGTAAGTAAGTAGAGCAATTCTTCCTCCTTTTCCAATCCCTATACGCTCAAGCTCTTGTATACTACTTTTGTTAGGCCCAGACTGGAATATGCTGCTTTTATCTGGAGACCTTTTCATGCGTCGCATTCTAATCGCTTAAAGCGTATCCAACGAAGATTCCTAAAGTTTGCCCTTAGCTCTATTAGTTTTTCTGGGCCCCAGCCTCCTTACAGGTCTAGATGTCTTCTGCTTGGTTTAAAGTCACTTGCAACCAGGAGGTCTGTAATTTCCATGGCTTTCATTTTTGATATAGTCAATGGAATTATTGATTGCCCCTCTCTCCGGTCCAAAATAGCTTTCAATGTGCCATCTCGCTTCCTCAGACATATTTCCCCTTTTTCTCTTGAGTTCTCTAGGATGCGTTATGGTAGTAAGACTCCTATTCCTCGAGCCCTCTTCTTCTTCTTGACTGGCACGACAGCCCGATTACGAGACTAAGGTCTAGCTACCCGCAACCAACGTGTTGTGCGTGCGAATGTTTTTTTACAAGGTTGGAAGGGACCTACAGATTTATGCCGCTTCCGAACGGCGAGTTGGGAGCTTTTTCATAGGCAATTTTACTCTGAGGGGTTTGTCATTTCCTGCTGAGAGGACAGTCGCCGAAAAAAAAATTTTTGTTTTTATTTTTTTTCGGTGTTAACGCAACTTAGAATTGAACTCGCGGAGTCTTGACTCGCGGTCCAACGCACTAGCCAGCTGAGCTACGACGGCTGCTTGAGCTTTAGCCGAGATAAATGCGCTGTCGACCTCTTCAATGTTTGATTTATCTGTACCTAAACCGTTGTGCATTTCCTTTGTTTATTCTTACTTTCCTGTTTAACCCTTTCAGTCACAATGTCCAATATATTGGAGTACAGCCAATACAATTCATACAGGACGGGTTTATTTTCATGTCGGAAAGGGTTAAGTTTAAGCTCAAGTTCCATTTTGTTAATTTGTCTGTAAGAATTGTTCACAGACTTTCTAAATAAATAAAGAAAACCGGGAAAAATCTGTGTAAAAAATTAAATGGTGTCTATGCAACAGCGGCTAAAGTTGAAACCTTTTTCACAAAACAATGTAAAGACAAACTTTCTGTTTTTTAGTCTATTGAGTAACAAAATTTTCAAAATACATGAATACAAAGAAGTTGCTAAAACTTTCAATATGTATTTAAAAATGATGTGACAATCTATGTGTTTTTGTAAGCTTTCGTTAGTATTCCAATTCATCCTAAATAAATCTAACCTTTGACTGACTGAGTGTACTGCAACAGCCTCATCAGCCACGTCGTGTTTGAGTGATTTCAATTTTTTTTTTAATTTATCTTTTTTATTTCAAATTTTTCCACCACAGTTTCATATAACTTTTTGTTGAAAAAATATTTTAAAACTTCATTGTATTAAGCACAAAATATTTTTAATAAAAAATTAGCTTAGTCTACATGAAAAATCTGCTGAACTTAACATGTTCGCATAAATCATAAAACGCCCACAATACCAAAAAATAATTGTAAAATTCCATATTTTTCAACAACAAAAAAACAACAGCACTTCCATGAAATGACTGCGCATAAAAAATTAATAGCGACGCGTATAAAAAACATTAAATATTCATGAAGCTGTAGCCAGCTTAAAAATTAATAAGTCGCAATCGGCGCAAATCTGTTGGACAAAATATCAATTAGGAAATGGCCGCCTCTTTGGCGCTTCCGCTCGCAAGTGCAATCGAAGCGCATAATTAAAGCTGCCACAATTAAATGCTAATGTACGCTTAAGCAAAAAATAAGCGCCAGCTGCCTGTCATTAAGTACAGTTAAGTGGCTGAGAAGAAGGACAAAGTTGCAGCTTTTGTTGGCAAATCGACTTGAGTTGCTTTTAAATCAATTTACCACACAATTTCCATAATTTTGCTTAAAAGTGACACACGCCCACTGAAGCACACACACACACCGACGCACATAACTGTGTGTAATAAAAATTCGCAAACGCTAAACTTGCTTCGCCTGGAGTTGTTCCCCTTCAGCGCATTTGTAAGTGCTTTCTGTGTTGCCGCGCGCGTTTCCCCAACTGTGCGCGCGTACTTTTTCCTTCTTGCAACTTGGCGAACTTTGTGGTTGGCTTACTTGACGCTTACTTGCCGGCATGGGGCACGGCACTTACGCGGCACTTCTCTCTCCTGCTCCTTCTTGAAGTTCCTGCATAATTTTTTCAGTTTTTCTGCGCCGCTTCGCATTTATTGCTGCCGGCAGCGGCCGCTTGCTGCTCCACGTACAATTACGCTAATCTAATGCAATTAAACGTGTTCACGTCAGAGACCCAATGCTAATTAGTTGGTAATTGCAGCGCAAGTGTTTTTCGAAGCACTTCGAAATGAAGTGGGAGGTGCGAAATTGTGCGGACAGCCCAAATGACAGCAAAAAGAAGACACAGCTGACAGCAAGTAATGCTTGGTAATGCTTTTGCATTTTTACCTTTGATGACAGCGCATGGCAAAAAAGTGTTGTGGCTCTTATCGAGTCAAGTGCGCTGAAGCTAAAATATTGCCGGCATTTTTTGTTTAACTGGTAAACACAGCTACAAAGCTCTATCGATGCTTGAGCACAGCTTTGATGGTGTTCGAACTGCACTTTTATTGCCCATTGCACTGCTCAAAGTGTCAGCAACTGAAGCATCGTGTTTGAGCGTTTTATCTCACTAACACAAAAAAGCGGAAACTCCCCTCAACAGCTAAGAGTCACTACGACGGTAGACATACAATGCACTTGTCTATAGATGCTTTTGCTTAATATTTGTTATTAGGATGTGTTCACAAGTTGTACGGAAGTACATGTTTTTTTGCGCCTGTTGTAGGAGACACAGACTTCAATAGTGGCAGCAGTATCTTTCTGACATCTATCGCGCTATGCAAAGACTTTTTCGAAATTTAATCGAGAACCTCTCATTATACGCTTTAACCATTTCGACCTCGAATTTGACCCTGTGTCTCAATATTATTATGTTTTTGTATTTAAATTATGAAAAAGCAATGCATTTTTTTTTTAATATTGTTTAATGACAGAAAAATTATATAATATTTTTAGAATATTATGGGTTACAAAATTTTTTTATAAATATTTTTTCATTACAGAAAAGTTAGTTAATATTTATAGAATATTATGGGTTAAAAATTTTTGTATAAATATTTTTTGATTACAGAAAAATTAATTAGTATTTATGGAAAAATACAAAATTATCACTTTTTGACTTTATTTAACCATTATTAAAGAAACAGGGTTTTGATCAAACGTGCTCAATTCGTAGACTTCAATCAGAACACAAACTTTCCCTGATATCGCTCCAAATTGTTGGAAATTATTTTGGCGATAGCAGTAAAATTTTTGTAAGTTGCTTTGAATTCACTTCTAAAAATATGAATTTGTTGGTGCCTACTTAAATAAAATCCATAAATCAATTGTAGCTTTTGCTATAACGTTGCCTGAGAAAATGATTGTCGTATGTGCTATGAAATTCAATGAAACATACGACATTCGTTTTCTGCAGCAACGATAAGTTGAGAAATAGGTGTAGTTGCTCTCAGGCAACTTTGGGGTCGAAAGGGTTAAGGCTTTTAAATAAGATTTCACTAAAACAAACGCATTTTTATCATCATGGATCATTACTTCAACGATTTTGATTTTTTTTCGGTTGTAATATCCATCAATGGTATCACAGCGTAGCGTCTTTGAGTGTCCATGGCAATTATTCCCGTATTGTGTGATCACAACAACAATTTTGTACCATGTAACAAATATGTATACAACACAACTCTTCATAAAGCGAATTGACTTAAAAAACTGGAGAATATTTTCCAGAGAAAAAGATTTCAATGCTCTAAGAATTTTTGCGAATATTGTAATTTTTTGCCAGTGTGCAGTGCAAACTGACCCTAATCAACATATCCGCTTAGCATTGTTGCCCGCCAACAGGTCAAACGCTGTGTTGCACATTCTCTGTTTGTCTTCATTCTTACGCGCCCACCTTGCCAAATCTTCAGCAAGTCACTGCCATGCAACAACAGACAAAAACAATAAAGACAGCCAACAACAACAACGGCCACAGCCTCTGCCAAAACCAAAGCGAAAATGTTGAACGAAGTAACATGAAACGAAACTAAATCAAAACATTTTTTTCCGCCAGTCCATTCAGCCATCGTCGGCACACGGCAGCAGAGCTTAGCCGCCGCAGCAGTGCGCTCAACCTTTTTAACACTTTGACGCCGCGGCGCCCGCACCACGCACCGACTCGGTGTGTGTGTCCGTTCGGGCAGCTGCGGGCAGTTTGCCGTTGTTAATGCGCTACGCCACGTTCAGCTGCGGTTGCACCACTGTTGCTTTGGCTTCAGCTGCTTCTGCTTGCATTGCTTCAATCGCTCTCGTTGTTGTTGTGGTTTTTTTATTTCAGTGTATTTTTTGCAATTCTTTGATTTTGTTCTTTGTTTTGTTGTTTATGTGTTTGGCGCGCAGTTTTGAGCTCTTCGGTGCGCTTAACCTGGCCATCGTCGGCGTTGCCAGCCTGCAGCAATTTTACATTAGTGGCGCAGACGTTGCGAGCGCCATTTATAAAATACACACTCACACACAAAAAAAGGAGAATAAAAACTAAAATAAAAATACAAAATACAAAATATCCCAACACGAGTATAAAAACAACAGTTAGCAGTGAATTTTTTGCCATTTTTCAACGCTTTCTCCAGTATTCTCCTGTATAGCAATTTTTTTGCGCGCTGCTGCCGGTGCGGTTCGTGTTTCGTGCGATTATGGCCGCTGGCACAGGCAGGCGAAAAGGGGTGAAATTGTGTCGCCCTTCTCCTCCCGCCACCACTGTTGCTATTCCATTGCAACCGCCGAGCCGTGTGCCGACCGAAGTGTTGCTGCAGCTGCGGTGCGCGCCGCGCGGTCAGCGCTCCATTTTGCAGCCAGGTGCCCAATCGAGGGCAGCGGTGCTTAGTGGCACTGAGGAGGAAAGTTGCGAAAGTGGCTCGTCGAGTGCACTTGATTTTCGAATTTTTTTATTTGCATTTTTTTCGATAAGTTTTAAGTTTGTCATACTCGGCATAGCAGAACTTGGCTCAACTCGCTGCGCTTATTTCGCTCCGGTTGACTCAATGCGACGTGACTTCTTGGCTGTCTTTTTGTTGCGGTTCTAGTAAAAGTGGTTGTTGTTGCTGTTTTGCTGAATTTTTAAATTGCAAATGAGTTTGATAAATGAAGTGGAGTGCTTTATTCCATTACTGCGCTTTGTAAGGAGAATCAATTTTTGTTCTGAAGATTGGAAAAATGGTTTGTACGAGGAAGTGTGACGAAAGTTTTGTATTGAGAAAACTGTGAGAAATTGGGAAAAATGCTGATAGTGTTTTGCTGCAGTGTTGCCAGATACCTGAAATGACTTTCTCTTAAATCTTGCAAAAATTCTGAAATTTCCTCCCGAAAGTTTAAAAATCTCCTAAATTTTTTTTTAATTTGCGCCATTTTAAAGAAATGAAACTTCTCAAAAAAAAAAACTTCTCCAAAAAAATTTTTTTTGAATGCAGCTTTTTTTTATTCATCTTCAGCTTAACAACAAAAACAAAACATATAACAAATTACAAACTGAATTAAACAAAAAGTGCCATTTTTGGTTGGATTTCAATGTGACAGCAACAAGTGAACGAGATAGAATGACCTTACATTTTGTAAGCTTACAAATTTTTAACATAGTAGGATGCTTTGACTATTAAAATAGTTGCCAGTTATCCAAAAATCTCCCAAATATCCACTAAGGATCCGAAAAATCAACTAACATAAAATATAAATCTACTTAACTTTCTCCTAAACAATTTTGTCTTCTAAAAATTATCCTAAAAGGCCAAGAATCTCCTGATCTGGCAACACTGTTTTGCTGAGTGCAAAGCGGTTAACTAAACAATGTGCTTAAATTTCATGAGTGAAAACATGATGAAGAAGAAAGTAAATTAAAAAGTAAATAAAATTAGTTAGGATTTTTATCTGTAGTTGTTCTGTCTGACTGGCTGACTGACCTTGAAGTTTGCTTAGGTTATCCTTGAGTTTGCTAATTTAACCCTTTCGGTACTTCTTTTTTGTTTTTAACTTTAAAAGTCATTCTTTTCCATTTTATTACTTTTTAAGCCTACATAATGAATAATCAAAAGTAATTTTTTAAAATATTGTTTGAAAAAGTGGTTTTTGGGCATCATGAAATATGGCATAGTAAAAAATAAAAAAAATCGTACAGCCTTAGTGAACTATATTTGGGATCTAACTTTTTTTACACTTACTAAAGCAATAAATACCTACTAGATTACTTACATAAACTTATAAAATAAATTGATTTTTGTAATAGAATAAATAAAAGTACGAAGTGAACTCTTTTTGTAAAATACGCTGCTCGATAGGACTGCGCACTTTCTGAACCCTTACAAGTTACTTGATAATCTAATCAAAATATTTTTTTCATGATTTGGTATAAAAATCTTCAGAGAAAAATACAAAAATTGAAAAATACTACTTGTGGATACTACCACAAGTTTTTGACCTAAAACAGGCACTGAAAAGAGACTATGCCATATGGCATAGAATAACCGAAAGGGTTAAATAGACAGTTGCAATTGTGTCATATGTCATGCAGACTTTATAGGTCAATAGAATAGTTTGTTACAAGATTATGCAAAAAAAATCATGCGATATCTTCTAGCAGTGTCAAGCTGTGACCTTGGTGGTTCCAGTAGCTCGCAGATAAGACTGCTCTAAGTCCAAGGGTAGCAGTAGTCAACTGGAGATTGGGTGATTGGAGTTTCTGCCCAGAGGAGTGCGACAGACGAGCAGAGAAGTACATATTTCACACCTGACGTGTCACTGCTCTGTCTTTACCGAAAGAAGATTGTATATTTTAGTTGTTAGGTGCACTTCTGTGACGATTGAGTTGATTTGTCCATTAACATAAACAGTATTTTTAGTTTCATCATGTAATCTGTATGGTTTTCCTTCTTCCCCTCTTACCTCGTGACAACACCACGTGCTCAACTAAGCTCTCTAATTGAACTCATAATAACTCTCTGACCAAACTTAACCTTTCTTTAGAATAATTTCCTCTTTTTCTAACCACTTTGAGTTCCACAGGTCCTTCAAGTCAGCACTGGTATCGAAAATTCAAGCCTTCAACTTGAGTTCATCTACCACAGCATCTGCAACTGTTGGGGCCACTCTCCCCTATTCTGCTACTTCATACTCTGCCCACTTTCTTATAATATTTTCCGTATTTTTAGCACTCTGCACATCATTCCAATTCATTTAGTTGAGTTTTGCTTCGGTGCAGCCCCACACAGCAGCGTTTCATCTTTGCCGTAGTCCATATTCGCCGCTTTTGCAATTTTCGGAAAATTGTTTTTGCAATGATTGCTTTTTGTAATTGTTGCTGGCGCGCATCTGTTTCGCATTAAGCACGTCATATCCGGTTCCTGTTCCAGTGCCCTTGACGCTGGCACTGCCAAATAAAGTGAACATTCAGCGCGCTGCGTCGCTGCCAAAAGCGCTCGAGTGCCGTTGAGCGGTTTTAATTAAATTGCAATTTAATATCCCCCAGCTTGCGAACGAGCGCAGCAGTAGAATAGGAAAATTTAGTTGAATGACATTCTACCAAAATGCAATTATGCACTCGTGAAGCGCTCTACGAAAAGATGAAAAGCGCGAGAGAGGGCGGCAGCAAACCAGCAAAAACAACAAGAAACCATGTCAATGCGCTTGCCGCACACTTTGTTGGTGCCAAAGTGCGTTGGTGTTGCAGTAGCAATGAGGGGAACGGAAGAGCAACTTGCTATTTGCGCTTTAAAAATATATTAGTTTTATTTTAACGCTGACAGCGACGAGTGTGGCTTTGTTTATGCTGCAGTATTTTTTTTACGTTTAGTTTATTCAAAGAAAGCAGCAGCGCGCCAGTTGTCTCAATTTGGTGCGGCTGCTCCTTCTTCCTCTCGACAGCATGCCACATTTTTTTTCTAATATTTATCTTTCAGCTTGGCTGCAGCTTACACTGATTCGCCCTATTCGTACCAACCCACCGAACCAGCCAACCATCCAGCCAGTCCATGGCGCTGGCCGTTCACTCATGCCAACACCAGCAATAGGAACAACAACAACGACAAAAACAACGACCAGCAGCAGCCCCAGTCACTGCATGTTCGCATTGCCGCGCTGGATTTTTCAACGCTGCGTCAGACTGTCTCTGCGGGCTGCTCACTCACTCACTGCGCGTCACTTGCCATTTTTGCACCCTGCACTGAAATCGGCGAGTTCACTTGGTGTAGTAGGCAGCTGGCAATGTCCAGAAGGAGGCGTGGCTTGATGCAGGATTTTAAAAGAGATGACATGTCCGTTCATCTGTGAGTCTATCTCTCGGTACATTGTGTGACCATCTTTTTGTCTATCCGACCAGTTGTTTGTTCATCAGTTCTTGTCTCTGTCTGTCCGAATATTAATCAGTAAATTTGCCAAATTTTCTTTCTGCTTGTTTTTCTGTCTAACTATGTGACTGTCTGCTCGTATGTCTGTCTGTGCCTGTGTCTACCTATTCTTCGTTTATCCTCCTTTTTCGTTGTACTTGAGTCTATTTATCCCCCAGTCCGTCTATATCCCTGTTGGTCCCTTCGTGGCTCTGTTTGTCCACGACTCTGCCTGTCAATTTTTTTATATATATTTTTTTTAATTTTAAAGAAAGGAAAAGCACTGAAAGCCGGACTGTGAGACTTTCACCCATTCGCGAAAGCGGATATCGGATATCAGTTGGATTCCTGCACGGACTATCTGATCCCATACCTGGATTTCAACACGCGCGCACTAGCCTCATATCCCAAAAGGGAGGAATGGGAGCTGACAGGTGCGACGAGAGACGCTTCCATCATCGTTTTCACCGATGGCTCCAAAATGGAGGAAGGTACTGGAGCTGGTCTCTACTCCGATGTACTGCAGATCCACATGTCATTCAGACTACCGGACCTCTGCAGTATTTTCCAAGCAGAGATCTGTGCAATTTGGAAGGCTGCCGAACTTATCTGTGGTAGTGTCACAGATGTCACAATTTTCGTGGATAGTCAGGCGGCGCTTAGAGCACTAGAATCAGTTGTTGTGAAATCAAAGGTAGTGCAGAGTTGTCGTACCGCACTTCAAGGTATTGGGCACCACCAGGTCACTCTGGGTTCCGTGGGCACTGTTGGGTTCCGGGCCACTCAGGAGTGGAAGCAGCGGACGAGATGGCAAAAAATGGGTCGCCTTGTCTGCCACCGAAGTAGATACCTCTGTGTTTCGTCTGATATCTGCCCTGTACATGTAACACTTCGTTCAATAATGTGTGTGACTGACACATAGATGGCGGCACTAATACTAAATCAATATTTTTTTTCGAAATTGTGAACCTTTTTAGGCTTATGCCTCGTTCTGACTATGGCATATATGGTGTCATTTGTAGTCAGTTAAATGAGAACGGGTTATCATATGGTGTCATTTGCCTTTGCCTGCCACGGTTTGCCACATGATACAATTATAAAGGTAGTGTATTCCGGGAGAAAGGCAGAATGACAATGCCTTATACAGAGTGTTGTTTATAATGATGGGGAAAATTTCACGAATACGAGAAAAATTCGTACGCTGCAGGTGATAAAACAAGATATGTTATGGACCTTTAGATGGACATATTTTGATAAAAAAAAATAACACACATATATTAGTATTCGCCCACGATTTCTGCACAACGCGCAGCTTGATTTCGGAATTTTTCGAATGATTTAATTGAAACATAAAATATTTTTTCGTGTGCCAATCAATACATGTGCACGTGAGCAAACGAAAAAAAGCAACATTATTTTTCATTTCAAATTCAATAAGGCATCGAGTTGACAGCTTTTGCGAAACGCCTATCCGGAATACACTACCTTTATAATTGTATCATGGGTTTGCCATACGAAATGAAAATCAAATGAGAACGATAGAATTTGTGTCGAACGAACGATTTGACTGCGTTTGACGACAAAACAAAAAATGTCAACATGCTGGCAAATCGTTTTTGTTTGCCTTTGAAAATTTGAATTGAATTTCGCCCCAACGCCAGGAAAAGGTAATTACATACATATTGTATTTAAAAGAATTCTTTTATTTAATTATTAACTTTACATTTCAGATCATGGACGCCATCATCAGCCCAAGCGCAACTACAAACAAAACCAAACGGATGAGGAAGCTGCAACACAAGTGGACAAGCGAGGAGACGGAGCAGCTAATAGAGGCGGTGCAGCTTCGCGAAGGGACGTGGAACTTCCTCAGCGCAGATTATAGAGATAGGAATCTGCGCGAGTCTCTTTGGCAAGATATTGCCAAAGATTTGAAGTTGCCACGTCCCGAAGTTACCACAAAATGGAATAGCCTCCGCTGCTCTTTCCGTGTGAGTATTATCAAAAAGTATAGATCATAAAGAGAATGCATCACGTACAAGCAAAAATTTGAATGCGGATGCTGATATCGCAACCCGACTTAAAGATGCGGGGGGTAGGCAACAAGAGGGAACACTTGAAATGAGAGCACAATGCTTTGAGCGCAAATCACACCAACACGAATGTCTTTGCTCACCACTCTGTGTTGATTTTTTGGTGGTTAATTGTTTCAATCAGTAGCGCACACGGGGTGGGAACATTTGGGGATTCAAACCCACTAAAATACAAGAATAAGTAGAGAAACATCCATCTAAAATGATGTGCTGAGTGTGCCACTGATTTCAACGCGTGTCAAGTGGCGCACACAATTTTGCTTTTGCTTGGCAGCGATCGGAGCCTTTGTGCTTCGTGCAAAATTTTTGAAGATGCGTATTCTTTATATTGTATATTCTTTAGTATTATGTAGCCTGGTCAGGAAAACATGAATATTTATTATAAGTCTCTCGCAGTCACTCTCGTCAGCAGCCACTGTCACCATCGGTAAGTCAGTAACTAATCACACTTATCTGATAACAATCCCGTATATAAAGAAATTCTAATTGCACCCATGCCTTAATTCTCTTTGTTCCGCACGTTACACCCGAGAGGTGATTCGATAAGCTGCTGCACTCGCAATCATGGTGCTATTGAGATTATGGAACTGATACTCCTGGTCAGTGTATGATGGGAGACTTCGTGCAGACTACATTAAGTACACGTGAAGTGGATCTACTGGACTAGGTGAAAGATAACCTGGCAGTATAAGGACCTTTTTAGGTTCCTTGCCATCAACGTCACCCTGTGGTGATTTCGATATAAAAAAAAAAACAAAACAATGACGAAAGAATATTATTTTTCCAACTTTTATGAATTAACGCAAAATCGGCGAACTATGAACTTAGCACTTTTGCCCCTAATTGTAAAACAACAGATTAAAACAAAGAAGCTATGTACTTTTGCTGTTAAGGGGGTCTCCTCATCTGTCAGTTTCAAAAAATCGATTATTTTTTTTTGTTTCAATCGTTAGAACTTTTATCTGAGAATATTCTTACAAAGTTTGAGAGTTCAACTCAAACTAGTTTAGGAGTTACAGGTTCGGGGAGAGTCTCGCGCGGGGCAAGCGCGAGCCAAGTGAAAACTTTACAGCCCACGTTCTGAAAACCATTTTTTTTTTAATTCCGTGCACGATTTAAAATAAACCATAAAAGCTATGTATACAAGTAAGATACTGTTTTTTAGATTATTTAATTGAGAATAATGAAACTAAAAAAATGTTTTAAAAGATTTTTATTTTACAATGTAGTTAACGCGCTTACCTAAATACAAGGCCGAAAAATCGAGTACTTTTTTAAAGAATGCCAAAAATATTTAAATTACATCTTTTAAGCACCATAATAGTCTATACTATGCAGGAAAGCCTTCTGAATAAAAAAGTATTTCAATTTCTTGTTTCAGGTAAAAATTACGGGCTGAGTCTTGCACGGAGTTTGAGTTGTCCGCGTCGAGCTGCTGCGCAAGATTGTTCATAAATCGGCCATTTTTATTTATTTTGAAATTACATAAACTTTTTTTTGTTGAATAAACGTATGTTAAAAAATATGCAAAAGATCATTTGTTTCTCTTGTTGTTCTCACGTTTTCGAATAGACCAAGTGGTCTTTCCAATTCATCGTGCTGCGGCTTACGTTTATTTCTGCCTCTCTCCTCAAAATTGCTTAACTAGACTGCGTCATATGGGCCACCACCCGTTCTGGTCGAGCTTTTCATTCCCCTGGTCAATTTGCGTTTGGAATTTTATTTGTTAGTTCATGCCTAAAAATATTATCTATTTAAAAATAGAATATTTCTATATTTACATACATACAAGAAGTGTTTTTACTTACTTTCTGTCATTCCTTCGTTGGCTTCATTGGATGCCCATTTCTGTTTAGCAATTCCGTTAATCTTCGCCATAATTTGTTTTCGTATCGCGACTATTGGAGCAATTTTTTAACCAATTTTTTGTTAAAACGTCGTGTTGCTCCATAAATTCGATTAATATCTTCTTCTTGAGCAGCGTTCGTTTGTTGGCTCCTAAATAAAAAGAAACAACATTACCAAAAACACTCGAATTTTTAACTCACATTTGACAGCGTTTCACAGCGGCGAAAGGGGAAAGCGAGAGCAAAAGTGCTATCGAAAAGTTTTTATCGAAAGTTCGATAGAACGACGACATTTTGTGTTACAGAAAGCAAAAACGATAGTTCGATACTTGTGTTAACTTTGTAATTCGATTTGAAAGCAAAATAACTCAAATTCGAACGAATGGCACTTTGTAATTTGCTTTTCGGATTACATTTTCCCCTTTTTGGATTTGAAATTTTCCGCACTTGGCAACTAGAATTCGCTTGTCAAACTTATTCAAATTGCGAATATTTTGTTCGATGGCGGTTTGGCCTACGGAAAGTAATTTGAATAAATTGAAATGTAAGTTTTCTAAAATGTTTTTGGTTTTTTTATGAATCCCAGTGTGTAATTAACGATATTTATAGGACATCTTCATCCAATCATTTGAAAACAAAGCCAAGGCAATTTAAAATTTTGGTGGATTTCTTCCAACAACATTTGGATTTGGCCAAGGGACAGTTAAAAACAGCCACTGCGCCAAATATAGTGCGGTCAAATTAATGAATGTTTGAATGTTTGGATGGCACCAGCGCCACCCAACGAGATCAACAAAGGTCCGGTGGAATCCGGCTTCGCCTCTCAACAAAACACGGAAGAAATCGCATTGCCAATTTACTCATCTTCCAGCGAGGAAGACGACGAAGTAGACAAGAAATTAGAAGATTTTTTAGGAAGCAAGAAAAATGCCATAAATAAAGAAGTAATTGGCAGTGTGGGATACAAAGCACAACGTTCCAGTGGCTGCCATAAGCGACCTGCCTGTCATTCTCTCCCAGTACGACAGCAGCCTTTCCAAGGATTCGCGCTCACTGAAATCCACTCCAACGGCTTTGGACTAAAGAAAATATTTGTGACGGAAAATATATCCACAATGGCATTAGGGACAGTTTAAAGGACTTTTTAGTTAAAAATAGATGCGACAAAACAACGATGGTACTTAATATAAACTTCGATGGATTACCATTAGCAAAAAGTTGTAGACTACAATTGTGGCCAATTTGATTAAACACTCACAAAGAAATGTTAACAACTACATCTACATTTTGTTATTTATGAATTTATATAAAAAAATAGCAAAATAAAATTACAAATTATTACAGTCGTGCCTACAGTTGTTGACATGGTGCCTCTAAATATTGAAAACATTTTTGAAAGCAATTTCAAGCAAAAAAACAAAAAGTGAGCAAGTGGTTTTGAGCAAATAAAACGAGTTTTTGAACAAACATGTTAATCTTGATATAGTGAACAACTTCAATACTGTGAACTGTATGAAGCAATGTGAAGCTGTGAGAACATCTAGTCTACTAAAGTAGCATAAACCCTAACAAAATACTACTTAAAAAAATAAAGTTAGATAAAAGAGCAGTTATGGTAAAGAAAGTTGAACTATTTTTAGAGATTTAAAGATTAAAGATTTGATACATAACTACTGAAACACCCGTTGCTGTTCTAAAAAGAAGTCTGTGGACCACCTGACTAACAGCATTGCGACAATTTTCAAATAATAAAAATGCTTTCTGAAACTACATAAATCGCCGCTAAGGACGCCCAGACCAAAAATATTTATGAGCTAATATATTTATGCTCGATACCAAAACATTTTCTCAACTTTCGACTTATTTATCTGCAATTTCTCATTCGGTTTTGTGCTCTCGGTTTCTATTTCAATAAATCAAAAGACCCCATTCGCAGTGCTTTTCATGTTCTGCATTGCCCGACACTGTCAATGGCCAACTGTGCAATTCAATTCCTGCACTTAAACGCTTCGATTAAGTTTCACTTTTCGTTTGGCACAATTTCGCATTTCTCTACTCATTCTCCAAAGTCTGTTCGTAGCGCAGTTCTGGCTTTAAACCTTAATTGAGTAGTGTATCTTTTGAGATACAAAGTGTCAAGTAATTTTCTTTGTTGTAATTAAACAATTTTGAAGTTATAGAAATTATTTAAAAGGGATTTGACACTCTATAATATTAAAAAAAAAATTACGAAATAGGTTTAAAAAAATTAAGTTCTACTTATTTCTAATATTTTGCAATTTTTTTTTTATTTGATTCTAACTTACAAAAAAAATTATTTGTTATTGTTGTGATTACTGTTAAAAAAAATTATTTCATTCAAACTAATTTAATAAATTTGCACCAACGCACAGTGATTCGACTCCATACAACCGCGGGACAAAATTAGAAGGAGTGATCCGTTCTTCATTAAATTTGGTATACTAGTTAAACATGGTTTGCTGAATTGAAATCTCCTCTCTCTTGGTTTTTCTTAAACTGTTGTAGTTTGGCAATGCCTTAAATTAAAGACTTAAATTTGCAAAATTTGTCATTTTTGGAGAGCTATAGCACCAAGTGTGTTGGCTAGATTTTTCAGATTTTACATTTAATCGGTAACGTCAACATTGATTATTCCAAAGAGTAACAGAAATTGTTTAAGGACCCTCTGGTTTTGCAAAAAAAAACGATAATTACAGATGTATGTTTTGCATTTTTGCAGATTTTATCATTTTTCATGCTGATTGCATACTTTTAGGCATAAATAAAATAAATTTTGTCGAAAAATACGTATGTAGACCACCTTTCAAATTGAATTATTTTCTGAGATCGGAAGATATCGGAGGATGTAATTACATTATCTGACAAAGACCAAACTTTTAATATCATGGGCCAAGGAGCTGCGGCCACTAGTGGGCAAAACTCCAAAATTAAAACACAAAAGAAAGATGTGGATCGCCATATCAGAAAAGCTGTGCGAAAAGGGGTACATGTGCAGAGCGCAACAAGTGGAAAGCAAATTTTATAGCCTAGAAAGTCGGTACAAGAAGGTGAAGCTGCATAGTTCTTTAACGGGGCGCAATAAGGAGTCTTGCCCATATCAATCGTAAGTCGTTAATGTTGTAAATGTGCTACAAACATATCCTAATAACACTATATTTATATATATTTTCCATCCAGTGAGTTAGACGATCTTTTCGAGGGGAAGAAAAGTATAAACCCAGAATATGTGCTAAACGAAGAGAGCTCGTCAATCACCGACATTGATGCGGAAGAAACCGATATTTCACTTACTTGTACCGCAGATGTCTTAACAGGTATATTCAATATATAACACACTTGTGAGGCTAATACAAGAAGAACTATTTTACTTTTACTTGCTTTACTTGCAGATACTACAAAAATTAAAAAAAGACCTGTGCAAGCAGAAATCCTTCAACAAATTAAACAAATAGCGGAGGATACGAAAATGTTCGAGACAAGAACTCTGCAGTTCCTTGAAAGTAAGGAGCAGCGAGACAAGCGGAGGGAAGAACGGGCTGAGAGAGAAGAGGAACGGAAAAAGAGGAAGTTGGAGCTCTTGGAAAAATTAGTAGAACAAATAAATAAGTAATGTTGTATATTGATGTAAATTGATCAAACTGTCGCGCATTCCCATCTTGCCCGGCCTAATGCCACTGGCCGAGGAGGACTTTCAATCTGTTGCATTTATCCTTAAATGTGCAATGAATGCAATTTTTTTACTGTATTTTTGAAATTAGTTGTGCAATGAATGCAATTTTATTTGCTGCATTTTCGTAAATTAGTTGTGAAATGAATGCAATTACATTATTTCGTTTTTGATATAAAAAACTGATTAAACTGAATTAATTGTCTTGCTTAATTTAGTTGTTACAATCCAATTTCATTGAAGATGGCATCTCTCACCACGTGGCCAGCAAACCACAAAAACACTGCAACATAGAGCTTTTCACAGAGACGTTTATCCTTCCGTAGGCTGGTAAACATTTCACTGTGTGCAAAGCTGTCGCATAATTGCATATAAAAAAGGTTCGTGAAGGCCTACGTCGTACGTAGGCATGGTGTCTTCATAATATTTTTTTACGCAGTTGCGCGACTTCTTTACAAGTATTGCACTTAGTTCCTCTGTCAGACGCAAGGATATGTTGGACGCTTTGTGCACATCCAATATATTGTTGATTGTTTCATCATCAGAAGTATTTTCTGATTCGCTTGATGAATCAAAAAGAAGTGAAGCCATTCTCAAAGTGGCACTATAACCATTAGAGCTGGGTGAACTGCGTTCATCTATAAACAGCCGTTCACAGAGTTAGATTTGCAGACAGCAGGCCCAGAGGTACTAGCAAGAAATGTAAAAATATCTTCAACAATCGCGACTTCCCGGGATTCCACATTAACGTCTTGTCCAGTTACAATTCGCGGTTTTTTTTCCGGTTGCTGAGAAAGTTCAAAACTTATAATTATAACCATTTCGGATATGGCAATCGCATTTTCAAATACTTACATTTACCAAAACTTTGCCAACTTTCCTTTTTTCGCTCATATTTAACATTAAATCGCAACCAAATATCAATATGCAAACACATTTTGTTTTGTTTATGTGGCATTTTAATGACTGACACACACTAATTAATTTTTTGCACAGATTTTTTTGGGTTTTCTTAGTCGGAGTTTTACCTTTCAAATGACATGAAAAGCATAAAATTCTGAGACTAAAAAATTTTTTGAATTTTGTCTATGGACCGAATCACTGTGCATTGTTTAGAAATATTTCCTTTTCGATTATTGTTATTAATCAAATTTCTAAAGGAAATTTTCACAATGTTTATAAGTTTCAGATTTCTTATGTTCGATACTTTTGTCCAATAAATGTTTTTGTGCTCGAAGTTATTGAAACTTGTGTTTCCCTTTTTTGAGATCACAACCTCCAAATATTCCCAGTGTTTTAATAGGCAAACACATTTGAAAACAATTTGCTTGAAAACGAGTTGGCAAACATTTTCCATACTGACAAATCGAAAATGTTTTCCAAACCTTTACTGAATTTTGAAAAAAATGTGTTTCAAGGCATGCGATGCGTGTTGAGATTTCAAAATTCAATCTAAAATTGTAATTTTATTGATTTTTAAATGAATTTTCTCATTTCATTCATTCATTCACTTGGACTTGGACCGGAATTGAGTTCAGAGTGAGTATGTAATAAATTTGAAGAAAAATGCCATTTAAAGTGAATAAGAAATACGAAAATTTTTAAAATAGTTTAAAAGTATTTATTAATAACCCTTTTCCTTTATAGACACGGTCAGTGGGATTGGATTCAGAGTCCTGGAATTAGGTTTACCACTCAGGTGCCCCGCTTGTTGAGATCGGCGACTTGCACTGTGTTATTAATTTAAGAATAGACTGTTTTTGAAACATTTATGCGCTTATTTTGATGTTTGTGTTTTTTGTAAATGTTGCTGCACAGCGACCAACTGAACACTTTCCATGTTCATCACTAACTTTGCCTAAGTTTTCGAAGAATAAACCCAGACTCTTTAGGGAATGTATTTTGAGAGACATGTTGATTTCGATTTCGCAATAGGAGAAACATACATACAGACATAAATACATTCGCATTATAGCATAACGTCATCTTGGTGTAGTGGAC
Organism: Melieria omissa; assembly: GCA_963971225.1. Classification (NCBI taxonomy): domain Eukaryota; kingdom Metazoa; phylum Arthropoda; class Insecta; order Diptera; family Ulidiidae; genus Melieria; species Melieria omissa. The sequence goes on along the minus strand of OZ020267.1, from coordinate 59,060,828 downwards.
CTATTACATGTATTCCTATTTTACAATCAAAGGATTTGTTAATGGAATTTGTTAATCAGATTTTATAGATTTAATATGATTTTTAATTAAAAATGATTTAATATAAATGTGCAAAAAGTTAACATAAATATAAAATATTATTTTTTCATTATTACTTGAGGTTTACAAATTATCGGGTTCCAAACTAAGTTTAGTATTCGTCTGCCTTAAGATATTTCTGAATTTATAATGCAGCTCCTCATTTTGTTTTTTTTTAAGTTAGTTGTTAAATATTTCTTAAATTAGCACGAAATAATCGCGAGTGAATCACTGAATGCATTCCTTCTTTACCAAACGCATCCCATCCTCGTTACCAGTTATATTTTTTCTTTTGAATGAAAATTCACTTTTGCAATCCATTCCAAATTTATTTCAACTCAACTAATTTCTATAAAATATTGATAAACAGTATTTCTCAGAACTCATAGATTTTAAAATTATAAATTAAAACAAGTGAAATTAAACAAGTAGTATATATGAACATATAACTTACATATCGCACACGCACTACAAAAGTGACACAACTCAAAACTTTTGATTTTTCAGGAAACGCCAAAAACTGTTTTTGAGTTAAATAAACATTTTTTTTAAATAACGAATAGACCGTTCAGTAGAAAATCCTTACAGATTATGCTTTCTGATAAGTTCCAAGAATTATTTATTTTACACTAGAAAATCCAAAATTTTGAGTTACGACTGTTTCGATGATATTTTAATTCAATAATTACCGATTTATTTCAAGTTATGCCACTTTTTCTGAAATTAACAATTATAAATGACAGCTAAAAAGTTGAAAGAAAAATTTTGAAAATTCATAATTAATTTTAATAATTAAAAATATATACGAAAATTGTCAGAACTTTGTTTAAAATTAACTTCAACAAAAATTTATTTCGTCAAAAGTGACACAGGACTCGATTTGACTCCGTTTGACGACAAAACAAAAAATGTCAAAATGCTGGCAAATCGTTTATTTTTTATTGATGTGTGGCAATTGACGTGCCACAACGTAGTCGAAGTCGTCCACACTTATCCGGACGAAGTTGCGGAACCACTGAGGGTCCTGCTCCCGCATCCTTGCAAGCAGAGTTTCGTACAATTCACTGGTGGATCTGTTATTTATATTTAATAATAATTATTTTTATTTCAACTCTAATGCATAGCAATTCTCAGCAATGGCACTGGTCACGACACAGTGAATTATTTAATAATAAAACAGTTACATTTCATTTTGTATCAAACGTAAGTCAATCATTCCAATAAAAAAATATAACTAAAAATATTAGTGAACGAACAATTAATGAAAAACAAATTGGCGAATTCAACCGCAGGAAAATTTCAATTACAATTAAAATTGTATAGTAAATTGTTTGATAGTGGAATAGTTTCATCAGCATTAACTTCAAAATTTCGTTTCCCAGCCAGAACCAATACAATGCTTCGCATTTGAGGGAGGTATCTGCGCTATGTTCATTTGTTAAACGATTAAATGTATATGTTATTCAAGTAGAGATTATATTAATAAACCAAATAAAAAATTTAAAGTCAAACATACGATGCTTGTTCAAAGGAAGCACAACTGTCTTTCCAAGGCATTGTTTGGAACACGATGGATACTTTCAGCCACCAAGAATGCTAATTTGTGCGCGTACTGGCAGACGGCCGGGACGCGGCAGGTACCAGACCAACATCGTGTGATGTGCTAACCCACACTCCTTGCAACTGTTTGGCGAGTCGCACGCCTCCGTATCGTGGGACCAGGCCAAACAGTTGCGGCAGTAGCCGTGTGCGTATACGACGTCGTCGCGTTGGCCGGGGTTCATGGCAATGAACCCGCGGCAGAACCTCAAGGCATGAGGGCGATGGCAGATTTGGCAACGATGCATATCTTCGATGGTAGAGCTGTGGAGATACAATAGAAAAACTGGACTTTAGTGGTTTAGAGTGAAAAATGGGCAGCGATGCCCGCGAAAAATTATAAAGGAATTTATAATAAAGAGAAAAATTGTATAGTAAATTGTTTGATAGTGGAATAGTTTCATCAGCATTAACTTCAAAATTTCGTTTCCCAGCCAGAACCAATACAATGCTTCGCATTCGAGGGAGGTATCTGCGCTATGTTCATTTGTTAAACGATTAAATGTATATGTTATTCAAGTAGAGATTATATTAATAAACCAAATAAAAAATTTAAAGTCAAACATACGATGCTTCTTCAAAGGAAGTACAACTGTCTTTCCAAGGCATTGTTTGGAACACGATGGATACTTTCAGCCACCAAGAATGCTAATTTGTGCGCGTACTGGCAGACGGCCGGGACGCGGCAGGTACCAGACCAACATCGTGTGATGTGCTAACCCACACTCCTTGCAACTGTTTGGCGAGTCGCACGCCTCCGTATCGTGGGACCAGGCCAAACAGTTGCGGCAGTAGCCGTGTGCGTATACGACGTCGTCCCGTTGGCCGGGGTTCATGGCAATGAACCCGCGGCAGAACCTCAAGGCATGAGGGCGATGGCAGATTTGGCAACGATGCATATCTTCGATGGTAGAGCTGTGGAGATACAATAGAAAAACTGGACTTTAGTGGTTTAGAGTGAAAAATGGGCAGCGATGCCCGCGAAAAATTATAAAGGAATTTATAATAAAGAGAAAAATTGTATAGTAAATTGTTTGATAGTGGAATAGTTTCATCAGCATTAACTTCAAAATTTCGTTTTCCAGCCAGAACCAATACAATGCTTCGCATTCGAGGGAGGTATCTGCGCTATGTTCATTTGTTAAACGATTAAATGTATATGTTATTCAAGTAGAGATTATATTAATAAACCAAATAAAAAATTTAAAGTCAAACATACGATGCTTGTTCAAAGGAAGTACAACTGTCTTTCCAAGGCATTGTTTGGAACACGATGGATACTTTCAGCCACCAAGAATGCTAATTTGTGCGCGTACTGGCAGACGGCCGGGACGCGGCAGGTACCAGACCAACATCGTGTGATGTGCTAACCCACACTCCTTGCAACTGTTTGGTGAGTCGCACGCCTCCGTATCGTGGGACCAGGCCAAACAGTTGCGGCAGTAGCCGTGTGCGTATACGACGTCGTCGCGTTGGCCGGGGTTCATGGCAATGAACCCGCGGCAGAACCTCAAGGCATGAGGGCGATGGCAGATTTGGCAACGATGCATATCTTCGATGGTAGAGCTGTGGAGATACAATAGAAAAACTGGACTTTAGTGGTTTAGAGTGAAAAATGGGCAGCGATGCCCGCGAAAAATTATAAAGGAATTTATAATAAAGAGAAAAATTGTATAGTAAATTGTTTGATAGTGGAATAGTTTCATCAGCATTAACTTCAAAATTTCGTTTCCCAGCCAGAACCAATACAATGCTTCGCATTCGAGGGAGGTATCTGCGCTATGTTCATTTGTTAAACGATTAAATGTATATGTTATTCAAGTAGAGATTATATTAATAAACCAAATAAAAAATTTAAAGTCAAACATACGATGCTTGTTCAAAGGAAGTACAACTGTCTTTCCAAGGCATTGTTTGGAACACGATGGATACTTTCAGCCACCAAGAATGCTAATTTGTGCGCGTACTGGCAGACGGCCGGGACGCGGCAGGTACCAGACCAACATCGTGTGATGTGCTAACCCACACTCCTTGCAACTGTTTGGCGAGTCGCACGCCTCCGTATCGTGGGACCAGGCCAAACAGTTGCGGCAGTAGCCGTGTGCGTATACGACGTCGTCGCGTTGGCCGGGGTTCATGGCAATGAACCCGCGGCAGAACCTCAAGGCATGAGGGCGATGGCAGATTTGGCAACGATGCATATCTTCGATGGTAGAGCTGTGGAGATACAATAGAAAAACTGGACTTTAGTGGTTTAGAGTGAAAAATGGGCAGCGATGCCCGCGAAAAATTATAAAGGAATTTATAATAAAGAGAAAAATTGTATAGTAAATTGTTTGATAGTGGAATAGTTTCATCAGCATTAACTTCAAAATTTCGTTTCCCAGCCAGAACCAATACAATGCTTCGCATTCGAGGGAGGTATCTGCGCTATGTTCATTTGTTAAACGATTAAATGTATATGTTATTCAAGTAGAGATTATATTAATAAACCAAATAAAAAATTTAAAGTCAAACATACGATGCTTGTTCAAAGGAAGTACAACTGTCTTTCCAAGGCATTGTTTGGAACACGATGGATACTTTCAGCCACCAAGAATGCTAATTTGTGCGCGTACTGGCAGACGGCCGGGACGCGGCAGGTACCAGACCAATTATAATACTGTTTTGAACGTTGAACGTTTGAACGTGAAAAAGCTTCCGATGCGGGTGGTGGAACGTTGAACAATAAAAATTTTTCATTATATTTTTTCATTTTAAATATTGACAATTGTTTTTTCACAATTTGATTATAATGTATTAAAAAAACAAAGTAGAAAAAAGGTAAAGTAGATATTTGATTGTGAAGGATGTAGGTGGTGCGGTGATGGTGAGCAACGACGTGAACATCCTGGGGCCGGATGCACTCGTGCATTTAAACGACCCCCCTCAACTCCGTCAGGGACTTAATAGCCTGCGTCAGCAACGTCTGAGCCTTTCGTCCTCGCAACTGGCTCGTAGATATACCCTGTCTGGCGTGGTTGGCTAAACGATGTTGGCGACGCGATGGTACGCTGGCGACGCTGGTGGACGCCTGACGCATGGGCGCGGTCCGCACCCTGGAACGGACCGATCTCTGCTGGTTACGCGACGACCGTTCCCTAGGAGGAGGGGAGCGTGGACGTTGGCGCGAGGATTGCGCTGTTGTGTGTAGTTCGCGGCGTCTTTGGCCTTGTGCCCGGTTAATAGACTGCATCGCCAATTGGGCGCCTCGTCTGCGTTGTCCGGAATGGGCTGTCTGCTGCGGAGTGGCGTTGAAGGGAGGCGTCGCCAGTTGGGCACCTCGTCGTTGTGGCCAGTAATGTGCCATCTGCTGTAGGGTGTCAATTGGATGCAACATCGTGTGATGTGCTAACCCACACTCCTTGCAACTGTTTGGCGAGTCGCACGCCTCCGTATCGTGGGACCAGGCCAAACAGTTGCGGCAGTAGCCGTGTGCGTATATGACGTCGTCGCGTTGACCGGGGTTCATGGCAATGAACCCGCGGCAGAACCTCAAGGCATGAGGGCGATGGCAGATTTGGCAACGATGCATATCTTCGATGGTAGAGCTGTGGAGATACAATAGAAAAACTGGACTTTAGTGGTTTAGAGTGAAAAATGGGCAGCGATGCCCGCGAAAAATTATAAAGGAATTTATAATAAAGAGAAAAATTGTATAGTAAATTGTTTGATAGTGGAATAGTTTCATCAGCATTAACTTCAAAATTTCGTTTCCCAGCCAGAACCAATACAATGCTTCGCATTCGAGGGAGGTATCTGCGCTATGTTCATTTGTTAAACGATTAAATGTATATGTTATTCAAGTAGAGATTATATTAATAAACCAAATAAAAAATTTAAAGTCAAACATACGATGCTTGTTCAAAGGAAGTACAACTGTCTTTCCAAGGCATTGTTTGGAACACGATGGATACTTTCAGCCACCAAGAATGCTAATTTGTGCGCGTACTGGCAGACGGCCGGGACGCGGCAGGTACCAGACCAACATCGTGTGATGTGCTAACCCACACTCCTTGCAACTGTTTGGCGAGTCGCACGCCTCCGTATCGTGGGACCAGGCCAAACAGTTGCGGCAGTAGCCGTGTGCGTATACGACGTCGTCCCGTTGGCCGGGGTTCATGGCAATGAACCCGCGGCAGAACCTCAAGGCATGAGGGCGATGGCAGATTTGGCAACGATGCATATCTTCGATGGTAGAGCTGTGGAGATACAATAGAAAAACTGGACTTTAGTGGTTTAGAGTGAAAAATGGGCAGCGATGCCCGCGAAAAATTATAAAGGAATTTATAATAAAGAGAAAAATTGTATAGTAAATTGTTTGATAGTGGAATAGTTTCATCAGCATTAACTTCAAAATTTCGTTTCCCAGCCAGAACCAATACAATGCTTCGCATTCGAGGGAGGTATCTGCGCTATGTTCATTTGTTAAACGATTAAATGTATATGTTATTCAAGTAGAGATTATATTAATAAACCAAATAAAAAATTTAAAGTCAAACATACGATGCTTGTTCAAAGGAAGTACAACTGTCTTTCCAAGGCATTGTTTGGAACACGATGGATACTTTCAGCCACCAAGAATGCTAATTTGTGCGCGTACTGGCAGACGGCCGGGACGCGGCAGGTACCAGACCAACATCGTGTGATGTGCTAACCCACACTCCTTGCAACTGTTTGGCGAGTCGCACGCCTCCGTATCGTGGGACCAGGCCAAACAGTTGCGGCAGTAGCCGTGTGCGTATACGACGTCGTCGCGTTGGCCGGGGTTCATGGCAATGAACCCGCGGCAGAACCTCAAGGCATGAGGGCGATGGCAGATTTGGCAACGATGCATATCTTCGATGGTAGAGCTGTGGAGATACAATAGAAAAACTGGACTTTAGTGGTTTAGAGTGAAAAATGGGCAGCGATGCCCGCGAAAAATTATAAAGGAATTTATAATAAAGAGAAAAATTGTATAGTAAATTGTTTGATAGTGGAATAGTTTCATCAGCATTAACTTCAAAATTTCGTTTCCCAGCCAGAACCAATACAATGCTTCGCATTCGAGGGAGGTATCTGCGCTATGTTCATTTGTTAAACGATTAAATGTATATGTTATTCAAGTAGAGATTATATTAATAAACCAAATAAAAAATTTAAAGTCAAACATACGATGCTTGTTCAAAGGAAGTACAACTGTCTTTCCAAGGCATTGTTTGGAACACGATGGATACTTTCAGCCACCAAGAATGCTAATTTGTGCGCGTACTGGCAGACGGCCGGGACGCGGCAGGTACCAGACCAACATCGTGTGATGTGCTAACCCACACTCCTTGCAACTGTTTGGCGAGTCGCACGCCTCCGTATCGTGGGACCAGGCCAAACAGTTGCGGCAGTAGCCGTGTGCGTATACGACGTCGTCGCGTTGGCCGGGGTTCATGGCAATGAACCCGCGGCAGAACCTCAAGGCATGAGGGCGATGGCAGATTTGGCAACGATGCATATCTTCGATGGTAGAGCTGTGGAGATACAATAGAAAAACTGGACTTTAGTGGTTTAGAGTGAAAAATGGGCAGCGATGCCCGCGAAAAATTATAAAGGAATTTATAATAAAGAGAAAAATTGTATAGTAAATTGTTTGATAGTGGAATAGTTTCATCAGCATTAACTTCAAAATTTCGTTTCCCAGCCAGAACCAATACAATGCTTCGCATTCGAGGGAGGTATCTGCGCTATGTTCATTTGTTAAACGATTAAATGTATATGTTATTCAAGTAGAGATTATATTAATAAACCAAATAAAAAATTTAAAGTCAAACATACGATGCTTGTTCAAAGGAAGTACAACTGTCTTTCCAAGGCATTGTTTGGAACACGATGGATACTTTCAGCCACCAAGAATGCTAATTTGTGCGCGTACTGGCAGACGGCCGGGACGCGGCAGGTACCAGACCAACATCGTGTGATGTGCTAACCCACACTCCTTGCAACTGTTTGGCGAGTCGCACGCCTCCGTATCGTGGGACCAGGCCAAACAGTTGCGGCAGTAGCCGTGTGCGTATACGACGTCGTCCCGTTGGCCGGGGTTCATGGCAATGAACCCGCGGCAGAACCTCAAGGCATGAGGGCGATGGCAGATTTGGCAACGATGCATATCTTCGATGGTAGAGCTGTGGAGATACAATAGAAAAACTGGACTTTAGTGGTTTAGAGTGAAAAATGGGCAGCGATGCCCGCGAAAAATTATAAAGGAATTTATAATAAAGAGAAAAATTGTATAGTAAATTGTTTGATAGTGGAATAGTTTCATCAGCATTAACTTCAAAATTTCGTTTCCCAGCCAGAACCAATACAATGCTTCGCATTCGAGGGAGGTATCTGCGCTATGTTCATTTGTTAAACGATTAAATGTATATGTTATTCAAGTAGAGATTATATTAATAAACCAAATAAAAAATTTAAAGTCAAACATACGATGCTTGTTCAAAGGAAGTACAACTGTCTTTCCAAGGCATTGTTTGGAACACGATGGATACTTTCAGCCACCAAGAATGCTAATTTGTGCGCGTACTGGCAGACGGCCGGGACGCGGCAGGTACCAGACCAACATCGTGTGATGTGCTAACCCACACTCCTTGCAACTGTTTGGCGAGTCGCACGCCTCCGTATCGTGGGACCAGGCCAAACAGTTGCGGCAGTAGCCGTGTGCGTATACGACGTCGTCCCGTTGGCCGGGGTTCATGGCAATGAACCCGCGGCAGAACCTCAAGGCATGAGGGCGATGGCAGATTTGGCAACGATGCATATCTTCGATGGTAGAGCTGTGGAGATACAATAGAAAAACTGGACTTTAGTGGTTTAGAGTGAAAAATGGGCAGCGATGCCCGCGAAAAATTATAAAGGAATTTATAATAAAGAGAAAAATTGTATAGTAAATTGTTTGATAGTGGAATAGTTTCATCAGCATTAACTTCAAAATTTCGTTTCCCAGCCAGAACCAATACAATGCTTCGCATTCGAGGGAGGTATCTGCGCTATGTTCATTTGTTAAACGATTAAATGTATATGTTATTCAAGTAGAGATTATATTAATAAACCAAATAAAAAATTTAAAGTCAAACATACGATGCTTGTTCAAAGGAAGTACAACTGTCTTTCCAAGGCATTGTTTGGAACACGATGGATACTTTCAGCCACCAAGAATGCTAATTTGTGCGCGTACTGGCAGACGGCCGGGACGCGGCAGGTACCAGACCAACATCGTGTGATGTGCTAACCCACACTCCTTGCAACTGTTTGGCGAGTCGCACGCCTCCGTATCGTGGGACCAGGCCAAACAGTTGCGGCAGTAGCCGTGTGCGTATACGACGTCGTCGCGTTGACCGGGGTTCATGGCAATGAACCCGCGGCAGAACCTCAAGGCATGAGGGCGATGGCAGATTTGGCAACGATGCATATCTTCGATGGTAGAGCTGTGGAGATACAATAGAAAAACTGGACTTTAGTGGTTTAGAGTGAAAAATGGGCAGCGATGCCCGCGAAAAATTATAAAGGAATTTATAATAAAGAGAAAAATTGTATAGTAAATTGTTTGATAGTGGAATAGTTTCATCAGCATTAACTTCAAAATTTCGTTTCCCAGCCAGAACCAATACAATGCTTCGCATTCGAGGGAGGTATCTGCGCTATGTTCATTTGTTAAACGATTAAATGTATATGTTATTCAAGTAGAGATTATATTAATAAACCAAATAAAAAATTTAAAGTCAAACATACGATGCTTGTTCAAAGGAAGTACAACTGTCTTTCCAAGGCATTGTTTGGAACACGATGGATACTTTCAGCCACCAAGAATGCTAATTTGTGCGCGTACTGGCAGACGGCCGGGACGCGGCAGGTACCAGACCAACATCGTGTGATGTGCTAACCCACACTCCTTGCAACTGTTTGGCGAGTCGCACGCCTCCGTATCGTGGGACCAGGCCAAACAGTTGCGGCAGTAGCCGTGTGCGTATACGACGTCGTCGCGTTGGCCGGGGTTCATGGCAATGAACCCGCGGCAGAACCTCAAGGCATGAGGGCGATGGCAGATTTGGCAACGATGCATATCTTCGATGGTAGAGCTGTGGAGATACAATAGAAAAACTGGACTTTAGTGGTTTAGAGTGAAAAATGGGCAGCGATGCCCGCGAAAAATTATAAAGGAATTTATAATAAAGAGAAAAATTGTATAGTAAATTGTTTGATAGTGGAATAGTTTCATCAGCATTAACTTCAAAATTTCGTTTTCCAGCCAGAACCAATACAATGCTTCGCATTCGAGGGAGGTATCTGCGCTATGTTCATTTGTTAAACGATTAAATGTATATGTTATTCAAGTAGAGATTATATTAATAAACCAAATAAAAAATTTAAAGTCAAACATACGATGCTTGTTCAAAGGAAGTACAACTGTCTTTCCAAGGCATTGTTTGGAACACGATGGATACTTTCAGCCACCAAGAATGCTAATTTGTGCGCGTACTGGCAGACGGCCGGGACGCGGCAGGTACCAGACCAACATCGTGTGATGTGCTAACCCACACTCCTTGCAACTGTTTGGCGAGTCGCACGCCTCCGTATCGTGGGACCAGGCCAAACAGTTGCGGCAGTAGCCGTGTGCGTATATGACGTCGTCGCGTTGACCGGGGTTCATGGCAATGAACCCGCGGCAGAACCTCAAGGCATGAGGGCGATGGCAGATTTGGCAACGATGCATATCTTCGATGGTAGAGCTGTGGAGATACAATAGAAAAACTGGACTTTAGTGGTTTAGAGTGAAAAATGGGCAGCGATGCCCGCGAAAAATTATAAAGGAATTTATAATAAAGAGAAAAATTGTATAGTAAATTGTTTGATAGTGGAATAGTTTCATCAGCATTAACTTCAAAATTTCGTTTTCCAGCCAGAACCAATACAATGCTTCGCATTCGAGGGAGGTATCTGCGCTATGTTCATTTGTTAAACGATTAAATGTATATGTTATTCAAGTAGAGATTATATTAATAAACCAAATAAAAAATTTAAAGTCAAACATACGATGCTTGTTCAAAGGAAGTACAACTGTCTTTCCAAGGCATTGTTTGGAACACGATGGATACTTTCAGCCACCAAGAATGCTAATTTGTGCGCGTACTGGCAGACGGCCGGGACGCGGCAGGTACCAGACCAATTATAATACTGTTTTGAACGTTGAACGTTTGAACGTGAAAAAGCTTCCGATGCGGGTGGTGGAACGTTGAACAATAAAAATTTTTCATTATATTTTTTCATTTTAAATATTGACAATTGTTTTTTCACAATTTGATTATAATGTATTAAAAAAACAAAGTAGAAAAAAGGTAAAGTAGATATTTGATTGTGAAGGATGTAGGTGGTGCGGTGATGGTGAGCAACGACGTGAACATCCTGGGGCCGGATGCACTCGTGCATTTAAACGACCCCCCTCAACTCCGTCAGGGACTTAATAGCCTGCGTCAGCAACGTCTGAGCCTTTCGTCCTCGCAACTGGCTCGTAGATATACCCTGTCTGGCGTGGTTGGCTAAACGATGTTGGCGACGCGATGGTACGCTGGCGACGCTGGTGGACGCCTGACGCATGGGCGCGGTCCGCACCCTGGAACGGACCGATCTCTGCTGGTTACGCGACGACCGTTCCCTAGGAGGAGGGGAGCGTGGACGTTGGCGCGAGGATTGCGCTGTTGTGTGTAGTTCGCGGCGTCTTTGGCCTTGTGCCCGGTTAATAGACTGCATCGCCAATTGGGCGCCTCGTCTGCGTTGTCCGGAATGGGCTGTCTGCTGCGGAGTGGCGTTGAAGGGAGGCGTCGCCAGTTGGGCACCTCGTCGTTGTGGCCAGTAATGTGCCATCTGCTGTAGGGTGTCAATTGGATGCAACATCGTGTGATGTGCTAACCCACACTCCTTGCAACTGTTTGGCGAGTCGCACGCCGTATCGTGGGACCAGGCCAAACAGTTACAGTAGATGGGTGCCATATCGAAATCCAGCCAAAAAAGGAGGAGGCAGTGGACTATCACAATTATAAGGGCTGGTATTCAGTAATTTGATTAGCAAGTTGTGATTACAGGTAAATTTACTTTTATAGTTGATTCAAAACAATTACATCTATGATTAGACTTTTCCTTAGATCAAAATTTACATATATCAACATTGGATCAGCAGGGCGAAACAACGACTCGTACATTTTCGAAAAAAGTGCATTAAAAAAGTTCCATGAAAATGCTGATATTTTTGCACAGAAAAGTAAAGTCATTCGCAACGTCAATGTGCCTGTGTTGCTTATTGGCGACTCTACTTTCCGTTTATCGCGCTATATGATGAAGCCAGTTCCATATACACCAAATCAAACGTCTATCGAAAAAACGTTTAACTACAGATTATCTAGATGTCGTCGTGTAATTGAGAATGCATTCGGCCAACTTAAAGCTCGATTCCGAAAATTAGGAAGGGGCTTGCAAGTGGCACCACAAAACGCTAATGTCATTATAAAAGCTTGCTGTATTTTGCACAATTTTTTAAAAATGCAAAACGACGACATTTATTCTGCATGGATAGAAGCTGCAGTAGAAAACGCATCTACACGGAGTCAGCCCAATCACACCACAATTGTTGGCGAAAACGACGGGACGGCATCGGCTATTAGAAATGCAATATCTTTGAGTTTTCGTAAGTATACGTGTTTTTCTTTTATTTTTCACGTTTTTTCATATTTTAAAATTTATTAATTAAGATTTTCATAACATCAACAAATTCTTTTTGCGTTTCATTTTGCTCCCGTATCACTTCCACGATTTGCGTTGACAGCCTTTTGTTATCCTCCGCAATACTTTGCAACATTTCACCTTGTCCCTTCATTAGTTTAACCATATCGCCCAAATGATTACCTTTTCTTTTCCTTCCAGATGACGAAGCTGCGGAAACTGATGTAGGCGACGGCAGTGACGTTGACAACGGCTGCGACTCGGTTGGAGCCGGCAATGATTCTGGCGATGGCTGCGGCTGCGGCGCTTGTGAATTTTGCAGCATACAAGACTCACTTGATGTTATCCTGTCCTAAAAATTAAAATTTTGTTATTTAAAAAAAAACTATACGAAAATATAGAAAACGCAGTTGTTACCAATAGAAACGATTCCCAAATATTTACATTGTTCACTGCGGTACCCCCAATAATTTTGTGCACTGCTTCGAAATGTTTCCATGTTGATGGACTGCCGCCAGAAGGACCCACGTTTTTCTTTTCCTCTCTGCAAAATTATGAGATATGTTATGTTGTAAAAAGTAATTGCAAAGTAAAAAAATACCTATATTTTTGCGTCAAATTTCTTATTTTCATGTGCACCTCCTGTGCACTGAACTTGCCCGCCATTTGCACTGACAATGTGGGTAAATGTGGGTGTTTCTTTTTGCACGGCGCAAAAGTCATTGGCACGTTCAGCCCACAGCTCCAGCAGCACCCTCTCGTCGCCCTCGCTCCATGTAATCCGCTTTTTTCCACTGGGCTTCTAATTTTTTGTATTTTTAATTGCAACGTTTTTTTATTTTAAAATATTTTTCAAACTCACCCGTTCTTTGCCTTCCATTTTTCGTTTTTGTTTTATTTTGAATTGTCACTTTCAGGAAATTATCGATTTATTTCAACGGCATTGCCATATTGAAATTCCTAAATGCAGTACAAATGCACATTAATTTCGTGCATTTGCGCCAGCGCTAATGTGTATTTGAGTGAGCTAATGCACGAAATAATTTGCATTAAGGCTCTTAATGCGCATTAACGCTGCCGTCTGTCTAGGCTATCAGAATCCATCGCATATCTGTACAAAATTGAACAGTTGCACCTTTGCATTTGCAACTATATAGTACACCTGATTCTGAATACCCTTATTATGTTCGAATAGGAAAGATTAAAATTGAAAAGACGAATTTCTGACAGAATGCTGTTGATAACAACTGAACCTTATTATACTTGTGAAACTTTGAATACTATTGAACTACATTCTAAACTAATTCTATTGTACATTTGAAGTTTGGAATAAATAAATTTTCACTTCGCTTCCACAACTCATTGACTGGAGACGTTTATTCAAAGGATTTCGAAGAGAAATGCAATTTCCAATGGTTAGAGTAAGTTCCGGTAATGCGATATGGTCGGGTCGGGTAATGTGATATAGTGGCTTATTTCAAAAGTGCGTTGACCCTTTTCAAAATTATCCCGCAAATTGAGCCCTTCTGATAAAAATATGTTGCTGATTAATGCCAAAAAGAATCAATTTTTATCGTAACGCGAGTTCAAGTACACTACACGACTTCAAGTCAGTACCAGAACCATTCACCGCGTTCGAGTAGAGAATACCCCTCCATCATTTTTCCACTAGCAGTGTGAAAAATGTGATGGGTATTTTTGTGTCCATGTGATTCTGCATCACCTTCGTACACAGGCGATTTAAAACGCCAACATATAGTTGTCTCGCTCACTCTAATCAGCAATGATCAAATCCCAATCACGTGTGATTAGTCACTGCTGATAAAATTTCTATCAATTTCTGATATCAAAAGGCATCACATTTGACGCATAAACCTATCACAGCTGATTGAAAATAAAAAGCCTTGGCATTTTATTATTTCATGTGTTTATTTTTATAAAAAAGGTTTTTTATTAATCAAAAATCATTCATTTACACAGTTATAGTACGAACCAAAGTAATTAAATTATTAAAAATTTTGCAAATGTAAGGAAATGAAATTGACCCTCAGTCCACGACATTTTTGAGGTTAGGAGCGCTAGCGCTGAACACAATCTGCAAAGATTCAATGAAAAGAACGCTAACATTAGGCAAACAATTCTTTTGATACGCTTCTCATCTATTTTTAATAAAATTTAGTTAACATATTTATTACAAAAATAATAAACAATTGTACTTATCTTTTATTAAATTTTCCACCGCTGACTTGTTTTTGACACACCTTTATTTCACTTTTCACAATTTGACAATTGCGTCATGGGCGCAAGCGTCATAACGGCACGTGCCGTATGTACATATAGTGCCATCTCGTTTTCTCATACAGGGAAATTTTGTGTACTGAAACTTCTTTTTCCCGCTTGCATGGAACATACTTAAAAATTTCCTTTGTAAATGTTTATGTGTTAGTTTCAGCGAGAATTTTTGTAAATGTGTTGGAGTTTCGATCACACGCGTCTGGCAGGGTAATTTCCGCTCTTAGGTTTCAAAAAAAGATCCACTTCTAAAAAAAACGACATGTCCAAAAAATGAAGTAAAGGAGCAAAGCAGAATCAAATATCAAATAATCCGTTAAGTGCAAAAGTTGAGTGGCGAAATGAACTTTGGACCGATGAGACGAAGATACAGGCTTACAATCAGAGTTATACCAAAGTAACCAAATATGCATTCATTCTTAACACTTTTAATGCAAAACTAAAGAGTCCTATAGCAAGTTTTGTTACTCTTTCCAATTGCCAATGCCGACTTAACTGATTGAATGTAAAATCTGAAAAATCTACTTGTTGCTATAATTGATCAAAAATTACATAAGATTAAACTTTAAGTCTCAACACAACCAAACTAAAAGAGTTCTTCCATTGTATGGAGTCGAATCACTGTGCGAATGGCCATGTTTTTCCTTAGGAAACTCTTGCAATGAATGTTTTTCTGCTATCAAAACAAAGTTGGCAAAGCAAAAACCATTTGCAAAATTAATTTTTCGTCGGTTTTGAACTGAAAACAGAGCTGAAAAAGAAACTATCAGTTAAATCAAAATATGTAATTGAGAATGGTGGTTGTGCGGATATTGTTTTCGTAATCTTCACAGCCGATTGAAATTGACAGAATAATGATTACAAAAATAAAAACAATATTTTTGTTTTGAACACTGAAGTAACTACCGCTGCTCATTCGCCTCGTCCACACTTCGAAGCAACTTCCGTTGCTGCTTCACCTCAACACTCCATATCGTCATTGTCATGGACAACTGCGGCCTTTGTCAGTCGAAATCGTTGGACGAAGTCCTGCTAGTCCCACTTCTCCAATTTAATACGCTTCTGCATCTTGTACTGTCTGCGTTCTGGTCTCAAAATCATGCCCATGTTGTTATTGTCGTCGCTCAAATCCTCCCAGACAAGTGCGCCAATTTTTTTATTTTGTTCCCAAAAAATAAATCACTTGGCTTTTGCAATCTTGGTCCATCCAGGAGAATGAACAAGTTGGCACAGTAACATTATTTATATTTGACAATGGTTATCTGACATTTTTTTTTTGTAAGTTACTTTAACGGGTAACGACATTCTAGCGGCCATTATTTATTTCGCGAGTATGGTAAAAATATGAGAATTCTTTTCAAAGGGTTAATTGAGCACATATTGAAGGCAAAAAATCCTTCTTTTCACGTTTTTAAATCGCCTTATTTTGAACTCCAAAACAGGTGGATGGATTTCATGTAAAGTAATTTCATGTTATAAACCTGAATTACAAAATAAATACATTTTACAATTCCTATTCTATTCTAATTCTGTTGCCTATGACAGTACATGGGAAGTTTTTTCTAAATCAATTTTTTTATTTCTCTATTCATTTCGTGGTTGTCGAAATGGTATTGCAAAACTTTGAAATCAACATTTGCTAGAAAAGCTACTCTTTGTTCCGATCCATAGGATGAACGCTAATGCAGTGAGTATATTCTCGTTGCTGCAACTGAAGCGCTAACGGTGATTCGATTTCGATTGGTGGCCTCCATTGCATAAATATTAAAATGTAGGAACCCCCTTTCTGAGCTAAAGTTTTTGGGCCCAATTTTGAGATTGTTGATTCGCATGGCAGTGGAAAACCTTTGCTATATATACTCACACATTTTGTGAACACTTTTTTGCACATTTGACTCCACTTGGCTCTTCTCATCTTCTCTCTCATCTCGAAGAATTTTGGAAAAGGTTCCTTTTCCTTGAATTTATTAGAAATCCATATTTCCGTACATTTTTTATAGCGAAATGCAGCACTGGTTGCTTTTGGGCACATTCTTTACACTTTATGTAGTGAATGTGAGTATTGTTGTTTTTGCAGCTTCAACGGGGAGTCCCCTGCTTCTTTTATATAGCAAAGAAAACGTGTTTAGTGTATTTCTTTCTTGAATTTACACGTGAAAAAAATGGATAATGCCCTATTTCCAACGGGTCTTAACCCTTTCCGGTCAATTTCAAAAATTTTTCTTTCAAAATATTGATTCTTTTTGAACATTTGAGTAAAAAGTTTTAACAAAATATCAAAAACATTATTTTTGCTGAGAATGACAGCTCAGTCAATTTTGTAAGATATATCGTACAATGGTCCGCAAAGCTTTACCCCTTTGCGGGTAAACCATGAAATGTTTGCTTCGGTTTCAAAGTTTTATGAACAGCACACTGATTTTTTTGAACGAAAACATACATTTTAGTAACAAAAATCAAAACCTGATTCGATTTTAATCGAAATTTATGTATATAATATATATATAATTATAATTACATATACAGGGTGGGCCATTTAAAGTGGAAGGCCATTCTTGTTTTTGAAAAAAAAGAGGAAAAAAAATGTGTTTGTTTGTTTTCATCTCGATATTCATTTATTTTGGTCCAAGGAGAAATTTTCTAGTTAGTTTTTGAAAATGATATCGCGTAAATGGCCACCATTAGCTTTGGCCGCAAAATGTGCCCTTTTTTCGGCATTTTCCATCACTTTTGCCAGTGTATCGGCCGATATGGCTCTTATTTCGCGGCATATGTTGGCTCTGAGTTGAGCTAGTGTCCTTGGCTTGTTGGTGTATACCTTGGACTTCAAGTAGCCCCATAAAAAAAAGTCTGGCGGCGTCAAATCGGGTGATCTCGGTGGCCACTCATAATCGCCGTTTGGTTTTCACAATCGAGAAGTTATTTTGAATGTAAAGCTGAACAATTTCAGCACGTTCTTTTGGAGTGTACTGTTCCATGGTATAAATTGTCTTGGAATGACGCTTCCAACGCGCTATGTCATTAGTCGATCTGACAGCTCTGTCAAAAGTTATAAGGTTACCAGATGCTTCCACTTTCAATGGCCTACCCTGTATAAACAATTGAGTTTCAATAAAAGTCTCAACAAAATACAGAATCACTTAATATTCATATAGTTCTACAGGAGGATACTGAATATAGCCGATTTGTATTAGTGGGAGTGGCAAGTGCCCATGACTTACCTTACATAACCTGTGCCTGCCCAGCAAAACACAAAATCGCCTAGTAACTCCATTTATTAACTGAAATTTGAATTTTATAAGTCGTGCGGTTTACAGATGGGCGTGGCATTCAAGCAAATGCAAAAATTCTGTTACCAAACCCAGAACTTTTAATGAAAATTAAAAAGCTGTTTCATAAAAAGTGCATTCGCTGTCAAATAAAAAATCGTAGAAAAAATTCTACGATATATTGTACAAATTTCCGGAAAGGGTTAAATGCATTTAATGTTAAAATTTGCCAAAGAGGCAATTTGAATGCGTTCGGTGTGGTTTAATTAAAAAAATACTTTTTCCTGCATCTTTCGCATAAACATTAATCGTCTATCATAAACGAAGTAAATACTTACAGTTCGTCAAGTAAATGTTTGCAAATTTAAAGAAGGTAGAAAATTATTTTGAAAAGCTTATAATATAACAGAAATTGCAATATTTTGGAATTATTTGAAAAAATACAGATTAATTGAATATTTCATTCTCATATAATATCAAAGTAATGTCTATTTGATTCGCGTATTGAAGGGCGAATTGATTTGAAAGTATCTCCTGGACAACCCAGAAAACTGTCTGAAAGAGAAGAAAGAAAAATCATCCGAAAAGCTCGTGAAAACACCCGTATCTCAATAAGGGAAATGGCTTTGGATATACAAAAATAGAATGCGGAACTGATGTATCTCATGAAACTATTCGGAACTGTACGGCGCCAAATTTTCAATGCAATCTTGGTTTTGAAAGAATGTATAAATGCATGTATAAATATAAGAAACTGGAGATGGAATTGGCAATTCAGTCTTTGTGTTAGAAGTTAAATTTAAGATGCAGAATATGATTTCCAAGAACAAATACGTTTGTAAATATTCATTTAGTTTACTAAGCAGTTATAATTTGTTGGTATGTATATAGAAAGATGGAGGCACACAAATTACAAATTACAAAAAATTATCGGCGGCTAACGTTCCTGCAATGTGGAGATCGTGGTGAAGGATAACTTAAGCGGCGTAATTAGAATCAGTGTAAATAATTTTTTTTGTATTTTGAATATCTTTTTATTTTTTAAATAGTGGAAACACCAGGAAAATTGTTTTCTCTGGCTACAACATGATCCACTGTGCCTTCCGTCCCAAAAGTAAACAAAAATCAGCAGTTGGAGCTAACTTAATTTCAAAGCTATTAAATGCAGGTAAACGCTCGGTGGAAATACAGTATAATTTACTAAAAGGGACAAGGGATACTAATACTTCGTTTACATGGAGCCCAAATGAGTGATTTTGGCAAAAATTCTGAAATGCAAAGCCAAATCACGCATTTCCCCATACCAATTCAAAAGTTTTGAACTCTTTTTAAAAGTTCAAAATCACAGCAAACGAAGAATATCAAAATGGAAATTTTAAATTGAAATTTTCGTTTGCTTGAAATATGTAGAATATTCTTAGCATGTAACAATAAATTTGTATTTCAATATTGCAGTGTTTAGAACATAGACAGCAAAAAAACAACAAATTCTTTAGTCAGCAGCCGGAAAAGAGCTGCTCTGTGAGCTGCGACTGAACGTTTGACATTAGCTGCCAAATGAAATGCAAATGCGGCAATGTAAACACTTTGCAATGCAAACGTAGTATAAGGGACGAGCAAAAATTCTGTTCCGCCAAGTTATACTTCAAGAGTACTACTTACTTACTTACTTAACTGGCCATAACAACCCGTTATCGGGTTACGGCCTGCCGCAAAACTTCTCTCCAGGCGCCTCTGCTTTGCGCGCGCCTTCTCCAGTTGGTAACACCAAGAGATGACAGGGCCGCTTCAACTTGGTCCTTCCACCGGAGACACGGCCTCCCTCTTCGCCGTCGACCACCAACCATCGCATCGAACACCTTTATCGCCGGAGCTTCGTCGTCCATGCGCAGACATGACCGAGCCAGCGTAGCCGCTGGATGTTAATTCGCTGCGCTACGTCCATGTCCTTATACAGCTCATACACCTCGTTATTGGTTCGTATGCGATAGTCGTCACCAACACGAACAGGGCCGAAGATTCTGCGAAGTACCTTCCTCTCGAACACTCCAAGGGCCGCTATGTCGTTTCGTGTCATTGTCCATGCTTCAGCGCCATAGAGGAGCACGGGCAAGATAAGCGTCCTATAGAGTGCAAGTTTTGTCGGTCGAGAGAGGTCTCTACTTCTCAATTGCCTACCGAGACCGTAGTAGCACCTGTTGGCAAGAGTTATCCTTCGCTTTATCTCCAGACTGACATCATTGCTGCTCTTGATGTAGGTGCCAAAGTAGACGAATTCCTTGACAACTTCAAAAGTATACCTGTCGGCCTCGACGTGAGACCCTAGCCGCTGCGAGTCCCTGCATGTAGACAGCATATACTTCGTCTTGCCCTCATTTACCACCAGACCCATTTTGGCAGATTCTCTTTCGATAGCCGCAAAGGCAGCGGTGACATCTCGCTTGTTACGTCCGATGACATCAATGTCATCAGCGTAAGCAAGGAGCTGGACACTTTTGTTGAAAATTGTGCCATTACGATGTACATCGGCCTTGCGCAGAACACTCTCCATGGTGAAGTTAAAGAGGTCGCAGGACAAAGGATCACCCTACTTCAAGAGTAGAACGGATAAATATCAAAACAGAAAACACTGAACTGCTAAAGCATCTTTTGACCACAAACCGAACTGTGATTGGAAAAAACTAGGAGGATTTTAGTGGTTCTACCTGTTCGAAGTCCTTTGCCCACATTGCACATGAAAAGTACGCGAGAAAAGTTTGAGAGATGAAACGTTTTCCAAACTTACAAACCAAAAAAGTTTTAAAACTTATTTTTAATGAATTAATAAATATTTTCGAAATTTACATGCGCAAGTGTTTTCCAAATGTATTCCAAACTTTCCCAATGTTTTAATAAGCAAACACATTTGGAAACAATTTGCTTGAAAGCGAGTTCACAAACATTTCCCAAACATAGGAGGATTCTAGTGGTTCTACCTGTTCGAAGTCCTTTGCCCACATTGCACATGAAAAGTACGCGAGAAAAGTTTGAGAGATGAAACGTTTTCCAAACTTACAAACCAAAAAAGTTTTAAAACTTATTTTTAATGAATTAATAAATATTTTCGAAATTTACATGCGCAAGTGTTTTCCAAATGTATTCCAAACTTTCCCAATGTTTTAATAAGCAAACACATTTGGAAACAATTTGCTTGAAAGCGAGTTCACAAACATTTCCCAAACATAGGAGGATTCTAGTGGTTCTACCTGTTCGAAGTCCTTTGCCCACATTGCACATGAAAAGTACGCGAGAAAAGTTTGAGAGATGAAACGTTTTCCAAACTTACAAACCAAAAAAGTTTTAAAACTTATTTTTAATGAATTAATAAATATTTTCGAAATTTACATGCGCAAGTGTTTTCCAAATGTATTCCAAACTTTCCCAATGTTTTAATAGGCAAACACATTTGGAAACAATTTGCTTGAAAGCGAGTTCACAAACATTTCCCAAACATAGGAGGATTCTAGTGGTTCTACCTGTTCGAAGTCCTTTGCCCACATTGCACATGAAAAGTACGCGAGAAAAGTTTGAGAGATGAAACGTTTTCCAAACTTACAAACCAAAAAAGTTTTAAAACTTATTTTTAATGAATTAATAAATATTTTCGAAATTTACATGCGCAAGTGTTTTCCAAATGTATTCCAAACTTTCCCAATGTTTTAATAAGCAAACACATTTGGAAACAATTTGCTTGAAAGCGAGTTCACAAACATTTCCCAAACATAGGAGGATTCTAGTGGTTCTACCTGTTCGAAGTCCTTTGCCCACATTGCACATGAAAAGTACGCGAGAAAAGTTTGAGAGATGAAACGTTTTCCAAACTTACAAACCAAAAAAGTTTTAAAACTTATGCCCCGTTCTGACTATGTCATATATGGTGTCATATTCACTGACGACAAACACTGCCATATATGTCATGTTCGTCCTATGTCGTCAAATGCGTTCTCATTGCACGGCAAAACTGACGAAAAATACATATGACAAAGTTTGCCAGCACGTTGACATTTTTTGTTTTCTCATCAAACGTAGTCAAATCGTTCGTTCGACACAAATTCGATCGTTCTCATTTGATTCTCGTTTCGTATTGGAAAATTGTAGTCATACATGCAGGCAAACGCAAATGACACCATATGACAACCCGTTCTCATTTAACTGACTACAAATGACACCATATATGACATAGTCAGAACGGGGCATATGACTACGGTTTGCCACATAGTGAAATAATAAAGTGAACCAGATACTGACAACTCTCTTGAATCGGCAGGCTTATTTTATGTCACTATGAAAAAACTTGTCAAATGCTTAACTCTTTTTTATTAAACAATTTTGTTTTCTTGGTGAAAAAAGCTGAAAGCAGCTGAACAAACAAAACGCAAGCAAAACAGGAAATATATATATATATATATCAAGAAATATAACAGGTAGATTTTGAAATTGTATTTTTTATTTTGTAATATGTTGTAATTCGTATAGATACCTAAGTACACAGTGCAATTTTTCAGAAAATGCCGAATACATCTTGCGCACTGTGTCGGACTGCTCATGGGGGTTCGATACCCATGTACGCAGTGCCGTCCAGTACGCAACAAAAAAGGAAGTGGGAGGAAATTTGTAAGACCAATTTTGGCACGAAAGCAAGGCTTTGCGCAATGCATTTTAAGGAGAGTGACTTCAAAGATTCAATGGGCAAACGGCGACGACTCCAATTCAATGTGGTGCCGTCGAAGAACCTCCCAGAGTCCTCCCTACAGTAAGTTAACTAAAGACAAGATTCTTTTGCGAAAACAGCATCTGGTGTAATGTTTTCTTCAATGAATTTATAACACATATGTATGTAACTGTAACAGGTGTGAGCCAAAAACTGGAAGTTGTATTGAAACGGCGTCTGGGCTGTCCAACTGTGGTATTATTGAAATGTCTGTTGCGAAAATTTTTTACTTAAAATGCAATTTTTGCTCCGAAAAATTTCTTTTATGGGCTTGGGCAAAATTCATCACCCATATAAAAAATGAGCATAATGCAAGCACACACTTTACCAGCACCAAACAAACATACCAAGACGCACATACTCAAACGGTGTAAGTTATCAACAGATTAGAAATAGACTAACTATTTACATAAATTTACATATAGAGACGAGGAAGTTCAAGTAATAGCAATACAAGAGCAACTTTCGTCTTTGCAAACTTTAAAATCAAACGTATCAAAGATATTCACGGAGGGCCAAGTGCGAAAAATGCAAGCTGGTAAAAATATACGCTGGGAGTGGCAAGACATCGCATCAGCAATTACATTCCATGCAGCTGGCCCAAGGGCATATAGACACCTGCTGAAAAAAGGATTTCCGCTTCCAAGCCGATCCACCATAAATAACTGGGTCAGCTCTTTACCATTAGAGGAGGGGCTTTTGACAAATATTATAGATGTGATGCGGCACAGCGACTTGACAAAGGAGGAAATTATTAAAACAGAAACAGTTAAAGCAGAAATGGTTTGCAAATAAAAAGATGTTTAAAACTGTTACGTGAACATGTTGTTATTCATTGTATTGTTACTTCATTGTTATTCACATTGTTGTTTCTATATTCTATATTGTTAGAAATATGCAAAAATTATTAAATATATGTTCATTGCAATTTGTATATTGTTAAATTAAAATATATGAAAATATAAATAATCGATTTAATATTTTCTTAAAACAAATTGACCTCTAAAGAATTTGCATTTTTTAATATGGAAAATTGCAGTGATTTAAAAAATTTCAGCGAATTTTCACATTCAGCGTATATACATATTTGATTTGGTAACATTTCGGGAACAGCAAACTCAAACGGGATAATTCAAAACGAATTGACGTGAAACAAATTTTCAAAGCAATTGACATTTTTTAAGCATGCCGCTCCCTAGCTGTTTCACTTTATTTATTTCACTATGGGTTTGCCATACGAAATGAAAATCAAATGAGAACGATAGAATTTGTGTCGAATGAACGATTTGACTGCGTTTGACGACAAAACAAAAAATGTCAACATGCTGGCAAATCGTTTTTGTTTGCCTTTGAAAATTTGAACGTTTCGCCCCAACGCCAGGAAAAGGTAATTACATACATATTGTATTTAAAAGAATTCTTTTATTTAATTATTAACTTTACATTTCAGATCATGGACGCCATCATCAGCCCAAGCGCAACTACAAACAAAACCAAACGGATGAGGAAGCTGCAACACAAGTGGACAAGCGAGGAGACGGAGCAGCTAATAGAGGCGGTGCAGCTTCGCGAAGGGACGTGGAACTTCCTCAGCGCAGATTATAGAGATAGGAATCTGCGCGAGTCTCTTTGGCAAGATATTGCCAAAGATTTGAAGTTGCCACGTCCCGAAGTTACCACAAAATGGAATAGCCTCCGCTGCTCTTTCCGTGTGAGTATTATCAAAAAGTATAGATCATAAAGAGAATGCATCACGTACAAGCAAAAATTTGAATGCGGATGCTGATATCGCAACCCGACTTTAAGATGCGGGGGGTAGGCAACAAGAGGGAACACTTGAAATGAGAGCACAATGCTTTGAGCGCAAATCACACCAACACGAATGTCTTTGCTCACCACTCTGTGTTGATTTTTTGGTGGTTAATTGTTTCAATCAGTAGCGCACACGGGGTGGGAACATTTGGGGATTCAAACCCACTCAAATACAAGAATAAGTAGAGAAACATCCATCTAAAATGATGTGCTGAGTGTGCCACTGATTTCAACGCGTGTCAAGTGGCGCACACAATTTTGCTTTTGCTTGGCAGCGATCGGAGCCTTTGTGCTTCGTGCAAAATTTTTGAAGATGCGTATTCTTTATATTGTATATTCTTTAGTATTATGTAGCCTGGTCAGGAAAACATTAATATTTATTATAATTCCATATTACATAAATGTAGGCTGCCTTCAATCGCATGGGAGTGAGCAAAAGTGGCCAAGGTGCCAACAAAGTGGGTACTCCGTATCCACTTTATAATGCTTTAAAGTTTTTGGAACCCACTTTGAGAGTAGAGGCATCCACAACATCCAATTTGGTAAATTTGAGTTTGTGTATTTATATTGAAAAAGAAATTACTCTTTGGCGTTTTTATTTCAAGATAAATATTCCTTCTTCCGAGCAGCCAAATGACTATGACATTTTGGACACAGAAGCCCCACAGTGTACCCCGCCACCAAAAAAAAACCCCAAAAAGCGTCCACGCAGGGATGATGACAGCGAATATTAAAGGTCATCGAATGTGCCTTACAGGCAATGAATGAATCAACCAAAAGCGATAAATGGGACGATGTGGGTAACTTCGTGGCATCAAATGGACGCGAATTTCAAATGGAAAATCCTCAACTGGCAAAACGATTTAAATCTGCTATCACTGAACTTGTTTTAAATTTCCAGAGAGAGAACGAAAGGTAAATGCGGCAATTGTATACATACATATGTGCCCATGCAGTCAAGTATTTACAAATTTTTCGACAGATCACAAGATTACAGCATCGAATTATTTATGGATTGAAATGTGGTGCATAAGTATAGTTATTATTTAAGTTTTTATTTCATGTATTTAAAATCGAATTAGTTAAAATACAATGAATTTATGGTTTTGTAATGAAATATATCCGCATAAACATATACAACAATACTTTAAAAATAATGGCATTATCGCGTGTACCCAAAGGCAAAGTATTTTCTAGACCAACTTAGAGTTGCTGAACACAAAAATGAAAAGCATTTTTTTTGGTAAAGAAACATTTCGCAAAAGTTCAAAAAACGTATTTTGTCCCTCCAAGTTATGAACACATATTTAAAAAAAAGTCTCCGATATGTGCTGAAAAAAAATAGGTTTTTGAACTTTTGCGTAATGTTTCTTTACCAAAAAAAAATGCTTTTCATTCTTGTGTTCAGCAACTCCAAGTTGGTCTAGAAAATACTTTGCCTTTGGGTACACGCGATAATGCCATTATTTGTAAAGTATTGTTGTATATGTTTATATGAATTTTTTGCCAAAGGAAATAAAAACAAACAATTTTATGTTAACATAAGTTGTGAAGAATGTTTCTGTTATATTGCCAGGATACCTCACCATGAGGAGTCATGAAATACTCCATAAATGATGCTCTTATATCTAATGCATTCTCTGCTGGTCGACCTGAAGTATTGTTTGCGCGAATTGAAGGAAGCGATCCATTTTCTCCAAGCTCCAACCGCCAAGTACCTGGCACAGTTTCACCATTATTGCTGTCATCGACGTCGACTCCCCTCATATACACAGATTTTCGTGTTATTAAAAAATTATGCAAAACGCAAATTGCTAAAACAATGGCCTTAGCATTCTGCGGCTTTACATCCATTGCTCTTCTCAAAATTCGGAATCGTGCTGCGCATATGCCAAATGCATTTTCCACGACGTTTCTTGCTCGTGACAGCCGATAGTTAAAAATTTTGTGCGACATAACTTGTTGCCGGTAACAAAATGGTTTAAGCAAGTATGTCTTTAATGGAAATGCGTCGTCAGCAACTATTACAAATGGCATTTCATAAGTTTCTTGCGGCAGTGGCCTTGGTGGAGGAAAGTTGAGGGTGTTATTAGCAAGTGCAGTAGAAAGCGCGCTCCTAAGAGATTTGAAATCAGATATAAACATGTTGTAATAATCAGTGTTGTGACTAATATATTAAAGTTGTGTAAATAATTACGTAGTATATTATTTTGGCTTTAAAAATGTAGTGTAACTAGTTACTTTTCCCCATAAGTAATCACTTTCAGTAATATTATTACTTTTTTTCAAGTTACTTATTACAATATTACTTTTTAGTCAACAAAGTTCTATTTTTCATGTAAAACAGCAGCACTGATAACATGATTAAGATCTATTACAACTATGCAACACTGCACTTGTTTATACTAGACGTAGCTTGCCTCTTTCATTTCCAACTGAATTTGGTAGTGGAGAAACAATTAACATTTGCAAGCAAATTCAAGAGGTTTTAACAAAAAAGGTGACGAAATTCAAATTGTAAGTCAAAATGAAATAAACATTTAACGTGATTGTTTTTTTTGCAGAATTACTACTTTTAATAGCTGGAAATTCCGCAAATATTTCGATTTGTTGACGGAAAATAATATATTACTTCTTGTGATACATTACTTCACATTTCCAGTAATAAGTAATGTAACGATATTACTTTCAAATGTCAGTAATTTGTAATAAGTAATATG
The DNA here is from genome assembly GCA_963971225.1 of Melieria omissa. NCBI lineage: Eukaryota > Metazoa > Arthropoda > Insecta > Diptera > Ulidiidae > Melieria > Melieria omissa. The sequence goes on along the minus strand of OZ020267.1, from coordinate 59,033,526 downwards.
TTACTATCAAAAGTAATAAGTCCCAACACTGGTAATAATTGACTTTGAACGTATTACCTTGCGAAAACCCCTCCATCAGATTCGCGACCATATGCTCCAACTTCAACAAATATGAATTTGTAGTCAGCGTCCACCAAAGCCATCAGGACAATGCTATTATATTTTTTGTAATTATAATACTCAGAGCCGCAGTTAGCAGGCGCCTGAATCGTTATGTGCTTCCCGTCGAGTGCACCACAGCAATTAGGAAAATTCCATCGACTTTGAAACCTGTCCGCAATTGCTGTCCATTCTTCAGTCGCTGTTGGAAACTTTTGGGAAAATCAGATTTTGAATTTGGGGTTAATTAAAGCCATAGCAGAAGATACCTTCAAAAAGTCGTCTTTCAGGGCCTCAAAAATTGCACCACAAGTTTCATGGATGATGTTGCTAACGGTTGTTTTGCCCATCAAAAACACCGCCATTAAGCTTGAAAAGCTGTCGCCTGTGGCTAGGTAACGCAAGGTTACTGCCAGTCGTTCGCCCACCGTAATTGCTTGCCGAAAACGCGTGTTTTTTTTGTTAATGTGCGGCGATAGACGTACCACAAGGTAGTCAAAATCGTCCACACTCATCCGGACAAAGTTGCGGAACCACTGAGGGTCCTGCTCCCGCATCCTTGCCCGCAGCGTCTCGAAAAATCCACTGGTGGATCTGTGGGTAAGCCCAGGTCGAATCCACCAGCGCTTTTTTGCACAACGTCGTTGGTTTTTTTTGTTTTTCAGTATCCTGATGCAGGATACCAACACCAAAGCCGCGCTGGCCACTGTCGTTCGTCTGTTCATCCTCATAGTTACACAGTCGCACAGTCTCACTCACGTTTACACAGTTTTTGAACAGGATTTTTTCACTTTGAAAATATGACGTCAAATCGTATTTGACTATCAAAGTGAGAACGGCATGTCAGTCGACTAACACCGAAATTTGACTTCAATCTATGGCAAACATTGTCATATGTGTTTTTCGTCAGTTTTTGCCGTTCAATGAGAACGCATTTGACGACATATGACGAACATGGCATAGAAGGCAGTTTTTGTCGTCAGTGAATATGACATAGTCAGAACGAGGCATTACTGTCAAAATTATATGTCAATCCGACCATTAGTTTACAAGTTACAGTGCTTTAAGTGACACTACTTTTGAGTTTTCAAAAAAAATGAATTCAAAGCAATTCCGTGTGCTGATTTATCATTGTTTTTTAATGAAAAAAAATACTGTTCAATGCCAGAAATGGCTTGAAAAACATTATTCGGACTCTGCTCCATCAAAAAGAACCATTTGTTATTGGTATGCCGAATTCAAACGTGGTCGTACAGACACCGATGACATTCCATCTACTGGACGGCCAAATGACGCTGTTATTCCGGAAAACGTTGAAAAAACACTGAAAATCATTATGTCCGACCGTAAAGTGAAAGTGGGGGAGATTGCTGACATTCTAAAGATATCAGCAGGCAGTGTACACACCATAATACACGAACATTTGGTTATGAAAAAGGTGTTTTCGAAATAGGTGCCGCGTTTGCTCACACCGGAGCAAAAACAACAACGAATCGATGATTCAAAGAGCTGTTTGGACATGTTTACGCGCAACAAGTCGGAGTTTTTGCGTCGGTACATCACAATGGATGAAACATGGATCCACCATTTCACTCCAGAGTCAAATCGGCAGTCTGCTGAGTGGCATGCAACCGGTGAAAGCCGCCCAAAGCGTCTAAAGGCACAAACATCGGCTGGCAGGGTTATGGCGTCAGTATTTTGGGATGTGCACGGAATAATATTCATCGACTATCTTGAGAAAGGGAAAACAATCAATAGCGACTATTATATAGCGTTGTTGGAACGTTTGAAAGAAGAAATCGCGATTAAGCGGCCCCATATGAAGAAGAAAAAAGTGTTGTTTCACCAAGACAATGCACCGTGTCACAAGTCGATGAAAACGATGGCAAAAATGCATGAATTGGGCTTCGAATTGCTTCCTCATCCCCCGTATTCTCCAGATCTGGCCCCCAGCGACTACTGGCTCTTCGCAGACCTCAAAAAGATGCTCCGTGGTAAGAGATTTGGCTCAAATGATGAAGTAATCGCCGAAACTAACGCCTATTTTGAAGGCAAAGAAAAATCGTTCTACAAAGGCGGTATCGAAAGATTGGAAAAGCGTTGGAATGATTGTATCTCCCTAAAAGGGGACTATGTTGATGAATAAAAACGAATTTTGGCAAAAAAATGTGTTTTAATTAGTTAGTCACACACATTATTGAACGAAGTGTTATATTGACAGGTTGACCACAAAGGTAATTGAGTAGTCATGGCGTACCAGAATCGACTGCGGCACCTGCCGGACACTGTGGCCCTCGCTCTCCTTGACGAAAACACGATTCGTACTGTCTCTGAGTCGCAGCTCCATTCGGCAGCGCGTTGGAGTCATCACAGGACACTGCGCTATTGGATCTATGCTTACCAAATGGCGCTTCTTGTCCGGTGATGTCTGCCGTCGCTGTGGTGATGAAGAAGAAGTAGAAACGATACAACACTTCCTGTGTCACTGCCCGGCTCTGCGAAAACCCCGACTCCGCACCTTGGGATCAAGGTTCCTGACAGACCTGGCTTGCGCGGCGAAAGTCGAAATCTCGAATCTGCTCTCCTTCATTGAGAGTTCGAACTGGTTTCCCCTTGACTGAGACTATTGGTTGGCTCCAGAACACGATAAGAAAGGATTTACAATGGGCCATTCTGGCCTCCGAGTGAAAGTGCGGTCCTGCCGCACACACCCTTCCATACCTAACCTAACCTAACTTAACCTAACCTTCACCCATTAAAAAAACCTACTATCTCCTTTACTGATACCAGGGAACGCCCTGCCTGTCCATGTCTGCGTATATCTGTTTTTTTGCCTATCATCCTGTTTGTCTCTCTCTGTACTTCTTTCTGACTGCCAACCCATCTTGCCCGTGTTTGTCTGTCTATCGTCTGTCCTCAGTCCATCTGTTCAAGTTTAAACCTATCTATATGTCCATTGTCCGCCCATAATGCGTGACTACTCGCGTAGCGCATAAATAGGTCGCCAACTATCGACTCAAACAACTCGAACTTGTTGGTTCTGATTCCTCTGCGCGCTGCTTTTTGTGAGGTAATTCCTGTAATTTGCAGCGAGACGGCAAAGTGGCGGCATGAAGCAATAGCGGAAATTTACAATAACAGCAACAACAACATCGCTATGCACAAACGCAACCGCAATATGCAACAACAATAACAACAACAACAAGAAACGTCAGCGTAAACTCCGCAAAATGCCGCCAAACAACGATGCAACGCACACAAGCGGAAACATTTGCCAGTTTACCCTAATGCAGTGCAACATTGGGGTGGTCCTTATCGATCACAAAATCCAGCTTTAATAAACTTTCAATCATCTTCAATCATCAATCGTCCTTATGTCGCAATTCACTGTTAAAAAAATTATTTCAATTAAATTACAAAATTCTAAAAAATAAAGTAAATACTTTTCGAAACATTGCCACTGCGAACCACCCGAATGCAACGTGTGCAATGAACACGTTTAGCCGCCCCGTCTGCTGCAGTCGGCAATCCCACAGCGCTCGTGTGTCAAATCATTTGGGGCGCGCTGCACTGCACCGTTTGTGTCTTTTCGCATATAAATAAACATAAATATGTCGCATGTGTAATTTGGCTTCGCGCGAAATTTTCTTGGCTTTTCCTTGTGTGTGCTTACAGCCCAGTGAGTGCTTTGTTGCGCCGCTCCAAAACGCCCAGCAGGCGCTGAAACATCGGCGGAAAAGCGGGGTGCTTCAAGCTCCAAACTTGCACCTTCGCAGAGATGTGCGGTCGGGCGCTGAAACTGAAATTTGATTTTTCAGTTACATGTTTGAAAGTTTGTTGCACTTGTGCGTTGGATTTTGCACGCTTTTCGTTGCAAGTACGCAATGCTTGTCATGGCGCATGTTGCATGTATTTGGCTATGTGGGCTGGCATTGTAATTTGCGTTGTTGGCAATTTGCTACTAATTGAAATTATAGCCCGGCGTCTGTGTCGCTGCTGGGCGCCACTTCATGTGGCATTAAGTCAAAGCAAGGCAGCGACATGGCCCAACGTTGCCCAGACAGGAACACTGTGTTGCAGGGCTTAAGTTGGACAACTTTGATTGGAGCTTTTTGAAACACAACTTCGAAGGACATGGAAATTTGAGTAAAGTAGGTGTTTTTTGTTGCTATCGTGGCAACAAGAATGGGCGACATTTTTAGCTGAGAGATTTAACAGACATTTTCCATTTTGGTCTCTATTCTCATTCTCATTTCATTTCTGTGGGCTGCTATTCTTTGGTATTGTTTTAGGGGTGTTGTGCCAGTTATGTACATAAGTATGTCTGTTTGTATGTAGTATTGCTCTTCATAACCTTAATTCCCTTAGACAAACTTCATTTCAAACCGAGTTTATCTCTGCACTTCAACATGGCCAATGAAATTTCAAGTTCACCTCAAAATTAAACCCACAAGTTTAGCAGAAACATTCATAGCTCTTCACGTATTAGAATGTTCATGTAAACATAAATATATAACATTAATTTTACTATATAAATTCTCTAAAACAGATAAACTTTTATGCTGTCATCATGGTAAAAGTTTATAGAAATTCATTGGGCATTTGCTTTAGTGAAGTTCGAATACTTTGAAGGAGGTAGGCGGATTTGTGGAATTAAGCAATGAAAGCTGCTTAAAGAATTTATATGAAACGTTTATGTGCTGAAAGAAAAGCCACTTAAGGAAATGAGAAGAATTAAGATCTCAAAGAAATAGTAAGTTGAAGTGAAAAGGAGTAAAAACCAATGCTCAAAGTACAAAATGTGCAACAAGTAAATGTTTGAAATTGTGGCCGAAAACCGGCTGTTTAATACTTACATATATACTCCTCCATGTACATAAATGATAAGCTCAAACTAGTCTTGCCTTTTATGTATTTATTCTAAGATGACTGTAGCATGTTTTCCATCTCATTCAAATCGATTTAAATTTGCTTTGAGTCGACTTCAATTCAGTTGTTGGTTGAAGTCATCTTTGGACATTGCTTCATTGAATCTGTGCCACTTTTCGGCCAATGATGAATGCAGAAGCTGGGGATAAGATCTCTGGGATCAAGTTTCCTGCAGCAGAGATCGAACTCTGTAGAGTAGATATTAAAATATTCTTATAACTTTGCACTCTCTGATGTTCAACAACGAAGACTATTTCAATCTTCCGCCAAAGTTTTAAAGTAAACGTACGTAGTATGCCCCAACAACCCTTTTCAACCCCATCCAACCCAACTATTTGTTATTGTAATATAATTCTCATTAGTCTATGTACTTTTTACTCCTCCATTTTACACATGTCACATGCGCCATGCGCCCAAATTGGTCGCTCGTCTGCCCCAACCGCATTCATAACTTGTATCACTTTTCACATTAAACCATATTTGTTTGCCCTGATGGGCGTTTGTATATTTTTACTGTCATTTATATCAAAAATTTACATTGGCCGTCCATCGTTGAGCTCAGCTGTCCATTCAGCTGTCTGTCAGCGCTGTCTGGCAGCAGCCACCACCACCGCACATTCCAGCCCAGCGGCGCAACAGCAACGTGTGCAGTTTTCAATTTGGCCGCTTTTCTTCTCCTCGGTTTTTCGTTTTCATTTGATTACAATTCACATGAAATGCCAGCAATCAGACCTTTCAACATTCTCCCAACAGCATAAAGTTGTATTTTATTGTGGAAAATTGCAAAACTATGCACAACTTTTTGCACAGCGGCGATTGTTGCACGAAAATGCCAGCAAAAAAAAATACAAAAAATTTATTGCGCCATACACGAATGGAAATACTGACAGCAGACTACAAGAGTAAAAACAACAAAATGCCGCACGACGCCACAAAAGCCGCATTGATTTGCCATGCAACTAAATCATCTCATTGGCGTTTGCATCAATCGGGCCGCGTGGACGTGAGTGTGCACGAAAAAAACCCCAAAAAAATACAATAAGAAAAATTGAATAGAATAAAAATAAAAATAAACTGAAGCGCCAGGAGCCGAAGTGAAATTTTCATTTCTCTTGTGGGTGGGCGAACCCAACAACATTTCTGTAGTAAGTAAGTAAAGGGGTGTGCGTGTGTGTTTGTGTTTGTGTTTGTGTGGCTGTGCTGATGTGCAGTAAGATGGAAAACGGCAGCGTGTTGAAGGGGGTGCGGACAGGGCAACCAGGGAAGCGAGTGTATGGGGAGTTGCCGCACATATATTTCCGCCAAAACTATGTCCTTGATGTAGTGGCAAGAGTGTTTTTGTTTTTATTTTATAGTTTTTTGAATGTGTTCCTACTAAATACATCAGCCGTTCAAACAGGGTGGAGTGGAATGCACAGGGTGATGCGCTCGAACATTATAAACTGTAGGTTTGTTTGGCTTTTGATGGTTAAAACGTTGCAAATGCAGCGAGTAGTAAAATTTTGGGAATGAAATGATTTGGAATTTTAAAAATTTTAACTAAAAACTTTTAAAATTTTAAAAATTTTAATTGAAACATTTGAAAGTTTTAGAAATTTAAAAATTTAATGTAAACATTTTTAATTTTAAAAATTGAAAAGTTTTAAAAAATAAAAAATTGAAAAGTTTTAAAAATTAAAAAATTGTAATTAAACATTTTAAAATTTTTTAAAATTAAAAATTTTAATTAAATATTTAAAATTTTTAAAAATTTAAAAACTAAAAATTTTAATTCCAAAAACAAATACTAATTAGAATTTAAAATTTTTTAAGTAAACTTTTAAAATTCAAAATTTTAATTCAAAAAAAGAATAATTAGATTTTTAATTTTTTAAGTAAAATTTTACAATTTTTCAAAATTAAAAATTAAAATTTTTAATGAAAAATTAAAATTTTTAATTTTAATTTAAAAACTAAAAATTTTAATTCAAAAAAAGAATAATTATAATTTTAACTTGTTTAAGTAACATTTTAAAATTTTTAATACTTTTAAATTAAAATTTTTAATTTTTTAAAAATGTAAAAATTTTACTTAATAAATTTAAAATTTGTAATACTCTTTTTTTGAATCAAAATTTTTAGTTTTTACATTTTGAAAATTTTTAAATTTTTAAAACTAAAATTTTTTAGTTAAAATTAAAATTTTAAATTTTTTAAGTAAAATTTAAAAATTTTTTAAATTTATAAATGAAAAATTTTAATTAAAATTGTACTTAAAAAATTTAAAATTTTAATCAAAAACTTTTATTTAACATATGATAATATTTTCAAATAATCTTTAATAAAATTTCACTCCAAACAAATTCCACTTAAGCTCAATTCAGAGCACCCAATTTTATGGTCACCCTGTGCTGAATTGGTGTAGTTGAAAATATTGCCGCCGGCTGCATGCAATGTGTGCGGCTTCGGGGTTATTTTGATGAAATAAATTTAAACATTGAATACAAAAAAATAATCGAAAAAAATGCAGATAACATGAATGGCCACAAAGTGTGCAAAAAACGTTGGCACTACCTGCAGCTCGTGTGTCTGTCTATGTGTGTGTGGGAGAGTGTAAGCGCAGCTTATGGCAGCAGTGCTGCATTGTTATGCGCTACAGGCAAAAAGTGTGGTTATGTAAATCAACCCGTACGCTGAACTGGCAGTGCCAACGTTGTTTGGCTGAGTTGGCTGCCGGGTCGCTTAGTGCGTCGATTTCTCGCCGCTATTCGGGGGCTCGCTGAGTGCCATTAGTGCAATTTGTTGTGAGTGCGACTACTAAAAAAAACACACAATCTTGTTGTAAAAAATGTTAAATTGACAATTTTTTAAAGCGTTGATTTTTCCCATTTTTCTGCATTTTGCGTTTTTAATCAACAAAACCGCAACGCTGAACTTAATTTAACACCAACGATAAAATTGAGTGCGTTGCAACACTGCTTCAAGTCAATAAATTCAATTAAAGATGCAGAGGGGAACAAGATTGACTAAATTTAGCACAGCGAACGCAATGTGCAGCGACGCAAGGGGCGGCGACGAGGTGCGCAGCTGCAGCAGTGGCGCAAACTTTAAATGACGTCCACGTAGTTTACGCACAACTGCAGCAAAACAGAAATAACAGCGACAGGAATTAAGGGGAATATGACGCAAGGACGTGTTACAGTTTATTTTTTGGGGGGGAAGGTATAAAAACTTTTGGGTTTAGCTAAAAATATTGAAAAAATTTAAGTGACTTGTTTATAATTTTTTAAGATGAAAAGGAAAGCAAAATGTAAAAGTAATGAATAAATTTCAGACAAAATATATTCGGTAAATAAAAAAAGAAAATTAATACTAAAAACAATAAATAAACTATAATAATAACATTCAGACAAAAAATTTTTGGGCAAAATTAAAAAAATAATTTAATAAAAAACCAATAAATAAAAATATTTAAGCGTCTACTTTATAATTTATTTAGTTGAAAAGGAAAGCGAATTGAAAAATTAATGAATAAATTAAAATATTGATATAAGTAATCTTAAAAAAAAAATTAAAGTTAAATAAAACAATATTTGCCAAAATACGAAAATACTAAAAAATAAATGAAAAAAAAAATTTAATGAATTAATAATAAATAAAATAAAATACAACAATATTAAAAACTAAATAAAAAAACATATTTAATGAATTAATAAAAAATATAATAAAATAAGAAAATACAAAAAAATAAATGAAAAAAATGAAATAAAAAAATATTTAATGATGAAAATAAAATACGAAAATCCTAAAAACTAAATGAAAAAAAATAAAATAAAAAAATATTTAATGAATTAATAATAAATAAAATAAAATACGAAAATACTACAAAATAAATGAAAAAAAAATGAAATTAAAAAAAATTAATGAATTAATAAAAAATATTAAACAAATAAATATAATAAATGATTAAAAATAATAATATTATTCTGAAACTTAAAAAAATTAAAAAAAATTAAATTAAGTTTTTATATTTAAAAAACTAAATATAAAAATTTTAACTATATTAAAAAAATTTAACTTATTTAAACTTTTAAACAAATTTTTATGTATTTTTTATAAAATAAACATTAATACGAGAAAAAAATAAATAATAAATGAGAAAAAATAAATAATAAATAAATAAAAAAATAAAATAAATGACTATTTAAAAAATAAAAATTAAAAAAAATAATAAATGATCAAAGGGTAGTAATATTTATTTTGAATATTTTTTTATTTTTAAGAATATATAAAAATTTTTATATATGCTTAGAAAAAATATATAAATTATTAAAAAAAAATTTAACTTGTTTAAACTGTAAACAAATTTTTATGTATTTTTTATAAAATAAATATTAATACGAAAATACTTAAAAGTAAATGAGAAAAACATAAACAAAAAACAACTATTTAAAAAATTAAATAATATTTATTTTTTATGTTTTAAGATTTGTTAGGAATATATAAAAATTATACTACTTATATATTTAGATAAAAAAATAATATAAATTACCATAAAAAATTTCACTTTTTTAAAGTGTAAACAAATTCATACATATTTCTTATGAAATAAACATTTTTTCAAATAATTGCTATTGATTTTTAGTTATTGAAAAATTACACTCGTATTTAAGTGGTTCGACGCGCCTGTCAATTACGGTCGATCGTTGCCGTGTTGATTTCACTTTGCATTTGTGTTTTCGCTTTACTGCATTCACTTACAAATGAAAACAACAACAGCCTACCAACAACAACCAACGAAAACAACAACATCACAGCTACGACGCGCATCTGGCACGGCACATCAGCGCGCGCCAAAATTAGCTCCCGCTGCCGCTATCCATGCGGCGTCATCAACATAAACAATAACAACAACACTTGCGTTCCATGCATACGTCACATGCACACTGCCTGTTGCACCCCGCGTACCGCCACGAGAAACCAATGTTTATTTATAGCAGAGAGAAACAAATAGCAATAATAAACGAATGCAAAAACACTACATTACAGCAATTCGCAGCTATTTTTCCACTTCAATTACAACAAGAAAGAAACAAAATTAAAAAAAAAACTTAAAAATAAAATAAATATCACAAGATTTACACAAATTTATAGAAAACAAATCAGGAAAATACTTGGCGCACGTAAATATATACTACACATATTTGTTTATGTACATTATGTATGTAGTGGTATGCAAATAGTTGACATATTTACAATTGCGTATATTGGCCAATGAATGCACACATTGATCAGTGTGTATGTATGTATGTATTTATCTATGTATGTATGTATGTGTGAGTAGTATATACCTTTGTATGTTCATACTCATTTTTAAGTCTCTAAATTAAGTGAACTACACACTGAGCAGACTTGATTGGACCGACATGTTTAATTTGCCTGTAGTGGCGCTTGGCATTTTGCTATTTCCCTGGTCAGTCGATTGCTTTTCTAGCTTTTGACTTGTTCGACAGGTTGTTTATTTCTAATTGGTTGTATTGAGTTCTCAACTACAAACGACTGACTTTGAATATCTGTTCTGGTTTTTCAGTTACTGTCAGCTATTCTCACTCATTGGGCCAACACAACAAAACAGTCATATGCGAAATTCACAGAAATTTTGCGTAAATATTTTGCTTATTATAAACGTAAACGATTTGTTCGTTAAAAGTATACAAATATGTAAACATACATATGGAGAAATTTTGGCAATGAATGGAAAGAAACAAGTTCATTTACATATTCGTCTATAGAGTCAAAGGTTAGAGTCACTTAGGTTAGGTTGTACTGGAAGCCTTTCTATGAAAACTGATGGAAACGTAAAAGTTTGACTCACTGTGAATCACATTGGGATGGTGCAACTTCTCTGTTCACAAAGATTCCAAAATAATCTGACTATCTCTTTGACGTTTACAGAAGAAAGCGCAGTGAAGTTGGTATGGTACGAAAGGAGAAAAAGGAGAAGAAAACCCAGCGAAGTTAGTAAGGTACGGGCGGTCTAGACTTTGTGGTTTTATCTGAACATTAATAAGTTAGATATCAAAAATAGTTTCTTCCTATTCAATTTGAGCAATTTGAGTCCTGCAGCAAATCCACAAATAAGAAAATGTGAAGTCACTATACTAAAGAAGTTTGAGTTCAACCATTGCTGCCTAATGGGTAAAATTGTAGCCATGAAAACTGACTTAAAAAAAAATCACAGAAAAGATCGTGGTAGAGATATCTCAAAATCATTGATAGGGATGGTTGGGGTAAAGATGAAACTACCTTAGTCTAGTGGAGGTCACCTTAAAATTCCGCCCCCTAGCTAGAGTTACCAGACTCCAAAAATTGTGAATTTTCCGGAGGTGGAAAATGTGGTGAAACGTAGTGGCCCTAGAACCTCATAAAAATCTGCCTCCTAACTCACCTGTAAACAATACTTCTTTTGTTCACGTATTTAGCTGATCACTTTAAAAAGTATGGAAAAAAGCTACCATTGCTGGCTAATGGGTACAAAATACTCTGAACTGAATATACTGAATATCTCAGCAACGTGCAGAGATAGAAAGCTGAAATTGTTTCTGATCATTTTGGGTCAATTCCAGGTCGTGTATGAAATTTTATCAAAATCGTATGGACGGAACTGGTACCCGGCAGCAATGGGTTAATCAGGTTTATAAAACCCGCTTAACTACAATTCTTAAATATCAGATATCCATTTTTAGTTCAGTCATGCTGAGATTCGAACCAATGACAGGATCGTTTAACACTCGTTAAACGTGTAAACTCAGTGCATTTGACGCTAAGTCTCTGTCACTCCTGTACCTAAAATGTTATAAAATCTAAAATTCACAATTTAAAAGCATTTAAAACAATTTACTTGAAAACATTTTCTAAGAACAATTTTATAATTTAATTTTAATAAACTTCTCCGCTAGTTTCAATAAATCTGTTTAACTGCAATTCTTAAAAATCAGATATCAATTTTAAGTTATTCACCGAGATTCGAACCTATGACAGGAACCTATGACATGAACTCCTTGAACGCGTAAACTCGTGCATAAGACACTAAGTCGCTGTCACTATTTTGTACCTAAAATTTTATAAAATCTAAAATTTATTAATTAAAAGCATGCAACAGTTTACTTTAAAAAATTTTTCTGAGAACAATTTTATAATTAAATTTAAATAAACTTCTCGGCTAGTTTCCATAAATCTCACTAAACTAAAAGTATCACTCTGGCAGCATTATTTTCATTCCAATAGCTCCTCAACTGTTGGTTGATTTCAGATTGATTCCTGCTGTTGCCACAGATTTGTTGTCATACGGCACGTTGTCTCTGCTTTTGCTTCACCAAACGCACTTTGAGAAATATGGTTTGAACAGTAACAAACAATAAAACTTTCACAAAAGGACAAAATATCGTATTGGTGCATCTAAAAGTCCCATTCTATGGTGCAGCAAATAACAATTGTGTGCACTTTTCTCAACTTTCCAATTGATTGCTGTATTTGATGTCAGTTACTGTTCGAAATTTATTCTTGTTGCACTCTGCTTCGATGTGGTTCGAAACATAAAACTTGACAAATACGTTGTGGCAAAAGTTTGCGCTTTTGGAGCAATTGTGAAAACTATATGGAATGTGTAAACCGAAAGTCTTTAAAATCAATAAAATAAATCTTTCTAGAAATTTCATATCAGACCTAAACTTATTTGAGGAAATAAGCTATCTGCGTAAAGAAGTTGTCAGGACTTTTTGAATAAAAAGTGTTAAGTAAAGTATTTAACAACTTTTACTTTAGTATTTAACAACTTTTACAAAAGCTTCGTAGGCTTTTGTGCTTTTCAAAAAAAAGCTTCAAGACCGCTTTTAACGACTTTCCATAAACTTTTACATATATTTTAATGCATTGAAACTTCTGTTGAGTTATTAGTAACCATAAAAAAAGCTTAAAGACTTCAGAATCTTCTGTGAAGAAAATTGTGCCCAGAAAGCTTTAAGCATTTGTTTGTCAGAGCTAAAAGCTCAGACATCACAGATGCCATCTATGTAGTCGATCTGTACTACATAGAATCGCCATACATCTACTACCACACAGATGGCATTCGTTGTGTGGTTTAAGCATGTGAAAAAAGTAGCAGCTGATGTAATTTAAGACTTTCTGGTTTAGTTTTCGAATGCAAGTGAATACTAAAAGCTTAAATGTATAAGTTGTAAACAGCTTTTCGCGCTTTTCGTTTTAGCTGGTGCACGTTTTTATCTAAAATAATGTCAGCCTGTCAAGTTTCAAGTACTAATTCTACTTTCCTTAGCTAATATTTGCAAAAACCCCTAACGAATTTAACATCAACTGCAAATTTTTGTATTTTTTGTTTTTATATTTTTTTTATTATCTCTTAAGCTCTAAATATGATTTAAGAAAGGGTGGGAGGGAAAACTAGTTGAGGTTAAGCCACCTCAAGTAGTTTAGCAACGCATTTTTTCTTTTGAACTGACATTTTTAACTATTAATTATGTTGCAATTCGACTCGCTGTCTCCACATAATTTACCGCAATTTACTCGCTCCACATTCGTAGCGCCGCGGCCGTCTTGCTGACTCCAACACTCCGACGCAGAAGAACATTGTACAAAGCGCAACTGTTAATATTTCGAGATTATCTCAACTTAGTGGCGTCTTAGCGTTCAATTACTGGAGCTCGTACGCACACAAACACACATACATACACAGAGCATACATCCACGCACACAGCCAACCGACACCGTCTCAACAAATAATAACATCGATAAATTTCAATTCAAGCCACTCGGCCGGACAATGTTGCGCAATGGCGGTCATAAAGAAAACACAGCAACAATAAACCGAACAAAACAGCCGAAACAATAGCTCGGCCATTCGTTGTCACAGCCGTCTGCTTGCGCTTTTGCTATGGTCACCACTCGCTCACACACACACTCACGCACACACAAGCACGTTGGTATGCTTCTTTATGAGTGTGTGTGTGTGTGTGTGGGTGGTTGGGCAAATTCTCGCCCATTTACTAGCTTTGGCAACACATGAAGGTCAACTGCGGTGTGGCCGTAACGCATCGCCGATGTGTGGCAGTTAAAAATTTCCTGCTTGTAGGCTGCGCATAAAATCCTTCATTAATGGCTGATCTTTTATGTGCATGTATTTGTGCCAGTAGCTGTGTGTGTGTGCAACAATAACAACAAAACCATTCACCATTTGCGAATAATTTGAGTTGGCGCGGCAACAGCGGCTAGAACAGCACAACAGTGAACCACCAAAAAAATTCGCAACAAAAAAGTGGAAAAACCAAAAAAAATTGCGTGCTTTATTGCTGCCGACTGTCGCTGGCAGCGCACATTGCGCGCTCTGCTGAACTTGGCGGTTCAGTGCGTAGGTGGGAAAGGAGGGGCGGCACTGGGAGCTGGGAATATGTGCAGTCCATGTGGCTATCGCTGACCATTGCATGTGTATTCCAAGTGCGTTATGGCGTCTAAATTGAGTGATCAAAATTAATGAAGCGCATTGCAACATACAAACGCAACAGCACTAACACACACACACACACACACATGCGCCACATGCGCGAATTGTGTCTGTTTTTGGCTCATAATGCCATTAAAAATTTACCAATTCGCATGCATAATGGAATTCAAAATGTCTGTCGGTGTTGGTGAGTGTGTGGGAAAACGCAGCCACAAGGAGTCAGTGGCGCATGCGCACAAACCGCATATATACATACATGCACATATGTACGTACATACATATGTATGTATATGGTAGATTGCAATTATGTGGTAGAAATGAACAATAAAACGGCTCTTAATTGGTTAACTGCGTGTGCGGGAAAAGTAAATGAAAAAAGCAATGGAAGAAGACAAATGATGGGAGATAGAACAGATAAGATGGATAAAAGAGAACCGCAGGGTGAAGCAGCAGTAATTAATGTATATAGAAAGGCAGATTCTGTATGAAAAGTAAAAGAAAAAAGTGAGTAGATGAGGGAAAAGGTGATTTATACCGGAAAATTTAAAGAAGAGATAAGATAAAAAGAATAGTTGGAGAAACTATAAGAAGAATACATATAAGGCGGCACAATGCCGTTTATGTGATTTCAAAAGAATGATTTAATGAAAAGAAAATTTAGAAAATTAGAAGCAAAAGAACGTTGCTTTCTAAAACCAAAGAAAAGGATATGCTTAACTCTTTACACGGTACAGTTGCATATCTGCTACCAACCGTAAAATTGCCTGTAATTTCGGAAGTAATTATCAAAACGACTCTTTCTTGCGATTTTACAACTATGCAAGGTTTCTTTTTTGAAATGCTAGTATTAAAAGTGGGAAAAAGTACCTAAATTTTACTTGACAGCACTTATTTGACCGTTTTTGTGAAAAGTTGCACGCAGTTGCAAGTTTAAATGCTTTTTGTTTTTAATGTTTTTACAAAAAAAAAAAAACTTACAAAATTAAAGTACACCTAATTCTGTTTTTACACGGTCTTTTTTCAAACGGTTTTGATTTAACACGGTTTGAAAATAAAACAATTTTTAATTTTTTTACACGATTTTATTCCATTTAGCACGAAAAATTAAACATTTTTTAAATTTTCAAACCGTGTTAAATAAAAACCGTGTAAAAAAGACCGTGTAAAAACAGAATTAGGTGTATTTCAAAAAATAAAAAAAACCTGTTTTTGTAAATTTAGGTTTATATCTAAAAAATAACATTTGATGAAAAAATTCGCTGTTGCCGTGTAAAGGGTTAACAAAATAAAACAACAAATTTAAAAGTTTTGGAAGAGTACATTTTTATTTAAAATTAAAGAAGAAGAAGAGAAAAAGCACAGAAACAAGTAAAGTAAGTAAGTAAAGTAAGCAAGTAAAGTAAGTAAGTAAAGTAAGTAAAGTAAGTAAAGTAAGTAAAGTAAGTAAAGTAAGTAAAGTAAGTAAAGTAAGTAAAGTAAGTAAAGTAAGTAAAGTAAGTAAAGTAAGTAAAGTAAGTAAAGTAAGTAAAGTAAGTAAAGTAAGTAAAGTAAGTAAAGTAAGTAAAGTAAGTAAAGTAAGTAAAGTAAGTAAAGTAAGTAAAGTAAGTAAAGTAAGTAAAGTAAGTAAAGTAAGTAAAGTAAGTAAAGTAAGTAAAGTAAGTAAAGTAAGTAAAGTAAGTAAAGTAAGTAAAGTAAGTAAAGTAAGTAAAGTAAGTAAAGTAAGTAAAGTAAGTAAAGTAAGTAAAGTAAGTAAAGTAAGTAAAGTAAGTAAAGTAAGTAAAGTAAGTAAAGTAAGTAAAGTAAGTAAAGTAAGTAAAGTAAGTAAAGTAAGTAAAGTAAGTAAAGTAAGTAAAGTAAGTAAAGTAAGTAAAGTAAGTAAAGTAAGTAAAGTAAGTAAAGTAAGTAAAGTAAGTAAAGTAAGTAAAGTAAGTAAAGTAAGTAAAGTAAGTAAAGTAAGTAAAGTAAGTAAAGTAAGTAAAGTAAGTAAAGTAAGTAAAGTAAGTTAAGTAAGTAAGTAAAATAAGCAAGTAAAGAAAGTAAGTAAAGTAAGTAAAGTAAGTAAAGTAAGTAAAGTAAGTAAAGTAAGTAAAGTAAGTAAAGTAAGTAAAGTAAGTAAGTAAAATAAGCAAGTAAAGAAAGTAAGTAAAGTAAGTAAGTAAGTAAAGTGAAGTCTATGATTTTTAGTGAAAGAAAATTGAACGGACAAAATTGAAAGCATGGATTTTTTAAATATTATACACTTTCAAGTAAAGATTCGTTTTGACAAATAATGCAAAGGTGTAATTTAAAACTTAAAAAAATTACAAGGTACAAGATTTCGTCGCCTGAGAAAAGGATTCTGAAATTCAATGAAACATACGACACTCATTTTCTGCAGCAACGATTTGTAATGTAACTTATTTGTTTGTCCTATACAACAATTATGTTCATGATTTTTAATCAATTATGAGGCAGAAGTGAAACAATATAAACTTCCTATTTCTTTCTACTTCTCCGGAGCAAAATTTTCCCATTTCCCCTCATTTAAGTGTTAACGATATACAAGAAAACAACAGATAACTCAACACAATGTTAAATTATGTTCAGACATGAAATTTTGATTTGAATAAACTTAGTTTATATATATATTTTTCTTCATTTACGCAAACTTATTTAGAAACTAAGGGTTTTAGCTTGAAGCTGGTTTGAAAATTTAACTAATCCTCAAACTATGCCAAAATGTGGTAGATTATTTAGATTTTCTGGTTACCGTTGTACCATTATGGTTTGGCATATTTTTAGGCTGGTCTGCAATATCAGCTTGTAGTCATTGGTTCAACGTTCTGTGGGATATCATCAAATATTTTGGGTTTTCACAATGTGATTTGGCGTTGTAGTTGTTCCTGTATATACAGTCGTGTCTGGTCATACTGAACCCCCTATATAGTGAACACCTCGATATACTGAACACCCAAATTTTGACATCGAGCCTCTAAATATAGAAAACAATTTTCAAGCAAAAAACAAAAATTGTATTTTGAGCAAATAAAACGAGTTTTTGAACAAAAATGTTAACCTTGATACAGTGAACAACCTCAATACAGTGAACATGCCTTGCAATAATTGGTTCACTATATCCAGACACCACTGTATTTCTTAAACATCACCAAAAACAAACGACAATACCATTTCAAAACATTTAATGGACAATTTTTTTGGTAGCAATAGAAGCTCAATTCAAAGTGGCCAAAATCTTTAAATTAATTCTCGAATGATTTAAATTTTTTCAAAGCCTCTTTTGCAAATACTTTTTATACAAATGTCCAAAAGACTTCCTTGTTTGTTACTTAAATCGTTGTAAAGGAGAAATGGGTAAACTGAAAGGAAATTTTTCATTCCCCTTCCAGGCACAAATCCTCTCTCAGGCTTCTCAGCTCTTTTTCCCTTTAAATTCTCTTCACTTGCCGCTCTCTTTGTTGCTGCGCATGTCGTCACTCGCAGCTGATTTGGTAAGCGGACGCAGGGAAAATGTGGCGCTGCTGGCGCTAGCGGTAAATTGTTGCCCGTTTGGCCAGCGTGCAAAGGACGAATCCACCGTCCCGAACTCTCGGAATTTTAGTATCAGTTCATGTTCGATATTTGTGTTGATTGGTAATGGACGAGAGAGCACACACGTTGACGGCGCGCGTTCGTGTTAAATGATGCTTTAAATCACTGAAACCGCATCAAACGCGTTTCGTAGCGCAACTAAAGCTTTTCGCAGTTCGCATCTTAAAGCGTGCATAGTCAAAGCCAAAAACACAGAAAACTTCCTAATCGCGTGGAAAAGTATCGAGCGAGTTTCGAGTAGCGGAGCCAGTGCGCGTAGTTCAGTGCGTGTGTGAAAAACATAAAACCAAAGCAAAATTTGTGAGTGTTTTCGCGAAGCGCTTAGCATGGCAGCAGCGCATACAACAACGCCCGACTGGGCGCTGGGCTCTGCCACACGCGTACGCACCCACCGTAGCGGAGTGCGATCGTAGGACCTCAATGCCTCTGGGTGTGTGTTGATGTTGTTTTTGAGTTTTCATTTCGTTATTTCTTTCTCTCAGTGCTTTGATTGTTATCTTATTTCGCATTATTATTTAATTTGTTTAAATTGGAGTAACAACTTGACCGCAACGCTGCACGTTTGTGTCGCTGCTCTACAAGGGTCACCAATAACAGCAACAACAGTGGCAGCATTCGTTGATGCTGTGCGCCCGTAACACTGCCCTTTTGTCGTTTACAATACAGTTTTTGTTGTTGTTGTTTTAATGGGTTTTACTTCGCTGTGGGCGCCACCGAGTCGTGGTGGCTGTGAACGTTGTTGTATGTGGTCGGTGTCGGGCGCGTATTGCTGGCTCGTTGGTGTGCTCGTTTTCAGCTGTCCCCCCCCCTCTACACACACACCGCTGTCGTAGTCGATATCGACACTGTCAGCCTCAGCCGCTTCACCGTTGTCAGCTACAGCATCATTGCCGCAGCACCGTAGTCATCGGTTATGACGTCGCAGTCGCTGTCTGCGGCATCGTTTCAGTTTCAGCTCATTGCGGCTCATTGTGCTTCGCATTAGCCCGGATAACAATTTACGGCTTAACCCACTGTGGCAAGTGGCCGTGTCAAAAGTTGAGTTTCCGCTCGATACAAAAGCACGAGATATGGCCACAGCAATATATATATACAATACAACAACAAACCACAGTGTACTCGGTGAAGCGAACATAAAAAAATTGTCGCAGCGCAGTCAGAGTACGTGTGGCGCATTCAAAAATGGTCAAAAAAATAGAGCCCACAAAAAATAAAAGTAACAAAAATAAATAAAAGTGGAAAGTGGCTGCTGCTGCTGCAGCGACGTGGCCGGAATAAGTGAAGTGTGACACAATTAAATTTAAAACTAATTGAAAGGAAGTAAAGAAAGTTGGAAATACAAAGCGAATGCGGAACATGGACACCACTACAGCACTCTCCCCAATTTAGCGCTCCAGCAGGACCAGCAACAAAGTAGAGTGCAGCTGTGCGGCAAACGACCACGGAATACGATGCTTTTAAATGGTAATTCAGTAGCAGTTGATACGTCACTTGATTTCTAGTTAATGTTGAAATGATAAGACGGCCATGAAATGCATTTACGTTCGTTTAGAAATGCTAAAGTGGGAAAACTTGTAATGAATGGGCTATGAGAATGGCGCTGGTGGGTTGCGGGGCGTATACGTAACAAAAAATAAATAAATAAAAAAATTGTGGTTGCAGGAAAGATAGGCAGTAAGGGAAATAAGAGTAGAGAAGATTGAAATAGGCACGATTGTCACAATGGTCTGAGTGCACTGGAGCGTATGAGCAACATTATTTGGGTAACGATTTTTGACAGCCTGTCAGCGACTGTCGAACTAAGAACATGACGGGGTTTGGAATTTTGTTAGAATTTGTAGCATTTGTAGTCGGCAAGTGACAGCGCAGTAATGAAATACTGTGCAGTGTGGCGGCTGCGGAGTGGTGAAGCTGGAATGAGCTTCATTGGGGAGACAATTTTAAAAACCGATGAACAAATGATTTGCTTTCTAAATTGATTACTAATAACTTTCAATTTACTCTAAAAAATTGCTCAGTCAATCAGAAAAAATACAGATGCGAGTTAAGATAGTGAAATGGCTTGCGATATAATGCGATTTTTGTAATATTTTGTGATGAAGAAGAAGTTTCTTTTACTTAATTGCAATCATACAATGTAAGCAACCGAAGAGGTTTTTGGCTTTCATTTTTTTATTTGCTTTTTTTCTAAACTTTTACTTATTTACTTTTACTTATTCATATCCTTAATATATGAGTATATATGTACATGAGTAGCTTCTAACAGCCCAATTCTCTACACTTGATAAATTCACCATATTGACTATTTGTCAAGTTTTTACTATTTGTCAAGAATTGGTATTGTATTCCTAAAAATAAAAGTTCTTTTCTTGATAAATTGTCAAAAGTGTGAATGCTATTGACAACAGCATACAAATTGAAATTGAAATTGAAATTGCCTATTGAATTGTGCATGTTAACACTTTTAGCGGTTGAGCAGGATAGAAGAGAAGTAATCAGAAGCAGAAGATGCCTTCAATGAGCGAAGAAGAATTTTTGAAGAATTTTCGGCTAACTCGATCCTTGTGGCATCGATTAATTGGGCTATCGCGTTCTGGCGGCATTGCATTTTGTTGGACTTGGATCCTACCAAAAATGCGTTGGTAAAAACTGTAATTTGCCTATGAGCAAATCATCTGTCTCACAAAATTGTAAAAATTGTCAATAAAAATTTCAAAACAATTTCAAAAAGTTTTTTTTTTACTACTCTTATTTTTTGACAATTTGACAACTATCGCATATTCCCCTTATTTTGAATTAAATTAGCTTTTTATTTTATCAATTTTGCATCAGAATGCCAACAAAGCTTTTGCATGATAAAAATCTTGACAAAATACTTTGATAAAAAATTTGTCAAGAATACACAGAATCAGGCTGTAAATTTGTTTTCATTTTAATTTGATTTAATCAAGCAGCAGTTTTTGTCTCAAATTCAGCCTTAATACAGCATTACTTTTTGGCAATCATGAGCATATCGAGGCGCAACTGTGACATTGAATGGCTGCCTGCGGCAAAATCGACGAAATTGTTATAAAATATGAATTTATGGTTCTTTTTTTCACTTGACATGTGTTTGTGGTGTTAAATTTAAGTTGAATTTGTTTAATTTTAATAGTAAATAGAAGAAATATAGCCAGAATGCGGGACACAAAAGTTGATCTTATTTGATTTGCGCTCAATTGAAAACTTGATGAAAATTTTCCATTTGCACACAGAAGTGTGTCTTCTATGAACAGCATGAAGCCAGCAAAATGAATTTAACTGTTGATCCAATAAAATAATTTGCAATAAATTTGGATATTTAAATTCCATGTAATGCTGTAGCGAGCTTACGGATTTATGAATTAAAACATAAAATAAGAAGACAATGCATAGCAAAAATGTTAAGTTATTAAATACAAAATTGCATTTATTTAATTTATTTAAATTTCTCCATACTTTGGTGCAATAACTGGGCAGAGAATTCAAACGTAATTAAATAAATTCTTAACAATTATTAAAAGCCATAGAAAAGTTCTTTATTAAAGCTTAACATATATCAACATTTTACAATTAAATTGTTGCAGTTTCATTTCAACTGTATTTCAATCTAAATTTGCACTAAATTGCACACAACTTAGTAGAACAAAGGGCATTAGTGATATTACATTCTTACTTGTATTCTATGATATTCAATACAGCATTTGCAGCAGTAATTTGCTATGCTTTGGCGGCAACAGCCACTTCATCACAATTTCCACAAAAACCTAGTCATACCACATTCTGACCCTATCGAACGAAATCTAGTCAACAGCGCAGCACAAAATCCAAGTGGCGATAAATATGCCGACAAAAACTTAACCAACTAGGAAGTGCTCGTAATGCAGCAAAGTGGAAATAGTGAAGCGGTAAAGTGGAGGCGAAGGCATTTCGTCAAAAGAGAGAGAAAATCCGGCTGGCTGCGAGCTCACCACTTACTCAGCAAACAATCGCCATGGTGATTGATTATTTCATAAGCAAATTGTTTTTGCCGTTTGTTTTTCGTTGCCTTAGCATTTATCATCATTGGGAGTGTGCCTATGATTTGTATATAAGCGCCTGTACATACCTATGCTATGTTATATGTGTGTGTGTGTGTGTGTGTATGAGAATGGAAATGTGTTTGGGTATTTCTGTAGTTTGCCTATTTGTCGACTGGGGTCGATGTGGTTTTGTGCTGCTGCTTTAAAGTGTTTAAACTGAGATAGAAATTAAGACTTGGCAGATATTTGTAGGGTTGTGTGTATATGTATGTATGTGTGTGTGTGAATAAAATTGCCTAATAGCAGTTACGTAAATGCCTGTAAATGTGTTTCTATGTCTTAATATATGAGCCCACAAACCCATATAGAAGCATTTGCAATATTTGAGTGAAGCGTTCGTATGTGTGTGTGTGTGTGTGTGAAAGGAAATCTGAGAAATTGTTACAGAAACGCTCGAGGTGGCATTCACGCAACTACTACTTTACACAGGCGGCGTCATAATACCAACTAAAGCACTTAGGCCCGAACGGCCGGCTTTGTGCGCTCGGCCAACACATATTGAATGAAGTAATAAAGGGCAGCCGAGATTGCAGTAAGCTGGGAATTAGATAATTAACAATTGACGGTTTTGTGTGGGATTCCACGTATACAAAGTGCTTGCTTTCTTTATGGCTCAACAGGAAAATGTATATCAAAACGTGCACCAAGTAGGACAGCAACAAACTTGGCCTATGAAGAGCGCCAGTTTTTATATCTCATATGAAAAAATTACCAAATAACCTGAAAATGAGTAGCAATTACATAAAGTAGCACACAGCCAAACGTATAATTTAGTGCAAATACTCTTTGCGCATATTTAATGATGAAAATATTAATGAAATAAAAGCAAACAATATTAATGTTAAAATAATACGACGCCATGAAAATACCTGCAGGCCAAACAAACATTTGCATGTACTCCACGCAAGAACATAAATATAATGTAATATAAAATAAAATCGAATTACGTGGCAAATATTGCGTAATTAAATTCACATAAGACCCACGGCTAAATGTGGACAGTTGTTGTAATTCACAGCGATGTATTGCTGTCGTCTGTGTAATGTTTGGGCCGCACTTCTGGTGCCACACGCGCAGATGCCTCACTGCACGTATAATTAATTTCGATCAGTGTTGGAGCCAAGATTTTGTCAGCATGTTTTGGGCTGCATCTGTGTGGGTGTGTAGTAAGCAAAACAAAACAAAAAAAAAACAAAAAAGAAGCTAAGCATTGCAGTCAATTCGTTTTTCATTACGATTTTCCAATGATTAATTGTGACCACTGCACGCTCATACGAGTTTGCTTATAAATGTTTCTTTTGCATGGTTGTTTGTGTTATTATGTGACCGTGTGTGTGTATGTGTGTGTGTGTGCTAGCAGACGATTGATTAATTGTGCCGTTTTGGCATTATTATAGTTTCACAATAGAACTACAGCACAATGTACTCAACGAAACAACATTCACAACTAGTTTCTTTGCACACGGCTTATGATTAGCCAGCGACGTAATTTCCTCTGCAGAGCGGAAGTAATCATTTCTACTTAAGCCCAACAACATCCGCTACTAATGAATGAACCCAAGGGGGAGATCCTGGTGAAGGTTGCTTGCTGCGGCGTGTCGTGTTGCATGTAGGAAGAATGTTCAAGTGTATAGAGCCGAATGTATGGCCGAGTAATTAATATGCACACGACATGAAATTAGCTGGAAATGGGTGCACAAAGCTGGACTGCGGGGCGTATCCGTAACTCTATGCAAAGGCCAAGCGGGACCCTGCGGCACCAAATACTTCTACTTAATTCTATTTTTGTAAAGGTTCCTATAAATTGACTAAATGAATTAATTTAATTAAAAAAACATAGTGAAAAGTGTATCTGATTTGTATGAAATTTCTTGTACATTCTTGGATACTAGAATTATAAATAAAATATTTTTGTTAAACACTTTTCTGAATGAGTTTTCAGAAAAAAAAGTTAATTAAAAATATTGTTATGAATTATTTATTATTTACAAATATTTTATTGTTCAAAATAACTTTCATTCAACTATTTATGAATATTTTATTTTGATAAAAAACTTTCATTGCATCGCTTTTTGAATGAAAATCCTTTGTGACTTCGACTTAGTTCTATTTATTAATATTTTATTTTGATAAAAAACTTTCATTGCATCGCTTTTTGAATGAAAATCCTTTGTGACTTTGACTTAGTTCTATTTATGAATATTTTATTTTCATAACAAACCTTCATTGCATTGCTTTTTGAATGAAAATCCCTAGTGACTTCGACTTAGTTCTATTTATTAATATTTTATTTTCATAACAAACCTTCATTGCATTGCTTTTTGAATAAAAATCCTTAGTGACTTTGACTTAGTTCTATTTATGAATATTTTATTTTGATAAAAAACTTTCATTGCATCGCTTTTTGATTGAAAATCCTTTGTGACTTTGACTTAGTTATATTTATTAATATTTTATTTTGATAAAAAACTTTCATTGCATCGCTTTTTGAATCCCTTGTGACTTTGACTTAAAATGAATTAAAACTGTGAAATGAATTTTTTATTTTTATACTAATTTCATAAATATTTTATTATATACATATATAACTTTTATTACAAGGATTGCTAAATGAAAATTTTCAAACTTGTAAGTCAAATTAATTATGAATATTGCTTGAAATAATGTTTACTTTAACTTTACAATATTCAGCTAAATGCCAAAAAGTGATATGTTGATTCTTTGTATGAAATGTTCAGTAATTTCAATTTCTGGCGAAATGTTTTCCTTTGTTATTTACAAAAGAAAAATGCGTATTTGAAGGCGTAAAGGAGCATAAGAAACAAGAGTCAACAACTCATTTTTTTTTATTTACCAGCACTAATTTATCTCATTTGTGTTCGTAGAACGTCATAATAGCTGAATTTTTGTGTTTAATAGTAAACAAAAAAATATAATAAATATGGTAACTGAAATTTCGTGTGTACTTGTTTATACAAATCAATAAAAAAAAATAAAAAAAACATTGTCGCCATTATAACTAAATTTTGTTTTGATAGCACACACAAAAAATTAAAGAAATATTTTAATTGTAATTTTTTGTGTAACTATTCAGAAAAATCAATTAAAAAATAATATAAAATATTTAAAAATTAATAAAAAATAAATAAACCACAGTTGAAAAAAACATATTTGAGTTCAACTGAGTTTGAGTTAACTTGGCCGTGTTGTGTTGAATTGAAAAATGAAAAAATATAAAAATAAATAGAATTAAACTTTTTTAATTTCTTTATTTATTTATTTATTTTTTTTTTAGAATTTCTTATTATCTTTTTTATTGTTTTTTTATTGTTTTTTATTACGTATTTATTATTTTTTTTACTATCTCAAAACAATACTTTTTGAACAGCAGTGAAAATATTTGTGTATAACTGAATTTGAGTTGACTTGAAAGTGTTGTGTTGAATTGAAAAATGGAAAAATAAAATAGGAATAAAATAAAAATTTGTCGATTTTTGAATTTTTTTATTCATTTTTTATTTATTTATTGTTTTATTTTTTTTATTATATATTTATTTTTACTATCTCAAAACAATACTTTTTGAACAGCAGTGAAAATATTTGAGTACAACTGAGTTTGAGTTGACTTGGACGTGTTGTGTTGAATTGAAAAATGAAAAAATAAACATTAAAAGGAATAAAATAAAATTTTTGGGATTTTTGAATTTTTTTTATTAATTTATTATTTATTTATTTGTTTTTTATTTTTTTAATATTTTTTATTGTTTATTTATTTTTACTATCTCAAAACAATACTTTTCGAACAGCAGTGAAAGTATTTGAGTACAACTGAGTTTGAGTTGACTTGGACGTGTTGTGTTGAATTGAAAAATGAAAAAAATGAAAAAAAAATATAAAAATAAATCAAATGAAAATTTTCAAAACAATTATCTTAAAACAATACTTCTTGAAACGCAGTGAAAATAGATTTAAAAAAAAAACTACATTCTTAACACACAAAAAAAAATTTCTTATCGAAAACTATATTAACTAACTAATTCCCCATAATCTATCTTCCACAATATCTACCAATTTCCCCATGAAGATTTTCTGAACTTAATTTTCTTTCAACAACTAAAGTCCACAACTTTACTACACACGCAATGTATATTTTTCTTGTATATTTTTCACATATCTCACGCACTTTATGCGCCTCAAACTAAACCAAAATTTAAGTGACCTAAATCACGATTGCGCACAAGGGAAAAAAGAAAACAAATTAGCGTCAAACAACCAAACTACAACCCAGGCGCAATTAACTGCATAAGATTAATTGTTCCAGCGGCGGCCAGCATATCTAACCTAATAAAGTCATAAAGAAATCAACAACGCAGCCAAATCAACGCACACACTCGCAGCACAAACTTTGCAGTTACAACAAGTCGACTACGAGAAAAGTCTGACTGAGCGCCAAAGTCAACTTTGTTAACTGAGAGAAACCAATAACGCACTCATGCACACACACAAACACAAACACACACAAACACAAACAGTAAGTTAATCAAATTTCGTACGATAAATAAAATTCGTGTCGGCGTCGCGTCGTCGTGCAACTTTCGTATGAGAAAACATTACCATATAATTTCGTTGTGCTGCAGAGTGCAAAAAACAAACACACTCAGAAACAGCAAACCGAAAGTTTGTGCTACGAAAATATGAATTGCAGAAAACACGCAACTCTGCGACAAGTAACAATCACAGCCAACAAATTTCTTGACAAGAAATCAGAGAAAAATAATAAAAGCAAATAAATACTTTGCTGCATACACCTTGTAAATGTAAAATTTAATTACTATATTTGAGGTGAGCGTGGCGTAATCTACAAACAAATAAAAAACCGTCACGACGTGCTGCGCGCAGCTGCACGCAAAAGCGTTGCGCGTGTCACACTTTGAGACTTGGCTGCTGTTCGTTCTGGGTGAAAAAGCGATTCATGCACCGTGTGCACACATGATTTGTGGGAGTAATTAAGAAGAAGGTGTGGCAGATTTTATTGTTTTCAAGCGAGCGTTAGTTGATTTTAGTGAGAGCTGAGCAATCTATAGAAATTTTTAGAATTTGAAAATGAGAGAAAATGGAAATTGTGAACTGTAGTCATATTCCTTCCGAATAAAGTCTCCTCCTGTTGCCCTACTGAGGGTTCAGATTTTGAAAAAAAAACCGAAAATAAATTGTGAACTAAAGTCACATTCCTTCCGAATAAAGTTTCCTCCTGTTATCCTGCCGAGGGTCTGGCTGGAGCACACCAACTAATGGATCCCTCTTGTGTCAAAGATTGACCGTAGTTATTGAGTTCTCTTCTATTAGAGTTACCTCCCATAGATTCTGGTCATTTTCTATAGGAAACTTTCTATGGAACAATTTCTTTTCCCATCAAAATGGCCAACAGTTAGAAGTACTTATCTTCCTTTCTTGGTGTCTCAAAGTCATCGAATTGTGGATCATACCCTCGACCATCGATTTGATTCATTCATTCCTTTGTTCACTTCTCGAGAATTCTATTTTGAAGCAGTTAGAAGTCCGAATCTCCCTTTCTTGGTATCTCAAAGTCATCGAATTGAGGGTCAAACCCTCGACCAGCAATTCGATTCTTTCATTCCTTTGTTCACTTCCCTAGAAATTTTCGAGTCCTCTTGGCATCCCTCTCTTAGTTTATCTGTCAGCTTATGTTGCTTCAACATGACACAACATGCTGTCCCAACAAGTCCTCTAACCCACAACAGAGTCACTGTGTTTTTTCAATCACATCTGTTGAATTTATGGACACTTTCTACAGCCACTAAAAGTGCCTAAGCTTCTTTTTCTGAATGTACTAAATCACCGTTTGGTTGTTCCACACTTGATGGATTGACTTGTTACTCATCTAGCAGTCAATCAGATGATACAGCACTAACATTACTCTTACTGCCCAACACATCGATCAGTATCCTGTTGCAGTCGGCTACAATTCATTCCAAAAGATTCCTTCTGACCTCCTATCAATCAGTTTAGGTTCAAATAAAAACTAATTGCTTCGTTAATCGAATTAATTAAACCACAACCAACGATACACGAAACTCCCACTTACCTCACTGAAACGTTCTCTATGCATTGATAGTGCAACAATAATACTTTCTAATTTCCAAAGCTAATCAACAGTGTTCAAGCTCAACTAAGCTTCATTCAAACTTTTGTCTTTGTTGCAATGATTCACGCAAACAATAACACAAAACCATAAACAAACAATAATTGCTGGCAAATTTTAGTGATTCAATATATAATCGATTCGCATGAATGCCATCGTGCGCGTCATTTCGCAACACACTTCAATAAATGCAAAATTCATGCTCGCATCTAAATAAAAATCGCTCATACGCCACCACGAGCGCCGACAGCAGTTGGACATGGAAGTGGGCAGCGTCATGCTGGCCATAAAAATACGACAGCACCTCGGCTGTCCCCTTCCCCATGGCAGCTGTAACGCACACAGGCACACTGGCAACTGTACATAAATGCGCAATAATTAATTGTTTACCCATACATCAAACATATAAACGATAATTAAATTTTTCTGCTTGCTCTTTCTTTCATTCGCGCTCACATTTGCACGCTCCTTTTCGCTCTCTCGCTTTTCATTTATTGCAATGTATTGTGAAAAGTTGTTGTTGTTGTTGCTTGTGCCATTGTTGCTGCTGCTGGTGCTGTTGCTGTGACTATATGCAGCTGTTGTTGTTTTATAGCCTTTTGTTTCTCGATAGGCGGCTGGCGCTGACGGTTGCTGCATGATGTTGTTGTTTTTGTTTTCATTTTTGTTATTGTTGTTGTTGCTGTTGAAGCTGTAAAAGGCAATTAATTGCACACTTTATGGTGGAAAAAAGGCAGAAAATAAAACAAAAATAAAAATTATTACAAGCGCCATAAATACACTCACACCACTCATATGCAGGCAAACTCATACACATGGCAAATACACACACAACAGTACGTAGTAATCATAAAAATTGGAAATTAATTACCGCGCCCACCAGCAGCAACATCAATAACAACAAAAACAACAACAACAATACCAACATGTAGCCATGGCAACACCGTTAAGCGGCACATAAAACGGTCACATGCCGCGTCCAATGCTTCAATACACTTTTATGTTTGCATTATCTGTTGTGAATGTGCTGGTGAATGTGTTTGTGTTTGTATCTATTTATTTATGTATGTGTGTGTGCGTGTGTCTGTGAGTTGAATGCAATTTCGTAGCACAGGTATTCGTTCTACACAAACGGAAATCTTACAAATTTTGCTGTTGCCAACTATTTCACTCATCTACCAACCTCAAGTTGTGAACTTTCTTGGACGCAAAAGCCAACAACAGCAACAACAAGCCAACAGTTGCTAAGTGTGTAAGCCCCAAAAGAATTTGAACAGCTTGTTTGCAAAGTCGACAGAGCAAAACGAAGCCGAGAAATCGATTAAATCGAAAAAAATAACAAGAAAATTGTTTATTCGAGATTTTTTAGTGCTTCGAGAGAAACATGAATGCCTTTCTTAACCCATTTGCTAAATGATTTGGTAAGTTTTTTTAAGCAAAAAAAAAATTAAATTATGCAAACAAACTTTTATTGCAGTTTGTTAATTTTTTGGGATTTTTTTATAAACTTGCAAGAAAAATAAAATTGAAATGATTTCAAGTATTTTCCATTTGCTTTCGCTTTCGGTCGAACGTCGGTTAATGCCGAGCAACCAATATTATTTGCAACGATTTCTGTTGCCAGCCAGAGTGTTCAGATTTCCGGCTGCTGCCAATGCTGCTCATGTTTCTGTGCGCATTTTGTTGTTGTTCGTGCTGCTGTCGCTGACACGTGCATAAATAAATGAAAATGAATTTGTTGTCGACCCTCTGGCAGCCGGCCAGTCGCCACCTAAAGTGATGCCATGCGGCCACTACAACGCACACACACACACACACACACACACAAAGGCACGCATAAATATTTATCGCCGTCTGCGTGTGTATGTGTGCGCACACAAAGCGAATTGTAAACTCGTTTAAGGCCTTAACAATTTTGTGAGCAAACCCATCTTCAGCCTTTACGAGTATTTCTAGCGTTTTAATGCGTTTCGTTGTTTTTTCTTCCATTTTGTTTATTCCTTTCTTGTTTGTGTTGGCATTTTTCGCAGTTTCTCATCCCTTAGATTTACAGTTTGTTTGTTTTTGCATTTTTTTTTTGTGTGTTTCTTTTCAAAGGGTTGAAAGCGGCGCGGCAGCTGAGTGCAAAGTGAGGTTATGCAAGGCATCAAGTGCAAAGTGTGGGTTTTGGGCAAAGCAAACTTTTTATTTTTAATTACACAATTCGCCGCAGCCACAGCCACAGCCGCAGCTGTCAATTTTGTGCATTTCACTTTTTATTGCCGCGCGGCCATCCGCCGTCTGATGTCTACTTGCGTCCTTGTCCTTTGCCTCGCCGCGTTAAAATCCCCTTGGCTGTGTTTGTTGTTGTTGTTGCTGTTTGCTTATATTTATTTATTATGCCGTTACTTGCGTAACCAAGTGACGTTAGCAGACAAAGTGGCTGAGCGGTTGGCTGGTTGGCTGCGCGGTCGGATGTTTGGGGGGGATTTTTGTAGTTGTTCTTGTTATTGTTGTTGTGCTGACTGACTGTAGGCGCTTAAGCATACGCAATTTTAAGCGCTTTTCGTTTTGTTTTACTGCATCTCATAACTCACCACGCGCACCACTTCCGCCTCGGCCTTAGCTTGTGAGACCCTGTTTGCGGTCCCTGCTTGAATTTCATGTTCCTTTTGTTCCTTTTGTGCTCATTTTGTTTGTTTGATTTTTGTTTTTAAGTATAATAAATTTTTGCAATTTAATAAAAAAGCCCAACCCTCGCTGCTGCCCTCGCATTCTAACTCATTTGGATTTACAGACAACCAAAGCAACAGTGATAGCGGCTGTCAGCCGTTAATTCCCGCCTCCGCAACAAATGAGACATTTGGCATTTTGTTGCTGTGTCGTTAGGTTTTCATTTGCTGGTAATAGATGCAAGCATTTTCAGCTTGTTTGCTGTTTTTGTTATTGTTGTGGTTATTTCGTGATAATCATTTACTTAGAATTCTAAGCTATTAGTGTGTGTGTGTGTTAGTGCGTTAACGTGTGTGGCAGCTGTCTGTTTCTGGGCGCCTTTTGTGCTCATTTAGTATAATTGCGGAAATTTCGAAATTTCCCAAAAGTATATTTTAATACTTGTTTTAAATTTTTTGTAGCATTGTTGTTGTGGTTTTTTGGTCGTTGTGCTTTTGACACCCTGCACAGAGACACCAGGACGTATTACTTTCGATATGAAGCCAACAAGAAGAAGTGAATGATATAGAAATGTATATACGATATTGTGGGAGTTTATCAGCAGCACTGATTTGATCAGAACCGTTCGGCAGTTAGCAATGGACAAATGTGTCTGTCTGTCAATCAGCTGACTGATCAGCTGATACAATACACCATAACTTTCATAGAAACGCTGATACAGACACAAAATGTACTGAAACTGAAAAATTGAAAAAAATTGAACAGAAACATTAACTGAAACTAATGACTAGGTATCGGATTTATATGCAAAAACTATGCAAAAAATGCAAAAATATGCAAAATATGCGAACATATGCAAATATGCAATGCAAATGTTAGCTCATTCTTAATATGTTTTAATAAAAATTGTTTCTGTCATGGTCCCGTTCAAATCGGTAGCTCTAAAAAAATATGCATTTGCATATAATTTCGATCCCTACTAATGACAAACATGGTCGTGGTTAGTCCACTTTGTGTAGGGTTGCCATATTTTAGCAAATATCAAAATTTTCATTCCAAAAAAGAAAACCTACCGATTTATGATTATGTAACATTTTCTTTTTTAATCATAAAGATGCAATGTTTTGTATAAAAAAATTTTCGAAAATAAACCTTTTAGTAATGTTTTATGCAATACACAATATCTTTCATAGAAACGCTGATACAGACACAAAATGTACTGAAGCTGAAAAATTGAAATAAATTGAACTGAAACTTTAACTGAAACTGATGATAAACATGGTCGTGGTTAGTCCACTTTGTTGCCATATTTTAGAAAATATCAAAATTTTTGGTACTAAAAAAGAGAACCTACCAATTTATGATCATACATAGTGCGACAATTATGTACTAAGACTCGAACCATATCTCAGCACCCAATCGCTCCATCTATGTGCGAGCACTCGCGTTTTGAAGCTTCAACTTTACTCTACTAACTATCAAACTTTCATGACATTTGGTTGACATTTAATATTTATTAAAATTCA
Organism: Melieria omissa; assembly: GCA_963971225.1. Classification (NCBI taxonomy): domain Eukaryota; kingdom Metazoa; phylum Arthropoda; class Insecta; order Diptera; family Ulidiidae; genus Melieria; species Melieria omissa. The sequence goes on along the minus strand of OZ020267.1, from coordinate 59,000,973 downwards.
TTTTGCAAAATACGTTTTCGTTTGATGTTGAAATTTTAACATGGAGCAAAGAGCGGTTATTAAATTTACGCAAAAATTGCTAAAAGTGCATCAGAAACATTCCGAATGATGCAGCAAGCTCAAAGCTCTGAAAGATCAAATGTTTTTTTATGGCATAAACGTTTTGTGGATGGCAGAGAGTCACTGGAAGATAAAATAAAAGAAGGAAGGCCAATTTCAGTTCGGCCGCCGGAAATGATCCAGAAAGTTAGTGATTTTATGGCAGAATGCTTCACTGAAAATGATGGAAGAAGCTTAAGCATTAACAGATAAACTATCCGACTCATTCTTCACGAGGATTTGTGCAAAACAAAGGTCTGCGCAAAATTTGTTCCAGACACATTGAACGAGGAGCAAAAGTTAATGAGAGTCAGTCATTCTAGAGACATCGTTGCAGCTGCAGAAAATGATCCAAACTTCCTGAAAACAATTGTTACGGTTGATGAAACATGGTCGATCCAGACGAGGTACGATCCAGAAACCAAGCTTCCAATTGCGGAATAGTAATCAAAAAACTCACCACAAGCCAAAAAAACAGGAAAAGTTCCATCAAAAATCAAAACAATGCTCATCACATTCTTCGATAGCAAAGAAATTATACACAAAGAATTTGTTCCAACTCGTCAAATAGTTACTGCCGCATGTTACCTCGAAGTTTTGAGCGTTTGATGGCCAAAATCCGTCGTATTCGACCAGAATACCGCGATCCAAAAAGTTGGTCTCTGTTGCACGACGATAATGCACCGAGTCACACAAGTCTCATTGTTCTTCACCTTTTGGCTCGGAATCAGGTCTGTGTGTTGAATCATGCGCCGTATTTACCCGATTTGGCACAGTGCGACTTCTCTTTGTTCCCGAAACTGAAATTGAAGTTGAAAGGATGCTTGTTTGATGACATTCAGACCATACAACGTGCTTCGACGAGGGCACTGGAGGAAGTTCCGAAAAATGAGCTGGAACACGCGTTTGAATTATTAATAAATCGATGTAACAAGTGTATTGAATCAGGAGAACAATATTTCAAATAAATATACCGAAAAATTACCAAATATCGTATTTTAATTGTGTTTTCTAGAGGCAGTCTTAATACATAATTGTCGCACTGTGTATATCATATTCTTTCTTAACCCTAAAGAAGCAATTTTTTATATAAAAACTTGTAAAATTAAACCTTTTAATAATTTTTTGTACAATATACAATAACTTTCATAGAGGTTAGCCTGAGTTTGCATAGGGTTGCCATACTTGATCAAAATTTTTTTACAAAAAAAGAAAACCTACCTATTTATGATCATATATCATGTTCTTTCTTAATCAAAAAGACAAAATTTTTTGTATAAACAAATTTTCACAATGGAACCTTTTAGCAATTTTCAAGTTAAAAGAGTGAAACATTCCAATGAATCGTCAAAAGGGCGTGGCTATGACTATGGCAGCGCACAACTAAGTCAGTCAATACGCACCCTGACTTATTGTGGTTGCTGTCAGGTTTTGGGTTGTGTGTGTATATGTGTGTCTGTGTGTGTGCTTAATTTTAACGGGCACACCCTGCTGCTCTCAGGCACCGGGTTCACTTGTATGCAAAGAGCGTTTGTGCGCATTATTTTTCGTGCTGTAATTAAAATGCAAATTAAACTAAGTGCCTGCATACGCTACACGCCCACCAAACAACACCACCACAGCTGGCTGCTGTTGCCTTTGTAATTAATTTTTTTCATATATTTTCTTTTCAAATTCATTCAACACTAAGTAAAGCAATTTCGCCAAATGCCGAAGCGATTAAAGGCTGAATTTATATATTTATTTAATCTTTTCAAGTTTGCTAAAATTCACTGTTATAGTGCTAAAGTTGTACAGATGCTTTGATGTGGAAAAAATTAAAGTAATAAATATAAAAAAAGTGCCAGCTAAGCAATAATATGCAATTATTATTGATTACTGAAATAACGAGCATTTTGTGCATCAAAGTTGCCGTTCGAAGCATAAAGTTGATTTAAAAATTCTTCTTTCAGTTCTCCTCGAACTGTGAATGTTCCGAACACTAAAATTAAGCTCAGGAAATTTTTTATTTATTTTTTAAATTTTTCGTTGGTTTGAATTGGTGGCGAAAGGGCTAACAAGAATTTTTGACGAAGCGGCTAATGCAAAACACTTTGTCATTTTTTGCATTAACAACAAACTCTCTCAAACTTTTAGGCAAACGCCAGCTATGTGTCACAAAGCTGTTAATTTATGACAACATTTTGTTGAATGTCTTTTTTGCACTTTGTTTGGCATCATTGCGGCTCGTTAGCGACTTGTAAGGACACCCCGAAGTGCAATAAAATGTAACCAAAGCGTTGCGGCACAGCACAGAGCAACAGCAAAAGTAACAAAGTGTGACAATCATTTGTGCATTGTTAAAGCAATTGAAAACACACAAACACACCCACAGCCCTATTTTCGCATGTGGCGTCCGCGTCGCATTTAATTCACATTTGCACGAGTATAAAAAATACACAACAACTCAGTGCAGCGGTGCTGCTGTCGCTGGAGAAGCATTCAAAAATTTAAAGAAAAACGAAAAAGATTGTTTCAGTTGGCATCGAACGACTTTTTGATACTCTGCACTTGTATGAGTGAGTTTTTTGTACTCTAAATGATTCGTATTGAAATTCTTTCCACATATCTGAATAATTTAAAATTTTGATTTTAAATTAAAAAAAAATTGAAAAAAAAAATGTAAAAAAAGGAATAAGATTGTTTGAGTTGGTATCGCACGACTTTTTCATACTCTTCACTTGTATGAATGAGTTTTTTGTACTCCAAATGATTCGTATTTGTATTCTTTTCACATATCTGAATAATTTAAAATTTTGTTTTTTAATTTGAAAAAATAAAAAAAAAAATGAATAAAATTGTCTCAATTGGTATTGATAGACTTTTTGATACTCTGCACTTGGAAGGATTTTTTTGTACTCCAAACGATTTGTATTGATATTCTTTCCACATATCTGAATAATTAAAAATTTTTATTTTTAATTAAAAAAAAATTAAAAAAAGGAATACGATTGTTTCAGTTGGTATTGACAGACTTTTTCATACTCTTCATTTGTATGAATGAGTTTTTTGTACTCCAAATGATTCGTATTTGTATTCTTTTCACATATCTGAATAATATAAAATTTTGTTTTTTAATTTTGAAAAAATAAAAAAAAAATGAATAAAATTGTCTCAATTGGTATTGATAGACTTTTTGATACTCTGCACTTGGAAGGATTTTTTTGTACTCCAAACGATTTGTATTGATATTCTTTCCACATATCTGAATAATTAAAAATTTTTATTTTTAATTAAAAAAAAATTAAAAAAAGGAATACGATTGTTTCAGTTGGTATTGACAGACTTTTTCATACTCTTCATTTGTATGAATGAGTTTTTTGTACTCCAAATGATTCGTATTTGTATTCTTTTCACATATCTGAATAATTTAAAATTTTGTTTTTTAATTTTGAAAAAATAAAAAAAAAATGAATAAAATTGTCTCAATTGGTATTGATAGACTTTTTGATACTCTGCACTTGGAAGGATTTTTTTGTACTCCAAACGATTTGTATTGATATTCTTTCCACATATCTGAATAATTAAAAATTTTTATTTTTAATTAAAAAAAAATTAAAAAAAGGAATACGATTGTTTCAGTTGGTATTGACAGACTTTTTCATATTCTTCATTTGTATGAATGAGTTTTTTGTACTCCAAATGATTCGTATTTGTATTCTTTTCACATATCTGAATAATATAAAATTTTGTTTTTTAATTTTGAAAAAATTAAACAAAAATGAATAAAATTGTCTCAATTGGTATTGATAGACTTTTTGATACTCTGCACTTGGAAAGATTTTTTTGTACTCCAAACGATTTGTATCGAAATTCTTTCCACATATCTGAATAATTTAAAATTTTGATTTGATTTTTAATTTTTAATAAAATTTAAATTTTAACACAATTTTCTAAATAAGACTTCTTCTTGTCATCGAAAAAAAGTGCCAAATAATAGCACTGACTGTACCGTGTGTAGGGCTTGAGGACACTCAGACGTACGAAAAACATTGTTTGATCAATTCCACTGCGTATTTCGAACATATTCATATATACTATGCCACGCCCCCTTTACAAAACATCAGCTCAAACTTGGTGCACCCCAACATCTCATTGAAGGGTATCATGTAAGTAGTAACAAAAATCATTATGAAATTGTCACAAGAACAGCAAATGGCAAACAGCAGATGGCGTACAATAACAATAACAACTCCACTTTGTGGCAGCAATAAAGAAAAATGTCATAAATGTGCGGTTAGGAAAAGATATTTGCGAGCGCATAAAAAGAACATCACTCGATGTTGTACAACAACAACAACAACAAATAAAATATGCACCAGAAAGTGGTTGTTGTTGCGGTGGTAGCGATGGCAATGTGTCCATTGCAAGTGAAATTATTTTAATGTAATTGCACCTGAGGGAGGTGTAGTTGTTGTTGTTGCTGGCCATTAGAAGCTCACCGCGCGCGCACATGTGTGTGTTTGCGTGCGTGTTGCTGTTGCTGTTTAATGCGGATACACGCTCTGTTGCTGTTGTTGTTGCTGTTGTTGTTGTTGTTACTATGTCTGCAGCAGCTGCAGACATTTAGCATATTGTGCGCGCAAAGTTTTGCGGTGTTTGGTGGAGTTCAGCAAATGTGTACTGTGGGCTGTGGCATGTGGCAAGCCGAGCCGCAAGCCGTTGCACAGAAGTGCTATGATGTGGTGTTGGCTTGGTGACTGTTGGAATTGTTTCACACTCTGCCTAATGGGCTGTGACTTCGGACAGGTCCATTGTCAGATTTCAAGGCTCATAAGCCATCTTAGCATGGAACCCTTTCAATTAGTGCAATGAAAAATTATCTCGGACAGACTCACTCTTAAACTGCTCAGCAGTGTTCGAACTTAACTGTACCTCAATTCGTATCAAAACTTATTGAAGCTTGATGTCGTTACTGTACTTCATAAATTATATCCTTTTGCTGCTGCAATTCTCTGCTCAATATTCCCTATAAATAAAAATTACACTGCAATGCAGCGAGGCTGAAAACGCATACTTCGTCAGCAGCAAAATAATAGCTGTAAAATGAAAAGAAAATTTTAAACTTCTTCTTCTTCTTAAACAGCTCCGCCATTCTCCTCGTTAAGCGCAACTGCAAAATAATTTGCTTTAATCTGCGCTTAACCAACTTTTGGCCTCAGCTGTCGTCTCTCGGCTGTCCACTGTTCGTTGCATTCATTTCGTTCTTAAAGCCTAAGAACAACAACCATAACAACGAGACAGACAAATAGCCGCAGCGCATTGTATGACAGAGTAATCGTGAGTCGAGCGCACCAATAAAGCCTCCGCCACTGACTGCTTCTACTCTCCATCGACCGCATCGTTCATTTATTACCGCAGACATGGCTCGACATTGGAAGCAACGTGCATCCATCAAGGCGCGCCGCCACAGCACAGCTCACAGCTCCCGGCTCTGTGGCAACTATTGTGATGTCGCTGCTACTGCCGTTGTTGTTGTTGTTGTTGCTGCAGTTGTCGAGCGCTTCTTCGCCATTCAGGCCACGAATGCAAAATGAAATCCTACCGGTGCTTTTCTTGATAATAAAAGCGATGACGAGTTTGATATGCTGGCAAATGGTCGAAGATGAATTGGTGTGGTGTGGTGGCATGTCCCAGGCGCACGAATTGACGTGGTGTGGCATTGGTGGACAATAGACAAGCGCTGAGGCTGAGCAGTGTAGAGCACGCAGGACGACAGACAGCTGGCAGCGCTGAATGATGAAGTGCGATTTGATGTGTGGCGGCATTGCTAGCGTCAGTTGTTGTTGTTGTTGTTGTTGTTGCTAATCAGTAGGCCATGTCGTTGCTGTCGAGGTCTGCGGCTGAAGTTGATCGTGACTTTGGTGGTGTTTGCTGTGTTGTCTCGAGTGGCGTGTCGGCCTTTGTGGTCGTCCATCCTCCGCACGGCTGCCACATTCCGTTGATTTATGTTTATTATGTTACACTTATTACGGCCAAAGCTGTTATGCGTGCTTCTTCTTTTGCTTTTATTGTGCACTTTGTTGTTGCGTTCTGGCATATTTTATGGGTGAAGTAATTGGTCGC